>CM055093.1:9877009-10067946 GCA_029204225.1 Diphasiastrum complanatum | reverse complement strand
GAGAGAGAGAGAGAGAGAGAGAGAGAGAGAGAGAATCTTCAGATTATACCAACCCTCAAACAACAAATAGTGTCATCTATCACCCTTTGATTCATTTGCTGGAACTTGATTCATGAGGCATCAACGATGGCTGGCTACATACGATGGTTGGGGGAGAGAGCAACAGCGATGGCAGACCTGCAACAGCGATGGCTCAGACCTCCAGCAATAGTTCAGACCTCCATTCAGACCTCCAGCGATGGTGAGAGAGAGAGAGAGAGAGGGAGAGAGAGAGAGAGAGAGAAGAAGAAGAAGAAAGAGTTTATTAATGTCTATCAAGTGTGGGCACAAAAAACAAAATACAATACATACAAAGTAGGAGCAATGTCCATATGAGGACTTATTTCTAGAAACTATCTCTCTCCCGAAAGTCAACTAAGTACGAATAAAACAACAATCTCACATCATGCAAGAAGGAGATGCAAGAGCTTAACCACCCGCTCTACTGAGGCGAACATCTAAAGATCTCATTTAAAGAAACACCTGAAAAACCGAGTCACTGAGTGGCTGATCTGAAGAAGTGGCTGTGAAGTGCGTGCTGGAGGTTGACGAACGACTCGGTAAGGCCGTCGTGAGGCTTTGGCTGACTGTGATGAACGGACTGCACGTCTCGGTCTGGAAGGTGGTCGCTGAGTCTTCACAGCCTTTTGTCGTGTCGGGATATCAAGCTCATCCTCTGAAACCTCCTCTCTATCCCTCTTCTGTAAGAAATGTGTGATGAGAGTCTGATTGTAAACATCATCTGCCTCCGAAGGTAGAAGAGATGCTTGTAACGTAAACATCTCTCTCAATAGGAGTCCGACACATCTAGAGTCTGCATATGCCAAGAAAGAGCCAAGGGAGAGAGGAGCGTCTCTGTAGAGACAATAATAACGGCCTCGGATCTCATAATAAATAGGGCACCCGAAAATGAAATGTGACTCAGACACGAAGCTGCCCAATATGGTATCGAAGACCATATGATAATGTCTGTGAGAGATACAACGATAGGATAGGTAGGAGGTGAGTGCCGTAAAAATGCATCTTCGCTCTCTCTGGATCCAGCTGCAACCATGCTGTCTGGATATAACTGCGATAAAGCTAACGCCGAATATAAGTATGAGTCCCACTAGGGAGAGCTGATATAGATATCCCCCATCTGCCAAGAAACTCAGAGACATCTCCAAACCATGACGACTTAGCCCGCTGACTAGCAATAGACAGAGATGAAGTATAAACAGCAACCAGACATCTAGAAGTGTCCATATCGACTAGCCTATGTAAGAACATGACAATCCGGAACATAGTTTCAACAACCATATGTGGAGATGCAAACTCTGCTAGTATAATGTCATGAGGAACCGAGGCCTTCGCACGGATCATCCGGCTGAGAATCTATAACCGAGTGATGTCTCTCCATGTATCCGTAGAGAGAGAGAGAGAGAGAGAGAGAGAGAGAGAGAGAGAGAGAGAGAGAGAGAGAGAGAGAGAGAGAGAGAGAGAGAGAGAGAGAGAGAGAGAGAGAGAGAGAGAGAGAAAGAAAGCTTTATTAACGTCTTTTAATGTCAAAAGGCATATAAGACAAAGTAAGTACATCTCAAGTGTGATAGATACTGAACAGAGCATATAAATGTCTCCATAATCAAACAACAACAACAACTAGATATTAACCTAACAAGACTAAACAACTAAAGTAGCTCATCTACTCTCAAGACATGAAAGTCTAAGACATGATACATCGGGAATCATATGACTAAGGTTGTATAGTAACCATCTAAGCTGTAGCAAAGACAGTATCATGTCACCACAAGATCACTGCTGAAAAAAGCAAGAATAGAGGATGATGATGATGATGATGATGATGATGACGACGCCCGAGCTGACGAGGAGGGCCGGCGAGTGTGAGCTCTAGATAGGCGAAGTCTCTATGTAGCCATAGTGTATGGTCTGGAAATAGTACGCTGTCGGCGATCACGGTGAACATCCCGAGGTAAGATATCTGACTCATCCTCGGACAAAGTGTCGGCATCAAAATCTACTCTGGAACGTCTCCTGGAAAAAAAGGAGGTAATCTGGGTTTGCTGGGAGTCATGGTATCCATCACAATCTCTCTGACAAATATCTCTTTAGAGGAGGAACATCTCACGCAGCATGCAACACATTGAGGATTAGCATATGAAATAAGTGAGCGCAATGTAACCGGAGTATCACGGAAAAGATAGTGATAACGTCCACGGATCTCATAATAGATGGGGCATCTAAAAAGAAAATGCTCCTCTGACTCCACCTCCCCTAATGTACACAACTGACAAAGTCTGCTCATGTGAGGGATTCCCTGGAAACGCCCGGTCTCCACATATAGCTGGTGTGAGGAGACTCGAAACTGTCCCAGTGTAAATCGGAGGCAATATGAAAGTCCACTATCCAGGTAACGAGGCAAAACTGGGACTCCAGCACTGTCTAGCTCTAGGAAACTGGAGCGATAAAAGTCTGGTTTGACCCCCAAAAGCCCTTACCATGTCACTTGAGAATACGCCCGATAGATAACCCTCCTGATATACTGATGGGATCTCTTTGGTAAATCAGAGATATCCATGCCGTAGGTACGTAAGAGACGAGAAGCCTGGGAGTACCATGAAAGCTGATGACCCTGATAATGAAGCTGCTGAGAAGAGAGAAAAGCTATATAGGGATAACGTGAAGCTGGAAGACTCAACACTCTTTGGATGTATATGATCAACCTGAAAATAGCCTCAACTCGGAGCGGAATAACAACAAACTCAGCAAGTATAATCTGGTGAGGAACAGATGGCTTGGCCCCCTGATCATATGTGCAAGCATACTGATCTGTAGACGAGAAATGCTAGTCCAATCTGACTCGGGAATCCCAGTGCACCAGGTCTCCGCTGCATACATAGCTGTGGGTGTAACAATGGTGTCAAATAGGTCACACTTACTCGGGGCATCCCAAATGTGCTTTCTGAAACAGAAACGCTCGAGGCTAACCAACGAGGCATGACCCTTACGTAGTCTAGCTATAGCGGCATGTCTCATACTGAAAGCAGGACCAGTGAAGGAAACCCCCAAATAAGTATAAGAGGATACCACATCAAGTGGATGTCCCCCTAGAGTGAACACCTGTCGCTGCATAAAGGACCTGGAGGTATTAAAGATCATGATATGGGTTTTCCTAGTATGCACAGTCAAACCAAATAAGTCTCCAAAGACCTATGATGTATCCCAATGTCACTGCAGCCCCGCACCAGAAGAAGAAAGCAATGCCACGTTGTCAGAATAAAGTAGAATGGAAATGAGTATATCACCAAGCTTGCAGCCAATACCACCATCCTGATTGATGGCCCTCTCGAGCTCATCAATGTACAAACCAAAGAGCGTGGGGGAGAGGGAGCAACCCTGCTTCACCCCAATAGTACTCCTAACTCTCTCAGAAAGACCCTCCTCCGACCTGAAGCATCCCCAAACCTGCTCATATAGTGCCATGACCGCCAATATGGTATCAGTGGAGAAATCAAGATCCCTCAACCTCTGGATGAGCATATGACGTGGGACCGAGTCAAACGCTTTCCGGAAATCCACAAAACAACAATAGACTCTCTCATGTCTGGACCTGGCCTCCTCAATGATAGCTCGAAGTGTGAACACATGATCAATGGTGGAGTGCTGTGTCCTGAAGCCGGCCTGCCCCAAAGCATGTAGTAGACGTGTCTCTGCCTCACAACTGATCGATGTCTGAAGGATAATGTCATAAAGTTTAGCCACAATGTGCCCAATCATAGTGGTACGATAGTTGTCGGGTTTCATGGGATCACCACTCTTATGAATGGGGTGGATGATATCAGTATACCAAGTGAGGGGAAATCCAGAAATGACGGCTTGATTAAGGAGTGAGGCTAAAATAGGTGAGAGTATATTAGAAGCATGGATCAGCAGTTCGGCCTCTAGGTCTTCTATATCACGAGCACGATGGGTCTTCATTTTCTCAATGGCAAGAGAAACCATAGTCGGGGTGAAAAAGGAGAAGGTGGAAGGACGAGGAGATATGACAATCGGGTCAGTAGGAAAAGTATAGAGTAAAGTGGCATATTCAGTCCAACAACGTAAGTCTTTCAGCAAAGGAGGTGGAGCGCAGGGGATAAACTCACACCAGAAAGCACCAGATGAGGAGCTATATAGAAGATCTACCAGGTGTTTTCTTCAGAAGTGTCATAAATACGTTTTTTATAGCGGCAAGTATATATGTATAGGCGTTTGAGTTGGCAAAGATGGGGATGGTAATGGAGAGTTAATTTGCAAATGGAGTTGCTTGCAAACATCATCATACCAAGGTTGATGAGGATGACGGGACTTCAGGCACTTGGATCTTTTACGATGTTTCGATAGAAAGGCCATAGAGGCAGCAGTATGAAGAGCTGTGGTGAAGAACGATGCTTGGGAGTGGAGTGGACTATGGTAAGGAAAATCTCGGAGTAGGAAAGAGAGAGCATCTTGGTAAAGGTGTGTGTAGGCGTTATTAAATATATACTTAGGGGCGCGATCCATAGGAGAGGGATTAGATAAGGAGTGATCAGGTACTAAGCCCAGATTAATGGAAAGAAAGGAATGGTCAGATAATGTAGTGGGAGAAACAACAAAGTCAGATAGAAAAGGTATAAGAGATGGAGACCCCATGAAATAATCCACAACACTATGCCCACCACTATGGGGGTGGCAAGTATAATCAACAGATCTCGGCCAGCAGGATAAGCCATTGAAAATGACAAGCTCATGGGCCTCACCTAGTAAAAGAAAGTGCTCACCATATGTAGAGACCGGGCCATCATCATCAGCAGATATCCTATCAATCCCCATATCCATACTATCCATGGCATGTATAAAGTCCTCACAACAGGATTCTAGCCTAAGCATACCATACAAAGCAACAACACATGGGAACCAGTGGAGGTTAAACCAACCCAACCAAACCTAGATTGTACGGATCTAGCCCCCAAGCTATGGATCAATCAGAGTTATGGAAAGAGGAGTCACTCCAGCAGCATGTAGCTACTCATCACAAATCAAGCATACACTAGTGAGAGCCCAACAAGTATACTTATACCCTCCAAGGCCCATGCACCACTAGTAGTGCACTGTGACACGTCACTGGACACCTCTGCAGCCTATCTGGGCCACGTCATCCAGTTCCCTAATGACTCACTGATAGACCCATACCAACTCCACCACCATGTGTTTAGGCCTACAACCATTAACTATGACCATATACACATAAGGGCCCCAATTCCCTTATAGTCACAATAAACTTACGGGTTGTTGGTCTACCGGTCCCTAGCGTGGACACGCTACCCAAGACCAGTCATGGGCATGACATTCTTCCCCCCTTATTCAAGTTCTGTCCTCAGAACTTAAAACTGGGAAAGTTCCTCCTCAAGCTTCCTTCCTGTTCCCAGGAATCGTCATCGTCTATACATCCCCTCCATCGAACCAGATGCTCGGTAACTATACGATTTCTCAATCGTTTAGTTCTTGTATCCAAGATCTTTTCGGGTTCAAGACGAGATACACCCGATGATTCATCCAACAGGTCCAACTAATCTCCAGATCCAAGATGCTCTCCTTCACGTAGACTCTTTTTGAGACGACTAACATGAAATATGGGATGCACTTGCGATCCTTCCGGGAGTTCCAATTGGTAAGCTAAGGATCCGATCTTTTTCAAGATCTTAAACGGTCCTCTATATCTAGGGGACAACTTATAATGCTTGCCGGTACGCATTACACTTGAATCCTTCGGGATTCTCAAATATACCCAATCTCCCACTTAGAAGTCTCTTGATGATCTTTTCAGATTTGCATAATGTCTGTCCCTATCTCGGGCACTCTAGACATTTTCACGTGCAATCCGTAGCATTTCCTGCATATCGTGAAGGAAATCTGCTACTTTCTGAAACTTGATCGTCCGAGTCTCAACCGCAATGGGTGACTTAGGCTCAAAACCGTACATAAGCATAAACGGGCTATAACCAGTAGCCGAATGCTTACTACTATTATAGGCAAACTCGATCAATGGAAGGTACTTTTCCCAATCAGATTGCCGTCTGGAAACATATGCCCGAAGCATTTGTTCCATCGTCTGATTTGTTCTTTCCGTCTGTCCATCCGTCTCAGGATGATCAGAAGAACCCAAGCTCAGTGTCGTCTCTAGTTTAGCGAATACGGCCGACCAAAAGTGACCGGTGAACTTTGGATCGTGATCGCTCACAATATCACTTGGTAATCCGTAAAGCCTAAACAGACGCTCTACAAATATCTGAGCTAAATCAGAAGCCTTCGCGGTTGTCTTTACAGGAATAAACGTAGCCAATTTGGTAAGACGGTTGACCACAACCCAAATTGCATCATGTTGTTTATTCGTCCGCGGTAACCCAACCACGAAATCCATGGAAATACTATCCCATCTCTTATCAGGGATATCCAGTGGATGCAACAAACCGCCAGCCTTATGGCGTTCAGCTTTATTCAACTGGCAGTGGTGTTGTAAAGTTATCTTCATAAGCTTTACCTCCGGCGCCACTGGCGCCAACAGCGCCCCTGCTGCTCCAGGCGCCACTCCCGGCGCCACTGTGACAGAATTCAGCCG
Source organism: Diphasiastrum complanatum (assembly GCA_029204225.1). Lineage (NCBI taxonomy): Eukaryota > Viridiplantae > Streptophyta > Lycopodiopsida > Lycopodiales > Lycopodiaceae > Diphasiastrum > Diphasiastrum complanatum. Next base: position 10,061,273 of record CM055093.1, on the reverse strand, counting down.
GCGCCAAGTTCCTATGGCTGAAAATCTTTGATCGGTTCTAGCGAAGTCCAGAGAGCTCAGATCGATGTGCAATCACCTCACACGATCTAGGCATGATTAAAGGAAGCCTGGGGATCAATAAAATCTAGAGAGAGAAAATGACTTTCTAGAAAGAGAAAATCCTAGAGAGAGAAAAACGTGCTTTACCAGCCTGGGTAGAGTGCTTGGTATGAGGGGGGTGCCGAATCCCACCAATACTATAGGGGAGTGCGGGTTGCGACTCAGGGCGAGCTCCAACCAAGTCTCAGCCTCCCTTGCTGGAATGTTGTCATGGCTCTCGCCTTGGCATGTTAGCGCCCCGGAGACTAGGGTCGGTCACACACTTGAAATGTAACCTTCTCAGATTTATCAATAAAGTGGGATTTTCCTCAAATTGACTCTAATTACCTTCTGGGTTTTAGTGTTCGGTAAAAGCGCCAGTTGTAAGGCTGCTTCAAAATTTTTAAGTTGGCACATAGCTGAGGGTCGTATCCCGGGACGCCAGCGGTATGCCGTCGGGACCATTTGGTCCGTGGCGCCAGCGGTATGCTGTCGGGACCATTTGGTCCAGGAACTGGTTGTCTCCATATCTGTCGCGACTTGTGGTTCTGAGTGTTCCTTGCATGAACGTGAATGGGTTAAGCTCTTGGGGAACGGGCTCTAACCTGTCGGTTGAGTTGGATGGCTTGCTTGGGTGGAAGTTACCTGTTTATGGCTGTCCAGTCTGGCGTGGCGCCAGGTTGGCTTCCAGCGCTCGTGACGAAGCTTTCAGTTGGTTAAGTCTGATGTAAGCTAGACCGCTTGCTTGGAATGGATGTTACTCGTTTGTAACGAAGCTTTGAGTTGGTTAAGTTTGATGTATGTCGGGCGGCTTGCTTGGAGGGAAGTCACCCACATTGGGACCCTCGATCTGGCATGGCGCCAGGTTGGATCTCAATGTTGGTTCTCGGAACTTCAAGCTGGTTAAGTCTGATCGTTGTTGGCGAGTTGGCTGCTTGTATGTCAAGTGGGTTTGGATGGCAAGAGTTGAAGGTTGGGAAGCTAAGTCGTGGTTCCCGACTCCCTTTGGGATGCCTGCGCTACATGTGGTATCAGAGTCGACTGGCCGGTCAGCTATGCGGATCTCATGGAAATGGCCACGGTTTGGGGTTCATGAAGACAACTGTTGTGCAAGGTGCTGCCCACAGTGTAAGCACGGGTGCGTCCACGGTTGGGGTGGTTGGCAGAACGGGGGACTTGATGAGTCAAGGTGCTGCTCTTGAGGTGTAAGCACAGTCAGTTCTCGCGGTTCGGGCCTGGCGCTGTCTGCACGTAGGACAGATGAGGCAGTGTGCTGCCATTAGGTTGGTGTAAGCACGGTCTGTGCCTTGTGGGGTACGGGGCGACGTATTCGAACTGTACGGGTTAACCATTGATACAGAGATGCTGCTCGAATTTGGGTGTAAAGCACGGGTGGTTAGCTGCCGGTGCGGGATAGCTGCCGATCGTTTAGCTATAAGGGCTATCGACCAAAAAGTGGTGGGGCGTGACTGAGGCAATGTGCTGCTTAATGGTGAAAGCACAGATAGTTGGAGGGGTGTCCTGTGTGGGCTGATTCTGTGATCGATTTGTATGGGCGCGGCCAGGCAATCCAGCCGGCGCCAAGTTCCTATGGTTGAAAATCTTTGATCGGTTCTAGCGAAGTCCAGAGAGCTCAGATCGATGTGCAATCACACCACACGATCTAGGCATGATTAAAGGAAGCCTGGGGATCAATAAAATCTAGAGAGAGAAAATGACTTTCTAGAAAGAGAAAATCCTAGAGAGAGAAAAACGTGCTTTACCAGCCCGGGTAGAGTGCTTGGTATGAGAGGGGGTGCCGAATCCCACCAATACTATAGGGGAGTGCGGGTTGTGACTCAGGGCGAGCTCCAACCAAGTCTCAGCCTCCCTTGCTAGAATGTTGTCATGGCTCTCGTGCTTGGAATGGATGTTACTCGTTTGTAACGAAGCTTCGAGTTGGTTAAGTTTGATGTATGTCGGGCGGCTTGCTTGGAGGGAAGTCACCCACATCGGGACCCCCGATCTGGCATGGCGCCAGGTTGGATCTCAATGTTGGTTTTCGGAACTTCAAGTTGGTTAAGTCTAATCGTTGTTGGCGAGTTGGCGGCTTGTATGTCAAGTGGGTTTGGATGGCAAGAGTTGAAGGCTGGGAAGCTAAGTCGTGGTTCCCGGCTCCCTTTGGGATGCCTGCGCTACAAGTGGTCACACTTGACCACATAAGATTCTACAAAGGGCTTAAGTTTTGGCCAATAAAAATCCCTTCGTACCAAATCCAATGTACGATGTATGCCGGGATGTCCTGCGCATGGTGAGTCATGACATTCATAAAGAATTTTATTCTTAACAACATCCACATCAGGCACACAAACCTTCCCTTTCCTGAACAAAAGTCCATTACGGATAGAGAAGTCATCAGTACCCTTTATATCCTTCCCTTCAGACTGATCACCATGATCATCAGTCCTGCTTGATGAAACTGCTAGAACCCATTCCAGATTGGTCCAAAATGCGGGTCTTTCTCATAAAGACCTCTCAGGGAGAGATAAAAGTCTGTACTGATCTCAGTGAAGGAAAGTTCGTTCACTTCACCAATTCGACTAAGTGCATTAGCCACCTGATTAGATGGCCCTTGATATACCGCACTTCAAAGTCAAATTCTTGCATGAGTTCTGCCCATCTGGCCTTACGACCTTGCAAATCATTCTGATTACAGAAATACTTTAAAGGTTGATGATCCGTATTAACCACGAATTTATTACCGTACAGGTAATGCCTCCATGATTTCAAAGCATGGATGTTCCTTCTTGAAGAATTTGCACTTTGATTCTTTCGCATAAAGCTTCTCTTGTCTTAAGATACGTAAGACAGTACGGAGATGCTTAGCATGCTCTTTGAGTGTTCTGCTATAGATCAGAATATCGTCCAGAAACACTACCACGAATTTCCCCAAATATGGACGAAATAAATCGTTCATCATTTGCTGGAAAGTAGCCGGAGCATTTGTCAAACCAAAGGGCAATACAAGAAATTCGTAGTGGCCAAACCTGGTCCTAAAACCGGATTTAGATACATCTTCCGGATGTATCCTAATCTGATGGTATCCCATACGTAGATCAATTTTCGTGAAGTATTTTGCTCCATTCAATCGATCTATGAGATCGTCCATCCTGGGCAACGAGTATTTATTTTTAACTGTTAGTTTGTTTAGACCTTTGTAATCTACACATAGCCGGAAACTCCCATCTTTCTTACTCTTAAGAAGGACAGGTGCTACCCATGGAGATTTACTAGGTCTTATGTGTCCCATCCTGAGAGATACTCCTCGATCTGCCTAGCCACTTCCTCCTCTTGCTTTTGACTAAACCGATATGGTTGTCTGAAGATAGGACGGCTATCGGGCAAAAGATCTATCTTATGATCCACCGACCGAGCGGGTGGTAATCCATAAGGTAGCTGCTTCGGAAAAACTTCACTAAACTCTTGCTTTAAATCTTGCAAAAGTTGTTGTTCCTGATGCGAATTCTCGGTGTTAAAGCATGAAAACACATTCACATCCCCAACATCACAATGCATACAAGATTTCAAAAGCAAGTGAAAGAGTTCATACTCAGAATCATGAAGTTTCTCAATTAATTCGGCCGAGGAAATCATCGGCGATGGAAGTACATCGGTCTCTCTAGGAATAGAGACAATCTGATCAAACTTATCTTTAAATACCATACAATGATTTTTAAAATCTATCTCTAAAGAGTCTGACTCGCCACAAAACCATTCATAGCCCAAAATTACATCAGTCCGGTCCAGATTCATGACATGGAAATCTAACGGCTCAACATAGTCCTGCATCCGAAGCTCTAAGTTTGAGACTTTGACATCCCAAATCTCAGTGTCCGACCCTGGCAAGACGGACCACGTAACGGTGATCATTGGCCATGGTGGGCACTCGGAGCTTCTGCACAAGTCGAGCATTCAAAAAATTGTGAGTACTACCTAAATCAAATAGCACATTCACGTCTTTCCCTAAAATATTGCCTCTCACACGAAACAATTCATTAGGCTTGAAAGAGAGTGCACTAAAGTTACAAGTACAGTCACAATTATTTAACAAATTGACTTCCAATTTATCTGCCTGTAAATCCATAGTCATGAAACTTGACGACTTTGCTTTCCGTTCAGGGCACTGTTTAGCACGGTGCCCGGGTTTATTGCAAAGAAAAAAAAAAAAATTCTGTTTAAGCGCCGCCAACCGTGCTTTGTCTTTCATCACCAATTTTTTCTTATTCTTCTTTTTCTTTGACTGTTGGTACACTTCTGCTTCCAGCTCGTCAAAAAACTGCTTCTTACGCTTGTTAGATTTTTCTTTCTTGGGTTTCGGGGCCGTTTGGTCGTGCACGCGTTTCCTTGATGCAACAATTGTACTATCATAAGCTTTCGCCACACGGATAGCATCCTCTAGTGAGTTGAGGATATTTCGTTTGCATTCATTTTGATAGTCAGTGGCAATAAATTGCCACTGTGCTAACTTACGACCAAAAAGCGGCACCTTAGCCAAAGAGTCCAAGAACTCTTGGACATAACCGTCCAGTTCTCGGCTGCCCATTTTGCAGTTGATAAACCGAATATACAACTCGGAATCGTCTATCGTGACAAAAGCTTTCTGGAATTCTGTCAGGAATCCAGCCCAAGTCACCGGTTTCGTGGAAAGTTCCCTCCACCACGAAGAGGCTTTACCTTCCAGAAACAATAGAACCGATGATATTCGTTTATCTTCTGGGACGTTGTGCAAGTTAAAATAGCTTGTCCAACGGTTTATCCAGTCTTCAACAACTTCCGGGCGTTTAAACTTTTTATCGCCGGAAAATATTTCTCGTTGGTAGCCCAAGTTGTTAGAGTTAATTGCTTGCAGTTGATTAAATAGATTTTGCATTTGTTTATCCCTTTGTTTATTGTTCTGATGAAGTTCGAAAACTGCCTTGCCTAAGGTTTGCAACGGTTTTTCTGAGTCTAGGGTGTCATCACTGCCGGGTGAGGCCGGTTGAATTTCCGTATTTCCCCCATCACTTCTTGGTGATGCCGGGTGAATCTCGGTAGCACCCCCCTCCAAAATTTCATCAGTATCCATTTGCTTGCCAATTGAAAATGAAATTTTTTTTGTTCAGTTAACACATTCATTACGGGTATAATAGTTACAGAACCAAGCAATGTCTACAATAAACCAATTTACAGACCATATGTGCTTTTATTTACCAATTATACCAATGAATCGGCAAATGGATCGTTTACGCAATAAAATTGGAATTAACCGTCAATGCAATGTAAATCTGTTATCAACTTGTTAACTCAGATGATATTGCAAAAAATAATTATCGATTCTTTTAGAGCTAAAAAAAAAAACCCACCTTTCGTGCAAGAAATCACAAGCTAAGAAAAAACTCGAAATGCCATAAATGCCCCCCCCCGCTTTGCCACCACCTACCACCAGCATGCATAACTTAAGTTTAAAAAATAAAACTCTTAGTTAGGGGCCACCTCCCCCCCCCCTTCCCCTTTTCTCTCCACGCGACCTCGGGCTTCCTGAGCACTCCGCGCCCAGATCTGTCTCGGACAGCAGGCAGGAAGAGCCATATCCGCGCGCCAGAGAGAGAGAGAGAGACAGAGAGAGATTGAGCATGCCTATTTGGAGGATGAGGGCGATGAAGCGCCCTCCATCAATCACCTAAACTGACCACCAATCATGCAGGTAACAGGGAATAAGGAGGGCGGATTTCCAGCGGCAACAGGCTTCACATAACTGAGATTTATTCACAGTTTTACATGCAGGAAGCTTAAAAGCCCAAAGTATCTGCTGTTTTTTGCACATCACTATGCTTTTTCAGCGTTTTACAGTTTACTTTGCTTTAAAAATAGTTAGTTTCAGTATTTGCAAAGTTTTAAAACAAGATTTGCAGGGTTTGCCTTCACTATGCTTGAAAAATTGAGGTTATGCTGCCAAAATTTTCTCAGAACTTTAGTTTGCAGGTTACTACAACTATTTTATCCAATAGTCATCTAATCTGAACCCGACATGGGCTCCTAACACTGCAAACAACTGTTAGGTTGCTGGAAAATGAAGCATAAGCCTGTACTTTCACAGAGAGCAGCCATGCAATCCTGTCAAACATCACCAACACTCAACAACCAACAGATTAAAGTATTTTTGCTTCTATTCCAGCCTATTCTCACCGTTTTAAAACCAAACCGGCTTCTAAACAGGCAATAGACAGCAGCCGAAATACTGTAACCATTTCTGAGAAGAACAAGAAACTAAAGGGAAAAAACCAGCCAACCAATAAAGTAACTGTTGCTTTCACAAAAAATGCTAACCAGAGAGTAATCGGCAATAACAGAAACGCTGCCTTTGATCACGATGTCAATCATAGAATGGGATATCAAACTCATCCTCAAATAGTGTATCACTCTCAATGTATGCACTAGAATGTCTCCTCACGGAAAAGGACGTAATCTGGGGCCGGGAGCCTATATCTCCCAATAGGTCCTGCTGGCATGTATGTTGACATAGAAGAAACATCTCACGTATCATCAGAGCGATGTTGGAATGTAGATGGAATTGCTTACATTACCATAGGTTACTTTGATCCAAAAGGTCGAGAGTTGTGTAACCATGGTTTATTTATCTCTATTAGGCCTACTAAACTTAGAGTTAGCTAAGTTAGTATGAAATTTACTTGGTAGGGCCTCGTGGGTGCACTAGGCCTAATAGTGACATTAAGTACCCCAAATTGACATATTGGAGTTACCTTATTCTTTCTATGTAACTTATAGAAAGTTGGATAGTCAATAGTCAAGTAGTTGGATAGCCAATAGTCATGAAGTAAGATAGTCATCTTGGACTATGTATATGTGTGCATCCCATTTGTATGAAACACTTCTGTAAGCAATACTGACTATTCTCCTTGGCTGTCCACGAGTTTCTACAAGAGGGTTTCTAGCCGTCACATCCTCCCAAACCTTACCATCAATGACTTGCTCACATAGAATAGGCAATGTACCAACATCATGATGAAGAGTAAGTGTAGAACCAAAAAAATCAGCAAGAGGTACTGATTTTAAAGAGGCACGTGCCTTCCCTTCGTAGTAAGACTTTTCTTTGTTGTCCTGCAAAGTCTCCAATAGTCGACAAGGAATTGTTATGGGCTGTTCAACACTTTGCTGCCCAAAGTGTTCCCAACATGGACCATGTTGTCCATAATCTTTCGCAGGCCGTTCCCGAAGCATAATGGACTGCTCATGATGTAAAATGGGCTGTAAACGACCAAAAGAAGATGACTGAACTTGCTGTCCAACGCCTTCATGAGGTGTGTAACGAGTTGTCATTTGATGATGGATACCTTATTCTTTCTATGTAACTTATAGAAAGTTGGATAGTCAATAGTCAAGTAGTTGGATAGCCAATAGTCATGAAGTTAGATAGTCATCTTGGACTATGTATATGTGTGCATCCCATTTGTATGAAACACTTTTGTAAGCAATACTGACTATTCTCCTTGGCTGTCCACGAGTTTCTACAAGAGGGTTTCCAGCCATCTCTCTCTTTCTTTTGAGAATGATTTGTGTGATTGAATAGTTAAGATCCTGGATCCGTAGGCTTCTATTTCCTACAAGCGACACAGCGTGGGTCCACATAGGAAATAAGATAGTGAAGTGTGATTGGAGTATCATGGAAAAGGCAATGGTACCGGCCTTTGATCTCGTAATTTAAAGGACACCTGAATAAAATGCTTCTCAGACTCCACCTCATCTAATGTGCATAACTGACAAATCTTGCTCTCCCGAGGAATACTCTGAAAACGTTCTGTCTCTACTGGAGTTGATGTGACGAAACTCCTACTTGTCCCAGTGTGAACCTGAAACAATGTGAGAGACCACTATCTAGATACAAAGGCAATATTGGTGTATCGATAATATCCAACTCGAGGAAATGGGACCGGTAGAAATCTAGCTTAGTCCCAAGAGGACTCCGCCATGTTTGCTATAGATAGGCGTGATATATAAAGCCACGAATGTACTAATGAGATCCCTCGGGTAGCTCTGAGATAGTCATGCCATATGTGCATAATAAGCGAGAAGCCTGTGAGTACCATGAAGATTGGTGGCCCTGGTCATGTAACATTTGAGCTGATAGGAGAGCTAAATGAGGATAGCGTGACTTGGGAAGACTCAATAATCTTGGAATAAAGACTTCCGGAAACACAAACGCTCAACCAAGGATGCATGACCCTTCCTCACCCTACTTGCTGCAGCCTGTCTCATACTAAATATAAGACTTGTGAAAAGTGTGCCCAAGTATGTGTAGGACGATACAATCTCCAAAGGCTGGCCATCCAAAGAAAACTCTATCGCTACATATAGGCCCTAGAATTGTTAAAGATCATGATCTGAGTCTCTTGTCAAATGAGTGTAGTCTATCCAGATGTATCTATAAACCCTCTGCTGTAGATGAAAGCAATGCTACATCATCCGCTTATTATAGGGTAGAGATAAGAATATGCCAAGCAACCCTACATCACCCCAATAGTGCTCCTCACCAACTGGGATAGGCCGACATATGATCTGAAACATCCCCAACCTTGCTCATAGAGTGCCATAACTGCTAATACTATATCCACAAAGAAACTAAGCTTGCACAATCTCTGTATAAGTAACATGCCTTCCAAAAATCAAACACTCTCTCATGTCTAGACTTAGCCTCCTTAGTAATAGCACCGAGTGTAAAAACGTGGTCACTGGTAGAATGCTGAGCTCTAAATCTTGCCTGACCCAATGAATGTAATCCATGAATCTCTGCCTCACTACTCATTGCTGTCTGGAGGATAGTGCCATAGAGTTTTGCCACAATATGGCCTATCGTAATGGTGCGGTAATTTCCAGGATTCATAGGGTCACCACTCTTGTAAATAGGATGGATGATATTAGTGCACCAAGTCACATGAAAGTTGGATATAACTGCTTATTTTAGCAAACTGGCTAAAATGGGTGCAAGAATATCATAGTGAAACAGGAGCTCGGCCTCTGAGTCATCGATGTCCCTTGCACGGCAGGGGCGCAGTTTCTCAATGCCCGTAGTAATCATATCAACAGTGAAGAAACAGAAGTTGGAAGGGTGACAAGAGATGACGATAGGAGCTTCAATAGTGATAGTGTAGAGAGTAGTGGCATATTCAGTCCAACAACCTAAATGACTCAATGGGGGAGGTGAGGTGAGGCACGAGGGAGGAATTCTCTCCAAAAGGAGCTAGAGGATGCACTAAAAAGAAGATCAATCAATCGTTTCCCATCTTTATTTCATAGATTTGTTTTTTTCGATGACAAGTACGACTAGAGAAGCGCTTGAGGTTATGTAGAAGATGAAGTCGAGCTTGTTGGACTTGGAGGTGGAGATGTTTACAAAGCTCGTCGTACCAAGGTTTATGTGGCTGATGGGAACGAGTAGAGGGGTGATGCTTATGGGGTTAGGATGGAAAAGCCAGAGAAGCCGATGTGTGGAGTGCAGCTGTAAGAAAAGTGGCTTGGGTCTGAATTGGTCTATCGTGTGGAAACTACTGGAATAGTGAGAGGAGAGAATCTCGATATAAAGGTGTGTACGCATGGTCAAAAGTATATTTGGGTGCTCTCAGTAGAGTAGGGGGAGTGGCTGAAGAATGACATGTATCGTGCCAAGGGACAAAGTGAGAAAGGAATGATTTGACAAAGTGGAAGGAGAAACTAAGAGGTTTAAGAGATGGTGACCCCATAAAATAATCCACAACACTATGACCCCTGGTATGAGGGTGGCAAGTAAAATCACCAGAATTTGGCCATTTTTTTAGCCATTAAAAATGGCGAGCTCATGTGCCTCTCCCAATTGAAGGAAGTACTCATCATAGATAGTGGTCGGGCCATCCGCATCTGCAGAAATCCTGGTAATACCAATGTCATCACTGTCCATTATGTATGTCCTCAAGGGTTCCATATCAATATCATGAAATTGCGTGGAGGATGTCTTGGCATTAAAATCTCTGGCTAAAAGAAAATGTAAACATCTTGGTCCAATTCCATACGTCTGCCCAATAATCTGATCCAAAGATAGCATGCTTGCTCATCATGTTTAACCACCGCCACAACCAAGTCCCGATTATAGTGAAACTCTATATAAGCATGCAATCCCACTTGATCCTCTACCATCCACAGATCTAGTCTTTGACCGAAAGACCGAGTCCCAAACAAATTCTTGGAAATGTGGTAATTCTCTATACTGACTCTCATGTGTCTCTGTAAAGATCATAATGTCCCCCCGAGATATAAAATCTACCAAGTCTCCTGCAGCGGCTGAGGAATGGATACCATTACGGTTCCATAAACCAATATGAAGGTGACGGGGCCTCGGGCTACTGCGGAACCTGAGGACCCCAAATCCCTAGCTACTAGGAACCGTACCATTGGTAGATCCACGATCAAAATATTGGATATGTCCATCCCTATAAACCACATAGTTGCCTGTAGCCTTGGCCTCCTGAATAGCTTTACAACGTTCTGTTACTTGAATATAAGTTATGTCCTCGTCCATAAAGATATGCTTGTAGCTTAGCTCTTTGGCGTAGTGCCATTTTCCTTTCCTCTAATGATGTGAAACGAATAACCAAAGTAGCATTGTCTTTTTTAGTCTGCCAAGCGATTTCCAAACTTGTACTATGATGACCTAGGTTGGTTTCCAAAAATTGCTCGGCCTCATTCTCTGCATTTTGTGTGTCGGGAATACCACGAACTCGAATATTATATTTCTTCTACTCATGGAGTTTCTCTTTCGATGAAGTGGCTAAGATAAAAGACGACATAAGTGTTGATGGCTTACCGGACTCCTTTTTAAGAACCGTTGCCCATGGTAAGGTTTCCTCTTGATGCTTTTCGATTTTGTTCTCTAGTTCTTGGAGCTTTGTATTAGTAACAAGAACCAGTTCCCCTTGCTTGCCTATTGTTTCTTCCAATGTAATGATCCTGGCTCTCATCTTGTCCCACTCTTTTGTCATGAATTGAATCATTGCATGGAGCTGCATCATATCTTTCTTCATGGTATGGAGCTCAATCCCTAATTGATGAAGACAGGCAAAAACATACTGCTCAAAAGCTTTTGAAGGGGTGTATAGATCAGGGAGAGAGGTCCATCCATGCAACAATTCCTATCGCTGACCCCTAGCCCTTGCGCCCTAAACCTATGCATTAACCATTGATTAATGACAGATGCACAATACCCATATCACATAAGGAGAGAGGTGCGGGCCCCTAACCACCTCCCACCTCCCACCTCCCACTCTCACTCTACAACTCATCTCCATGCTGCCAATTCAGATTCCGAATTCATGGCAATGCTGTTACTAATCCTAGTGAATTTCCAGCATAGTATTCTGTGATTTACCACTCTCGTGGCTGAGGCACTTTGCTTTTGCCAGGCAAAAGCTAATAATTCCACACCAAAGCATATTTGAAAGGCGGAGATCAGTTGGCTGACCAATTTCATCTCCTCCAAAAAAATAAAAGCTCACTACAACCGAATTTCAGGCTGTGAATGACCTTCACATGAGGCTGAGGCAATACCATTGCTGCTCCAACGACGATTTCTCAATCACGTCTCTCACCAATCTACATGCCCATGATGAAAGTATTCTGCTGTTTTCTAGTTTACTATGATCCATGCATGCTTTACCTTTGAAATGTAGGTAGAATCATTAGCTAATGATCCACAATATGCAGGCAACTTCCTGCCTCTGGGAGAAATCATAGTGTGCTCATATCCATATAAAGGAATTAACATATCACCAGCATTTGTAGTTAAGCTGATAATTTAAGAGCATTCTTTTATCAAAGAGATCTGATCTTCTGTGATTACATTTTGAAGTATGTATGCTACCTGCAAGCGTCGTTTACATCTTAGCAAGCCTTTTCAAAAAGATATTTATTCAAGCCATTTGCCAGCCTTTAAGAGCTTTGCTAACTCCACTTCGTGTGCCTTCTCTCATGTTCCTATTTCCTCGCTTTCTGTTGGTGCTATTTTTATATCTTTAACTCACAGGTCTTTCTGAGTATGTTCATTGGATGACCTATGCCTCATATTACATTTGTTGCATTCAACTTGGTCTATAGCACTTGGCTTTTGTGTATGTAATGCTATTCTTCATTGCCATTGGATGTGGTCTGTTGTCCAGAGAAGTGACATCAATTAACCATGTTAATCTGTTTGTAAATGCTTCAAAGCCAAAGTGCTCTGTACTTGTGATTGTGATGTTTACAACTGGGCCTTGATAATTCGCATAGGGATGTTGCAGCAGCCTTGGATGCTTTTGCCATACTCCCAGTTCGCTGCATTCTTTTAGAAGATGTAATTCTTAATACAGTAAAATAGTGCATTCGGGACTATGTGAATGCTCTCTCTCAACAGGTAGAAGAAGTATTTCTCAAAGAGAACCTTGTCATTGCAGATCTGTCAAAAGCCATGAGATGATAAGAATATTTTGTTCTACTTGTTGGAAAGCCAGCAACATAATCAGAAATAATTAAGAACCAATGAAATGCTTGAGCAAGAAGATATGAGAAAGTTCATCATGTTTTATTTACAAAGTTTTATTCAGTCTGACTTTCTGCATTTGTTCTTAGGCAAGATCTTGCAAATGCCGTCAGAAGACGAGGCTACAAAGCTGTTGCCAAGCTTTTAGCTGATAAGAAAGTCCTTTGGAGAAAGGAAGAAGACAAAATTAACAATGAGAATAAAGGTGGCAGTACTGTCAGCTTATCTTGCAGCAAAGAATTGCTACCAGTTGCTGATAACTTGGTCAGACTGGGGGATGCTGATCTTTGCAAGGATGATCAAGCAATCACACCTAATCCCTCTTCAAGGACTATAGAAAAGACAGCTGGACCAAGCTTGCCAAAAGAATCTCCTTTTGAGGCATCTTTGGTCAATGATGCTAATGGTCAGAAATTGTTCCATGGAGTTAATGGAGAGGCCACAATATCGCCCGTGAAGTCGTTGTTCCAGGAAGAGGCAATGGAATTCATACGCTCTGGTAAATTTTTTGATATGGAAGGTATGTTAGTCAATGCCAACCTTTCACAAATCAAGAACTTGCTATCCAAGTGTGTAATTTCTTGGCAGAAGTAGTCAGTATGTAGCTTTACTCGATTGATTCTGGAATTAGTCTGGGATTCATATAAGACTTATAGCAAAATCTTAGATCAAAACAATAAATGCTATGTATCCTTATACTCTATTCAAAATGAAGAGGCACGATTTCCGAAGATCACTAGGTATAACCACCACAGCTGTTATCTACTTTCATATTTGTTATTTTTTCCATTAACTGGACTCCCTTTGGTTCCATTGTCTGTTAGCCTTTGTGTAAACTTATGTTGACTCTTGTTAAATGTCATATGGTAGCGGTAGCTTGTATATTGAATGGAATGCATATAAGAGTGATGGATACTTTTCTTGAAACTGCATTTTGTGCAAACATATAGAACATCTGTGCTTGAACTTCATAAAACTGGTACATAGCAATGTGTAGGCCAGTTAACAATGCTTTCTCTCTATGCTCTCTTGAAATCAGTAAGGCTGCTGGTACACCCTCCGTTCTTTTCTGGCAAGTTTCACATGTCTTCCTGTTCTTTCTGGCTCTGGCAGTGGAGCTGCTGTTTGCTGTTCAGGTTTACATTTGTCCTTGCCTGTTTCTAGAACACTCCCTTCACTTCATGGCATATAATCTCCCCTGTACCAGCCTTCTTATTGCCATTATCTTCCTTAAGCCTACTGGCTCTATAGTCATCCCACTATCCAGCATCTCCTTCATACTCTCTCTGGAGTTCTCTTTTCTCAAATAAAAGAAATAACCATTAAATTCAGTGGAAGGGCAGGGAATAGAATGTCATTCGCAAGGGTGACATTCTGATACAACTATTAATAATTTGTAAGATTTTTGTCCTCCCCTATGTTGGCTTTGTCATAATAAAAATGAATAGAGTGGCCAAGTTTCACTAATGACTGAAACAATGTGAACTGATGGAATTTTTTAATATCATAGTTTACGCTACCAGTCCAACAGGCTAACCAACAATCTGATTCACAATAGCTGAAAGAGAAAGCACATCACACCTCAATTAACACACATGTGAACTGTATATTCAAAGAGAGAAAAAAGTACATATAGAACATTCACAATTTTGGGGGTTCTGCTGCATGGCAAAAAGAACCTCGTTACGGGACACGTGTCCCACCTTAGTAACCTTACGTGCCTTAGATTTGGCACTCATACACATTGAATGAACAAAATAAAGCTAAAAAAACTGCTTAAACTGGAAATACAAGTCCAGTTTCTAAATAAATAGGGCTTATATATTTAACACTCTCCCTTAAGTCCTTGTTTATTTTACTTAAAGAACTTCTCTCTAAAAACTTCAAACTTATTAGCATTTAAAGGCTTAGTAAATATTTGCTAGCTGATCTTCAGTTTTACAATGCACTACATCAATTTCATTGGATAGCAGCTTTTCTCTAATAAAATGATATTTAATTTCTATGTGCTTAAGTTACGAATAGAGCCACAGCTGATCTAGAGCTAAGCTATGAAAGCATCACATAAGCAAGACTTAACCCTAGAAAGCAGGAAAGAGAGAGATTAAGGAGGCTAAAGAGAGAGATCAATATCATTAGCTGAATGACAAATGACACAGTTTCCCTACTTATAGCCAAGAGGAAGCCCTAAAAGGAAGCTTCCAGTGGCTAGGGCCCAACTGGGAGGGAAAATAGTGCGCCCTCCAAGAAGGCCCCCACTCTCCAGTAATATGTCCAAATGGCCTAATAATGAATAATAAGGCCAAAGGCCAACCATATAGTCTGAATGTCACTAATGAATAAAAAAGGGCCCAAGGCCTGCTTATGCATAAAGTAAAGTAACTGTAAATGTAAATGGACGCGGCGAATGTAATGAGCCGAGTCCATAACTCTCCCCGACACAAAAAAAAGACCCAACTGCCGAAAAGATAACCAGATCAAGTAGCAGCAAGCCCTGGTGCATCAACAGCTAGAGGAACATCTGATGTAGAGGAATCAACAAGTGCAGCAAGAGCACGAGCCTGATCCGCAAGTAATGGTGTATGATAAAAGACATCAATAGGCTCCCATGTGGCCTCCTCAATAGGACGACCATCCCACTGGACCAAAAACTGAATCTGCCGGCGGCGTCGACTATGGTATAGACGGACCTGTAATATAGCAGCAGGTAAAAATGGAAATAACTCTGGAGCAGTAAGAAACTCAGCATCACAAGGATCGTCATCCTCAATAGCAGCACGTAATAAACTGACATGGAATACATCACAGGCGCGTGTGGAAGCAGGAAGCTGTAAGCGATATGTAACTGGACTAAGAACCTCCAAAATGCGATAAGGCCCATAATAACGTGGTGCAAGCTTCTCAGTAGAAGCATGGCCCTGGACAAAATGATTGCGTGCAAACCGTAGGCGTAGATAAACCATATCTCCAAGCTGAAACTCAACATGATGGCGGTGACGATCAACTGAGTTTTGATAATGCTGCTGAACATGCTGTAAATGAGAACTGGTCCGGGTAATAAGCTCTCGAGCACCTGATAGAAAAGATGCAAGTGTAACAGGTGTATCCTTAGGAGGAAGAGGAATGCCAGGTAAAAGAGGTGCATAGCCATGAGATAATAAAAATGGTGAGACACCTGTGCTCGTACTAACAGAGCTATTATAGCTATACTCTGCTAAACATAAATGCTGATCCCAATCCTTCCCTGAAGGAGTAACAAAATGGTGTAAATAATTCTCAAGAATCCTGTTAAGGACCTCAGACTGCCCATCAAAAGTAGAATGATAAGCAGAACCCATAAAAAGCTGAACATCCAAAATACGCATAAGCTCTGTCCAAAATATAGATGTAAACTTACTATCCCGATCAGAAAGGATAGTACGAGGAAATCCATGTTGGCGAAAAATCTCTGATAGGAACAAACGTGCACACTGCTCTGCTGTGATAGTACTGCCAACTGGGATAAAATGTGCCTGTTTCGAGAACCTGTCAACTACCACCATACATGAATCGTGACCACGTTGGGTATGGGGAAGGCCAAGGATAAAGTCCATGGATATATCAGTCCACTGGCGATGAGGAATAGGCCAACTCTGGAGCAAACCAGCAGATTTAGCACGGGAGTACTTATTACGAAGACAAAAAGGGCAGGTACGAATAAGTACAGCAAGCTCAGAGCGAAGAGAGGGCCAATAGAAGTGGTCTTTGAGACGAGCATAAGACTTCTGAAAACCAAAGTGACCCCCAACAGGAGAGGAATGAGCATCCGACAACAACTGGGAACAGATACCCAAAGAACTAGGGATACAAAGAGAATCATAATGATAAAGACGATTGTCAATAATGGAGTAAACCTGATGAGGACTGGACGAAACAGGTGGGGCAGAACTATAAACATCACGAAAATCAGAACATGTAAGGTATGCTGCAAGTAGGGCATCAAACCATGGAGGAATAGTAGAAACGAGTGTATTTAACAAAGCTGGAAGACGAGATAATGCATCAGCAGCAGTGTTAGCACGACCAGGACGATACAATATGGAGAAATTAAAAGATTGTAAAAACTGCAACCAACGAAATTGACGATCACTAAGGTCACGTTGAGAAAACAGATAACGTAAAGACTGGTGATCAGTAATAATGTCAAATGGGACTCGATGCAGATAATGACGCCACTTCTTAAGAGCATAGATAATAGCAAGAAGCTCTTTCTCATGCACAGAATAACGTTGCTCATAAGAGCGAAGACGACGCGACTTGTAAGCAATAATACATTGTGACTGGCGAAGTAAAGCACCCAAACCAACATTACTAGCATCAGTCTCAAGAAACTTCTGATCAAACTGTGGTAAACATCAACAACAACACGACGAAGAGTATCAAACGCTGTCTGACAATCAGGAGTCCAAAGAAAAGTACTAGACTTCTTCAAAAGTGCATGAAGAGGAGCTGCGATAGTGGCAAAATGAGGAACTGGACGACGAAGGTGAGTCGCTAACCCAAGAAACATACGAACATGATGAATATCAGTAGGTATAGGCCAATCCTGGATGGCCTGAACCTTATGAGGGTCCAGACGAATGTGACTATTACAAATAAGAAAACCAAGAAACTCGATCTCAGAAACAACAAAAGAACATTTAGACAACTTAGCAAATAACTGGTGGTGTACAAGTAACTGAAAGACAGAGGAAAGATGGGCAACATGCTCAGCAAGAGACTGACTAAAAATAAGAATATCATCAAAATAAACCAAGACACAATGACCAAGAAGCGGACGCAAGACGTTATTCATCATATTCTGGAACGTAGGAGGGCCATTAGTAACACCAAAAGGAAGCACACGAAATTCATATAAACCAAGATGAGTACGGAAAGCAGTCTTATGTTCGTCAGAAGGGTGCATCCTGATTTGGTATATCCAGAACGAAGGTCTATCTTGGAAAAGATTTTAGAGGTACCGAGCTGGTCAAAGAGTTCATCCATTTGTGGAATAGGGTACTGATTACAAATAGTCAACTTATTTAAAGCACGGTAATCAATACAAAGGCGTTTGGTACCATCTTTCTTATTAATAAGGAGAACAGGAGCACCAAACGGGCTGTGACTAGGAACAATGAGACCCTGATCTAACAAGGCAGTAATATGGAGCTCAAGCTCATCACGCTCAGATCGAGACATACGATAAGGGGGACGGGAAGGAGGAGCAGAACCAGGACGCAAGTCAATATGATGGTTCACGTCACGTAATGGTGGTAGCGTCGTAGGTTCTGAAAAGACAAAAGCATACTGATGTAATAAGTCAGAAATCACCTGAGGAACAGCTGCTGGTGTAGAAACTGGAGGAACTGGTACTGCCCGCTGAACACATAATAAGGCAGCACAATGAGCCTTCGGCAGGCTGCGAATAAACTGCCTCCCAGTAATCAACTGGAAGTCTCCCTGAGAATCAATGCCAACAAGTGAGTGTGTAACTGCATCATGTACAAATGTCAATGTCTGTTGTGTCAAGTCCAGTGTAACGGCTCCAAGAGATGCAAACCAATCAGCACCAAGGATAAGATCATAACGCTCCATAGGGATAACGTAAAGATCTGCCTGTCCAGACAAATCTCCAATGCGGTATGGTAAACGCTGAAACATCTGAGAACTAGGAAAAGAATGAGAACTGGCAATCTCAACTGTGAGAGGCTGGGAAGCAAGAACAGGTGAAGCACGGATCCGACTAATGATATAACTGCTAATAAAAGAATGAGTGCTACCAGTATCAACTAAAGCAATATACTCACGACCTGTAATACGCACACGTAACCGAATGGAGCGAGGACCAGGACGCCCTGTCCAAGTAGCATAGGCAAGCTGAGCATGGCAAGTAGCAGGAAGTAAATCAGGGGAAGGCTCAGAGGATAAGTCAGGCTCATCAGAAATATGAATGTAGATATTGGAATCATCTGGAGTAGTGCCCTCATGGTAAAAAACAGTAGTAGTAGTAGGGAGAGGCTGGCGGCAATCACGGGCAAGATGGTCAGGACTCTTACAACGAAAGCAAAGACGCTTCTGCTGAAGATCAGCGAACTCTGCAGACGTGTAACGTCGGACAAAAGCAGGTCGAGGAGTCGGAGGACCAGGAGGCGAAGGGGCAATGGAGAGAGCTGGAACAGAAGGGGCCGGTGTAGGGGTGAACGTAGCGGGAAAAGATGAAGCAGAAGGACGAGCTCGGGAGAAGCGGGAAGGAAGGGTGTCAGAGTACTTATGCTGTAAAGTGCTGGCAAGAGACATCGCCTCAACAAGTGTGGTAGGACGGAAGGAATAAACATCATAACGTAAAGCACCACGAAGCCCAGCAATGTAACGAGAAATAAGCTCAGTGGGCTGTAGATCTGTGAAAAGATAAGAAAGCTCCATAAACTGATCTGTATAAGAAGCAAGATCACTGGTCTGAGTGAGACTACGGAATGTATCACGTTGGCGGTCAAGCCACTGAGGATCAATCATAGCATGGCGGAGGTCACGGCGAAAAGTATGCCATACATGGAGCCCTTCCCGATCAGGATCAACTCTATAAACTCGCCACCACGTGGCGGCACGTCCATCTAAATGTAAAGCAGCCAACTGGATTTTCTGAGGATCAGTCTTAGGGTAAATCTGAAAATATGTGTCAAGCTTAGCAAACCAATTCTCTAATAAGTTCTCGTCGGAGGAACCGGAATAGGTAGCAAGCTGTACCCTATCACGAAAGTCTCGAGCAAAGTGTGGCTCAGGAAGGGGGGGACGAGGAAAGAAACCAGGAGGTGGGTTAGATGGAATGAACGGTCCACCACCAGGCTGACTAGCCGAAGAAGATGGAAATCCAAATGGAGGGGGAGTCCCAAATGTAGGAAAAACAGGAGCTTTACCAGGACCATGAGGCTGTAAAGAATCAATCTGTGACTGCATAGTAGCAAAGCCGGTCATAACTGAATCGAAGTGAAGAACGAGGCCAGAAAGGGTCTCATCCATGCGACGAAACTGATCGGATAAGGTTTCCTGAGTAGTCTCACTCGGGGTAGGTGAATGTGCCATAATGATAGTGGAAGGAATAGACGAAAACTTGAGGGAGCGGACTCTTGTCGGCACCCCAAATTAGCCTATTACAACCAATATTATCACAACTGAAAAAAAAAAAGGCAGCAATGAACAATGGAGAAGCTGTAAAAATGCGCTGGACAGCCAGGGATAAAATGTGAATTTGAAATGTTAAACGGAGTCAGAATTCTTGAAAATTTGTTGAAGAATGAGCGCGCGACAGCCTTTTGATAAGCTGTAAAAGATGGCTGGAATTGGAGAAAAAAATAGGCAAAAGTGACAAGTTGGGAGTGCTGAGGCAACGATTTACAGGTTGAAGAATTTTAGCTGTTTGGAATAGCAAATGATGTCGGAATTGGGTAGTTTTTGGATGAGGATGGGCGCTGGACAGTCAGGGAACTAACTGTGGAAGATGGCTGCAAACTGGAAAAATATCAGACGAAAGTGACAGGTCGGAAAGCAGGGACAGCGATGGAAAGGAAGAGGAGGAGCGCTGGGCAGCAAAGAAAAGAGGGGACAAAAGAGGGGGAACGCTGGGCAGGAAGGAGTGGAAGGAGCAGCGATGGAACAAGGCTGTTAAAACGGCAATGGAGCTGTAGGAACTGCGATGGAGGAGCAAGGCAAGGCATCACACAAGAAAAGGCATCATTTTGAAAGTTAAAAACATATCCAGTGGTGGATCTTCTGTCGTCGATACTACCTTCCCAATTTGAATCAACAAAGCCCTGTAGTACTGGCAAAGCAGATTGCCCATCATATAACAATCTGTAAGTAGTTGTACCTCTAACATAGCAAAGAATCCTCTTCGCAGCCTTCTAGTGAGTTTCCCTAGGTATAGCCATAAATTGACTCACTAGGCTTACAACATAACTTATGTCAGAACGAGTAGTGGTAAGATAAATCAAGCAACCAACTAATTGACGAAATAGTGTAGCATCAACTAGCTTACTCTCATCCTCATGAGATAACTTCTTACCAACCTCCACATCAAGGTTACACCCCGATTCGAACAGGTTGATTCGAACCGGCTGGTTCGAACCGATTCTTTGAGGTTCGAACCGTCAGGCCATGTTCGAATCGGAAAACGGTTCGAACCTGTCTTTTCCATTTTTCAAAAAAAAAATAATTTTCTCTGACGTACAAGTCATATATTCACTGTAGTATGTATAGACTGTTAATAGCTAAACAATTTCCTGTAAATTTACAGATATCAGGATAATCAAATGATAGATCTCTTGTGAACTGTCACCTGTAGGGCCTAGGCTGTCGTATACGGTAATAGGTATCAAAACGTTTAACATAATGACCCAAGTTTAAGAGAACTGCAGTAAGGTTGAGTAAGTTGTAACCCTAATACCTATCTTGACCCCTGCCACCTGGGTACAAGGATCTGCTTGCTAAGGACTCATGAGATTGTGGACACTGGAGTTGGAACTTGGAACTTCGAAGTTGGAACTTTCAACTTTGAACTTGCCGCTTGGAAGTTGGAACTTAGGCTCTAGGTAGTAGGGTTCCCGGTTTAGGACTCAAGAGTATATTGTAGAACTGAAATTTGAGCTCCGAGCTCAGAGCTCTCAACTGATACTACTAAATAGTGACTAGTGAGTCATGACCACTGACTTGTGAATAGTCACGACTCACTAGTCTCAGTTTAAACTTTGAACTTTGATATGGATTTTGGAATCTATTATCTAGATAATGGTAGCTAGTCTAGGTAGAGTCCTGACTCCTTAGTCTAGACCGTAGGTACTAGGTACCGTACTAGGATGGTAGGAGTCAGGACCGTAGATTGTAATTTGTAATTTTATTTGCAAATTTCAATGTCGAGATCGGACTCCGGAGAAAAGAATAAACAAGAAGGTTATGACAATGTTTGGGTCTCTTTGAGAAAGCCAAAAAAACTTAGGTTACTTAGATTCATCATTGAACATTGAACATTCTATATGTAACATAAATTATAATACATTAAATACCAAAATCGAAATTGTAAAACCATTAGTAATTACTGAACAGTGAATCCTGATATTAGATAATCCGAAATCGACTAACATTGACGATGAAACATACTACAGACTACAGTAATCAGTTAACAACTTAACTTCAGGAATCGAAAATTAGAATCCAAAATATATCATAACAATGAACATAATTGTAAATACATGTGTTAGGTGCCTCATGAGTCCGGTCACCAATGTAATGCCACATGCGACATGTCTGATGATAAACCATGATGTGTAAACAGCTCAAGAGTCAATGCTCATCTAGTGACATGATACATCTATAGACTACAATCTACAATGTACAATGAGCAGTGAGCACTCTAAGCTCTCCTACGCATGAGTCTCCTCCTACTCGCTGGTGTTGTGGAGCCTGCTGTGGTCTTTTGAGTGGCAGCTGCGAAATCCTCATCGGAGGTAGAGGTATGATGCCCCTCATCCTCATCCCCGCCCTCCTCGGACTCCTCATCCACATACTCCTCCTCCTCTGAGGACTCTGACCTTGATGATGCCTCAGACTCATACTCATCCTCGTCGTCAGGGCTGTGAGCACGGGAGCTGCTACCCTCTCCTGCCCTCCTCTTGCGCTCTGCTCAAGTGACAGGTCCTGCACAGTGCACACAAGGAGGGACAAACGTATTATTGCCTGCAAATTAGTAAATTACAATTTACAATGATTAGTTCGAACTTTGAAAATTTAATTCAAGACCTTAGACAATCCTAATTTCTCACCTGCACTCCGCATGGTCTCCTCATGGAGGAATGCATACACGTCCTCCTCTGATTGTTCTATCGGTGGCAACTCTGGAACCTTTGCCACATTGATTAGATCGGGATTAACCTGCGCACATGTCACAATGCACATTGAAATCAAGACAAAATTTGGAGGGCCGACAAAAGTTAAAATTTAGCTACAGTCTAGTATATGATCTATTTAGTATCTACTAACTGGGTCCTGGGATCACAGATTCACATGTTAGAAATTATAATTTATCGCTTACAAGTTATCTGGATAGGCTCTGCGGTGGTCTGGAGTCTACCCAAAAGTCTTAGGCTGGCGTGTACGTACACCAACGATTCCTCTTCTTCATGTGAATCAGGGAATGGACACTACAGTTTCTCTCACAAGCGACTGCAGTGCAGTCCTATGAGAGAATCCTGATGGACATCAACCCCTCCCACGGGATGCAGCTGGCCTGAATCATAGTTCAAGGGGCAGTTAGTACTAGCAAGTTGCAACCAAGTTCCAGCAAGTTACAATATGATTGACTAATTGTGCAGGAAAATGTGAAGTTTAAACTGTAATGGACCACGGTCAGTTTATTACCCTCTCTCAAAAGCACCAGGCCAGTGGCGAACTCCAAGGTCTCCTGCCTGAAAATTTGGAGCTCATCCAGCAGGTTATCCTGCTCGCGTACATCAGGATAAACTCGGGAGATATACGCATTACAGCCATCCCTGAGCTCCCTATTTGTGTACTGCTCCTCATTCCTCCAAAGTGGATGGAGTATGTGGGCCATGGCATGTAGGGGCTTATGAAACCACTCCCACCTGCTCAACCAAAGGAGCCGGACCTCCGCAAGCCTGCAACAATCAAGATTGAAGACACATTAATAATTATACTATGTAGTACATACTACATACGACATTTGAAATTTGAATCTTGAATCTTCAATCATGAATGTCGAATGATAACTGATTCAATGATGATTCAAATTTCAAACATTAGTTACAAGTTACAAATTAGAAGTTTCAAGTTAGTACCAATAATTTACTAGTAACTACTAAGTACTAACTAGTAAGGCTTAAATAATAAGCGTCAACGATATACGGTATATCTCTCTGGGCTAGTGGTCGTGCAAAGGCTCAACTGCTCGCCCAGCCTGTCCATGAACTCGTACAAGAGGCCCAATGTGCAGCCCTCTCGATCTGTATGGCACAGGACAGTGTAGATAGGCTGCAGGCCCACCACAATGGATTGAGCCTCATCCCAAAATGATGAAAACATAATGGTCCGCTCGAATCTCTTACTCTTGGGCTCCTGTGATGGCCCCCATTGCGCCCACTCAACGACAACTACCATCTGCCTCAAGCCCTGATGAGCTTTCAGCAGTCGTTCCAGGACCAGGATCATAAATGCAAACCTGCAAAGGGCACAAGTGACAAGTTCTATCTTCTGACAACACAATACATGCATGAAATATGATGCATTGCAATGTTGCATTGAACATTCAAGAGTAGGGCCTAGGTAGTTACTAGTAGGTACATACTACATTGAACATTCAGTGCTCGCAGAGTTACAAACTACAATAGTATTACTTAGTTACTAGTAACTAAACAGTAAATACTTACCAACAGAAGCGCACTCAGATTTGAGTTGCAACTTGCATACCTGGTGGGGGCAGGTCTCAAGACATCCAAGGTGGACTGTCTCCTGAACATGGCCAGGACCCTAGGCTTCTTGGTGACGAATCTCACCAAGAACCGTGCGGTACGTACCACTACTGCAATCCATGGAATCTTGGCCACATCCTCGACCAACAAGTCTAGGTAGTGTGCAGCATAAGGTGTCCAAAAGATGTGGGGGTAGATCTCATTAACGAGCCTACCCATGGAGACGCAGTTTGACGCATTGTCTGTGACCACCTGCACAACCATACAATGCAATGTGCATGACTTTGGAATTCTGAATTCAAGTGAACCATAATCCATTGCTAATCAATCGTCATTGAACAATGAACATTCAACATTAACATTTACAAATTACCATTTAACATTATAGTAATAAGTTCAATGTATATACCTGTACAACGTGCTGTGGTCCCACCTCCTCAATGGCAGCTTGAATGTGTGAGAACATGTAGTCGCCCATGACTGCCTCCCCAGAGGTGTCGATGGATCTGAGAAACATCGTCCCCATGCACGAAGACACCAGGATATTCAATATGTCGCGCCTCCTCGTATTGCTCCAACCATCAGATATGATGGTGCAACCATACCTAGTTCACAGGTGACAAGTCACAACTCACATCGCAGTGTTGCACACGACAAGTTCCGAGATCGTAATTCAAATTTCATGGCAAATTTAAGTATGCAATGCCACCACAATGTATGAAAACTTAATGTACAAATTACAATGTACATACTACATATCAATGATCAATCATCATCGAGTCTTTAAAGTTTACAGGTAACAGTGCATAAATTTAAAAGGACTTAGGATAGATCATAGTAGTACGTACTGGGCCCATGCCTTCCTGAGAGGCTCTAGCTTCTAGTCACGAAAAACCCGCTCGTCAAGAAGGCCCTTCGTCCTCAGGTGCTCACAAGATGGCCCCGGCCACACCTGCCCAATCGCACTCACTGCACTCATCGCCCTCCTCCATGCCGGGGTCCTAGCCATATGAAATGGCAGATCGCAGGTGTGGAACAACTGTCGAACTGCAACCTCTGCCTTTGCAATGGCTCTGGGAGCGAAGGTGGACACATAGTACTCCCTACCCCCCAGTTGTGTGGTGCGGCCCCGTCTACCTCTCCCTCTCTCAGGTGGATGATGTGGTGCCGGTATGATCACGGTTGGAGGTGGTGTCGATGATCCTGCACCAGAAGGCGGGTCAGGCCGGGTACTAGGCCCTGTGTCATCTGCAGCTCTGTCCTCTAAGCCATGGGAAGCGAGGGGTGAGCGGATGGCAACTGGTGGGCGTGATGTGGTGGCCTCTAACTGTGTCGCCGTCATTGCATCTCGATCTGCCAGAAAAGACAAATTACAATACAATTTATAAATTAGAATTTAGATGATCTTAGATCAATGATCGTTGAACTTGAAACGTCAAACTTGAAAGTTGATGTGAGTTAAAACTTGATCAATGTGAAATTTGAATACTTCGCAGTTTTGTCTCCTATCTTGATGCTTGTTGCTTGGGACTTCTTGTTCGTGAGATGCTTACTCTCCGTCAGTCTCATCTGCCTGTACCAGATCACCTGGGGTTAGACTCCCAACAGCTGCTTCTCACTGGCTTCTTTCGGACTCGAGCACATGCTGATGACTCCGATGATGGGATTCCTATCGCTGTGCCACCGTGGAAAAAGCCCAGATGTAGTCGGCACTCGTCTCCATCGGGGCCCACTGTACGCTCCACTCAGCGAACACTTCACACTTACTTTCGCTGATATGTACTTATTCTCCACCTGGCCCGGGTTGTGGGCATTGGCACTTTTTTTGTAGTTCTTCTGTTATACCTGGCCCGGGTTGTGGGCTTATTTCACTTCTGCTTTGTTCTACTTTCATTCGTATCTAGTTTATAGCATTTTACAGCCACGTCTTCCTATGGATGATGCTCCCACTGTTGCTTGTACATATTTTCTTTTTGGTCTTATGCACCCACGGGTGCCCAAAAGACGTTAATGAAGCTCTCTTTCTTTCTTTCTTTTTTTCTTTCTTTCTTGTTCTCTCTCTCTCTCCCTCTCTCTCTCTCTCTCTCACAAGTGCTTTTGCACATTGATTTGCTGCCCCAGATACACTAGCCACTTCAAAATGTAGACAACCCAATGGATTGGGTGCTCTCTCTCTCTCTCTCTCTCTCTCCACCGCCCCTAGTCCGCCCTACCCTGTCCGCTCAGCTTCTGTCCTCCGCTCAGGTCCTGTCCGCCCTACCACTCCGGTCTTGCCTTCCCTGACCAGTCCCTGGGTTCTGTCCCACTCAGGCCCCGTCAGCATCTTTGATATGGCCTCAATCAAAAAGGGGGGGTCTCCTTCGCCCCCCTCTTCTCCTGCTTGCCAATCACCTGCTAACCTGGCCATCGCTGGCTCTTCAGCTGTCGGCCAGTCGTCACCTCATCTGCCATTGCCGGGCATTGCCAATGTACCGGTCCCGATTTTATCTTTTGTAGATGCCTATCATATCCCTGCAGAGCAATTACAACCTAGCAACTTATCCGACTTTGATTCTCTTCACAGCTACTTACAACATCAGTTCAAAGAAGTGTTTCACTTTATCGAGAAATTGCAACTACAAAATCAGACACTTCATGGAGAACTTACCAGGGACATTCTTCAAAATAAGGATTTGCAAAGCACTATCGACATGATAAAAGAGAAAGGGATGTAGGATACGCATTCGCAGCAAGATGTGGAAAGTAAAATCTCGTCCTTGGCAAAGGAAGTGGAAGAAACTCGTACTTGGGCTTCAGTTCTTAAGCAGGACGGTAATTTCTCTAGCCAAGTTCAGCCTTCGTTAGTGAATTCTACCTTAGAGAATGTTTTTACACAACACGAGAGAAGAGCCAAGAAGGCTCTTAATATTCGAGTTAGGGGTATTCCTAATGGAAACAAGGCTCTTGATGAGGCGAAAGACCTTCTTGTATCTAAACTTGCACATAATATGGAGGGATTTGATACTGCTTGGCGGAGCAAATTTGATGATAAGGTCTTATTCCTAAAGTTTGATTCCATTGAATGACGTAGTGCTGCTTTATGCCTTCGAGCTAAGCTCAAAGGATCTTTTATTTTTATGGATGAAGATCTAACACACACACAATGGCAAGCGAGGAAATTGGTCATTCTTGAGGCCAATGCTAGGAACCAAAGAGTCGTCTTTATTGAAGGCAAGCCTAAATTCTACGATAAAATTTCACAATAGGAAGTCGGGGATCCCGGGTACAACAGCCCGAGATCCCCTCAGCCATTACGAATTGGTTTTTGGAATTGTAACGGTGTGCTTTCATCTTTTTGAGCAGGAGACTTTCACTCTTTTTTGCAGCAATGTGATATTTTTCTCTTAGCAGAGACTCATGAATCACTATATCGACCCCTTCCAGCCATTCATGATTATTCATGGCATTCAGCATACAGGCCAAAAGTGATCCATTTGCACGTTTCATTTGGTTACAGTTTTTTGGTCACTACTTGGGATTACCTGAAGATCTTTTTATAGCAGTTTGTTATTTTGCACCTCAGACATCAGCGTTTGCAGACTATGGTGGTGACCCCTTCCAGGCTCTCTCAGATGATATAGCCAGCTTTGCACAACAGGGCCTTATTCTTTTAGCAAGAGATTTTAATGCTCGTACCAGCACCCAGCAGACAAAGTTTCATGCAGATAGTGATTCCTACATATCCAGGTTTTGGATGTGAGTTTGGATAGGACCTCTCAGGATGCAGATACCTCGGCTACACACTTTGGAGAACAGCTGATTGGACTAGCAAAAGCTCACTTGTTAGCTATTTTGAATGGCCTATCTCAATGGCCAATGGGCCGTGCCACTCGTGGTACTGTTACGACACCTCATTCCACCCCTCGCCATCGTCCATCTTTCTCTCCACTTGGTCTTCCTACGTACACTTCCTCTCTGGCCACATTGCTCGCCGATTTCCCTTTCTCATCTTTGGTAGACCAACAAGCCGCCTTTTTATCTCAGTCGCTTCTTCACTCAGCCAATGCTGCATATCCTCCGAAAACCTTCTCATCTCATAAACGCACTTACAATAGATGGTATGATGATGAGTGCCTCTCTCTACACAAGCAGGTTGTTCACGCTCAATACCATTCTCCCGACACCTTAGCATCTAGACAAAGAGAATACCATAGAATGACTTTGCGGGAAAAAAACTACGTACTTTCAATCCCTGGCACAAAAACTCATCGTTTCCTTGGACTCCTCTTCTTCTACCTTCTTTTGGAAGATGTTTTCTAAAAACTCATGTATGCCAGCTCCTATTGCCATTGAATCTTGGATTGACTATGTTGGAAAAATTTATACAATTGACTCTCCTTCCATCTCTCTCTCACCGCGACCCTCAAAATTCACCCTTTTCACTCTGTCTAGGATTGAAAACGCCATAAAAAATGGTCAAAACCATAAAGCCATTCATGTTGACTCTCTACGTATGGACTTTCTAAAACCTATCGCCCACACCCTGGTTTACTAACCTGTTGCACCCTATACTTAAGGCTGGTGATCCATGTAGACAACTATCGTACTATTATGATCAGTCACACTATGGCTAAGCTCTATGGTTCAGTTATGCAGTCTATCATCAGCTCTTATGTGAAGATAGAGGAGCTATATGCTATGGGACAGGCTGTTTTTAGAGCAGGCTATTCCACAGCGGACCAGATATTCATACTGAGGTGTATCATTGAGGCGGCGAAGTTCAGGAAACAGAGAGTCTATTTTTGCTTTGTGGATTTCCGCAAAGCATTTGATTCGGTTCCGAGACACTTGCTGCTCCAGCGTTTGGCATCCCTTGGTTTCTCACAGGAAGTCATTGCTGCTATCATCACATTATACGAGAGAGTTTTGGCCCGATTCCGTGATGGAGATGGATGGTCTTCATATATCCATAGTACGGTCGGAGTAAAGCAGGGATGTCCCTTATCACCCACCCTATTTGCTCTATACATTGGCGACCTTGAGCGGATCATTCGGGAAGAAGGTGGAGATGGCTGTCCTCTTGTAGATCTTATTATCCATATCCTTCTTTATGCAGATGATGTGGTTCTACTCTCTAGTTCAGCTGCAGGACTTCAGAGACATTTGGATGCCTTATATACTTTTTGTCAGATATGGGGCCTGATGGTGAACATTAGTAAGACTAAGGTTATGGTGTTTAACACCAACAGGCAACATATGAGAGACACTATGTTCTATTTTGATGGACAGCTTCTAGAGATAGTGGCATCTTACACATACCTAGGTGTTCTCTTCTCTGGTCCATTGCTTTCTTTTAGACCAGCTGCATTGGCTAGGCTCCGCAAGAAGCACTCTGCTCTTGTTCAGATGGAGAGGTTTCCTCCTCTTATTACGTGCATGACCCGGACACACGTTGCCTCTTCTCTTTGACTGTTTTTCCAGTTGCACTGTATTCAGCAGAGACATGGTGCCCTGGCTTATCTAGAGACACCTGGAGTGACATCTCACGTTTGCAGATTCACATGCTTAGCCGGATGATTCGGGCCAAGCAGTCGGTTTTTCATGAGCTTATTTTGGTGGATGACCTCCCAAATGGAACTCATGTGTTCATTCGCCGATTGATCTACAGAGCATACATACATACTGTTTGGTCTCACCTGGATCCTTCACGAGTCAAGCTTCATTTCTACCGCACTTAGTTTCTTCAGCTGGATGCTTCAGGGCTACCCATTAGACCGAGTTATCTCTCTCAGACGCTGTCTTTTGGCCTGCGCTACCGCATTGGTCAGCTTCGGGTCTCTTCTCATCAGCTAGCTATTGAGACTGGTTGATACACAGACACACCACGCCCATTACGGATCTGTCACTGCTGTACTCTACATGAGGTTGAGGATGAGTTTCACTTTATTTTCATATGTCCAGCTTACTATGAGATCAGAGGCAGATACCACTATCTATATCGGGACACTCCACTCACGCTTGGTTCCTTCTTTGCCTATCCAGATGCGAGATGTGTTGGTTTACTTTTGTGAGAGATGTTCTGCGAGACCTTTATGATCAGGGACATCGACTATCATGGTTCTCTCAGGCCTCCCGGATACTGGATACACTTGGGATTTCTATCACAGACCTTCCATCGGGCACCCATGAGTATATCAGACGCTTTCTCTATAGAGCATACCTGAGTTGGACATGGCAGGGACAGCTCGGGGTCAAATCCGACTATTACAGGACACTTTCTGGAGCTAGACACAGTTGGATTTCCAGTTTTGCCACACTATCTCGCCTTAGGACTATCTCATGGGCTTCGGTTTATTCTGGGCCAGTTCCGAGTGTCCTCACACCAGTTGGCGATTGAGACCGGACACTTCCAGGGTACCCCACGAGAGGAGCGACTTTGTCAATTATGTTCATTATCTATGGTCGAGACAGAGGAGCATTTCCTTTTCACATGTCCAGTTTACTATGAGATCAGAGGGCGATATCATTGCCTTTTTCGTCAGACACCAGTTACATTACGGTCCCTCATCTCATATGAGGACCCTAGATGTGTGGCACTTATGATACGTGAGATGTCCCTCTTGCATCAGGACCTATGTCAGACAGCTCAGCACACCTATCCAGACACAGTCTCAGATTACATCCTTCTTCTCTCGCAGGAGATCACGTCCTGATGCAGACATGACTGACAGCGATTGCGACAACATTCCCAGACCTAGGATGCAGACGACGCACCACCCATCCTCAGGCGGTCACGAGAGTTACACGCCACACTAGACCTCTTACACAGAGGCACACTATACATGCTCCTGTTCACAGACGACGTCAGCGGTCTCCTGCACTTCCTCATGCTACAGCTCGCATTACATCCTTCTACAGTGCCAATACAGACCTGGCATCTTGACATGGATACATTTGACTACCATGCACAGACATTCTCATTTATGTAGTTATCTTAACTTGCACTAGATGTTTTTTTTTTCTTTATTACAGTTTTGGAGTCGTTTTATACGCTCCACGGTTACCACATACTTGACATGTATTTCCTTAGTCTTATATGCCTTTTGGCATGGAAAAGACATTAATAAAGCTTTCTTTCTTTCTCTCTCTGGCACGGTTTCTCTCTCTCTCTCTCTCTCTCTCTCTCTCTCTCTCTCTCTCTCTCTCTCTCTCTCTCTCTCTCTCTCTCTCTCTCTCTCTCTCTCTCTCTCGCGACTCGGGCGTGAACAGAACGGATTCGGGCCTTTTTGACAACAGACGGTTCGAACGATTCGAACGGTTCATATTGGGTCCGTTCAATTCGATGGTTCGAACCGCGGTTCGATGCAACCTTGCTCCACAGGCGTAGAAACTGGCTTACCGTCGCACATCTTGAAGCAGAATTTCATTCACATACTTCGTTTGCGTAAGTGCACGTAAGTGCGATACCATCATGCGTTTGCCAAATTTCCACTCACAAACAAAACAATAGTGCATCAATTCAAGATCAGTCATGTCAAAACTGGAAGATAAACCCCTCTTGATTGCACTAATCAAACCCTCATCATTACCTGTGATTATGAGGTCATCTACATATAGCACGATCAGTGCGATGCTAGAATCACACGCAAAATAGTAAATATTGAAGTGTGTACCAAACCTCTAGATAAGAGGTACTCATCAAAGTGGCTATACCAAACATGAGGTGCTTGCTTCGATCCATACAAGGCTTTTTTCAATCTGCATACTTTATCTTCCGTCTCTTGTACCACAAAGCCATTCCTCTTCAAGTTTGCCATTCAAAAGAGCAGACTTTACGTCCATCTGCTGCAAATTCCATCCAAACAAAGGAGCTAAAGCAATAACCATATGAATTGTGTTCCACTTGGCCACAAGAGCAAATTTTTCCTCGTAGTCAATGTCCTTACTCTACATGTATCCCTTTACCACAAGCCTCGCATTGTGCTTCACAAGGGTTCCATTGGCATTATACTTCGTCTTGTATAGCCATTTGTTACCAATGGGTTTCTTGCCCTCTAGAAGATCCACTATCTCCCAAGTGTCATGGCGTTTGATGGAATCAATCTCCTCTTGCATAGCTTTTTGCCAAATCTCTTGATCCATGGCCTCCTCAAAGCAAGAGGGTTCACTTGTCTCAACAACGTGGCTCATAAGCGCTAGATTGACTGGATACTTATTAGGTTCATTTTTCTCGCAGGTGGAGCGACGTAGCTCTCCCTGTTTGCTAGATTCTACTACCTCTTGCTTTGCACTTTCCATCAATCTGGTGTACCATTTTGGTAGCTTCCGCTATGGTGACCTACTATGAGGCGAATATGTATCCCAAGGGATGCCTTTTTCTCTAGCCACTTCTACTTTCTTGTTCCAAAGGGCTTATCCCTCCACCTACTCTCGTCAATGGGAGCACATCCTTCATCCTTGGTGCAGCTTCATCTTCAAATGAAGATCTTTGATTAATCATGACTATCCCTCTCAACATCACCAAACCTATGAACTTCATCAAAGACAACATCTCGATTGATGTGCATATGTCGACCCACTTCTTTCTTTCTTCTACCCCATTCTGTTGAGGTGTATGAACCTGTGCAAACTGCTGCTTGATTCCATACTCTTTGTAGAAATTGATGAATGCAATGGGGCGATCGGATCTTGACACCTTGATATTTGATTGGTTCTCCACTCAGGCCTTGAATTCTTTGAAACACTCAAACACCCTTGGCTTCTCTTTGATGGTGTAGATTCACATTTCCTTGAATGATTGTCAATGAATGCCATGAAGTAAAATGGCCCATACAATCTGAGTGCACTAGTTCAAGCACTCAAGTGGCTTTTGTTGCCCCCTCCTTATCAAACTTTTCTCGATGTGATTTTCCTAGTACGCATTTCTTGCAGATAAGCTGTTCCTTATCATCCATACTAGGTAGACCTGTCACGGTCTTCAACTTGCAAAGAAATATCAAACTTCTAAAGTTCAGGTGACCTAAGCGTCCATTCAACAAATCACTTTGAGAAGATGTTGTCGTTACTAATCCATTGCACCTGGAAACCACGACATTCAGCTTGTACAAACCACATGATTTGTCGCGAAACCCATCAACAATCACTTTGTAGCCTTGTTTTACATCTTTGACTTGACACTTCTTATTGCTAAATTCAACCTTTAGCATGCGATCTGTCATTGTTCCAACAGAAAACAAACTTTTCGACAAGCCAAGAACATACAAGACATTCTTGATTACCTTTATCTGACCATCAGGAAATCGTATAGGCACAGAGCCAATGCCTTGAATTTGGCACTCATCTCTATTTGCTTGAGCAACCTTGTCTCCATTATTTGTTAGCTTCAGATCTTTGAACCAAGATTTATTGCTCGTCATTGTCTCGTCGCTCCCGAGTCCAATGTTCATTATCCACAGTCTGAGTTCCAATCCGAGTTGTATCTTGCTATGCGAGACCTTTGTTGGACCGATGAGTTTCTTTGTTGTATTTGGCAAGAAATCCTGGCAGGAAGCTCTACTTTGAGAGATAATCTTGGAAAGCAGGATTCCAAGTCTCGCGAAGAGAAGATACTTTGTGATTATTCCATTAGGAATGGTTTACTTCTTTAGAGGAAAAGTGTGTGTGCCAAGTATTGTGGACATTAGGGCCCAAATCATGCACGATGATCCCAGTGTGGGGCATCCTGGTATACAAAGAACACTTGACCTTGTTAAAAGAAAATTTTACTGGCCAAAAGAGAAAGGTCATGTGGAGGCATACATTCAAAGGTGTGAACAATGTCAAGTTAATACAGCTAAAAGACTCAAAGTAGAGAAAGACTCAAAGCAGGTGGTCTGTTACATCCATTGGGAATTCCCAGCAAGAAGTGGGAAAGTATTTCCATGGATTTTGTGATCGGACTTCCCAGATCTGGGAAGGGGCATGATGCCATTTGAGTAGTAGTTGACAGGCTAACGAAGATGGCATAGTCTATTCCAAGAAAATCTATTGTCAAGGCTTCAAAACTGCACAACTTTTTGTAGAATTTTTCTTCAGGTTGTATGGATTGCCGAACGATATGGTTAGTGAGTTCGCTGGCGAGTTCTGGCAAGCAGTCTTTGAAAGACTAGAAACTACTTTGGGTCTCTTGTCTTTGGATCACCCAGAATTCGATGGGCGGACTGAACATGTCAACTAGTCTATGGAAGGTATGCTTCGTGCATATGTTTCTAGATGACAATCAGATTGGGAAGAGTATCTCCCAATGGTTGAGTTCGCATACAATAGTATGAAGCATTTTGCCTCCGGATTTAGTCCTTTTATTCTTTTGTATGGCTTTAAGCCTAGTAGTTATGAACAAAATCTCAGGTGTTGAATCAATGAAGCATAAAAGACAGCAATAGACTAAAGCCCTACAAGCAATAGACAAGACAATAGGTTCTCCCACGAAGAGCCCAAGCAATACCAATCAATAATCTGAAAAATGAGTGTACAAATGCCCCTATAAATACCCTACCAATGAACCCTAAAATAGGAATTCAAAAGTAAAGGGAGGCAAAATGTGGAGGGAAAATAGTGCGCCCTCCTACGGGCCCTCACTCCACATATAACCATATAATAAGGGCCCAAGGCCAGTCAATGTCATAAAAAAGGACCCAGTGCGGGTCATAAGCATATAAAAAGGCTCTGGGGCCTGTACATGACTAATATAAAATGCGTAACTAGAAATATACATAACCAACAATAAATGTAAAGAGGCCTGCGGAATATATGCAGAGTAGCCCAGTAGGCCTATATCCTGTAGTCCGTAACTCTCCCTGGCTATAAAGAACATTGCCCCCAATGTAGGCAAAATAAGATAAGAACCAGTGCCAGAGAAAAATACTGCATCAAGATATCCCATCTGAGAAAGGAACATCAAGAGAAGCCGGAGCATCCCGAGAAGCAATGGTAGCTCCAAGTGATCGAGCCTGATCAGCCAGGATAGGGGTATGATAAAAAACATCAATGGGCTCCCAAGTAGCTTCCTCAATAGGACGACCATCCCACTGGACCAAAAACTGAACCTGCCGATGGCGACGACTATGCAATAAGCGCACCTGTAAAATGGCAGCTGGCAGGAATGGAAAAAGCTCTGGATCTGTAGGAAATGAGGAATCTCGAGGAGCATCATCCTCAATAGCAGCACGTAATAAACTGACATGAAAGATATCACAAGCCCGAGTAGCAGCAGGTAATTCAAGACGATATGTAACTGGACTGAGGCGCTCAAGAATCTGAAAAGGCCCATAATAGCGTGGCGCAAGCTTCTCAGTAGAAGCAAGACCCTGTACAAAACGATGGCGAGCAAAGTGTAACCGGAGAAAAACAGTATCTCCCTCTGCAAACTCAACATGGTGCCGATGACGATGAACAATGGTCCTGTACCGCTGCTGAATATGCTGTAAATGAGTAGCAGCTCTAGTCATAATCTCCCGAGCACTCGAAAGATAAGATGAAATAGTAACAGGTGCATCATCTGGAGGAGCAGGTATACCGTGGGGAGAACTGGTGAGTATCCATGAGCAAGCAGGAAAGGAGAAACACCTGTGCTAGAACTAACAGAACTGTTATAACTATACTCAGCCAAACATAAATGCTGATCCCAATCACGACTAGAAGGAGAAACATAATGTCGTAAATAATCCTCCAATACTCGGTTAATAACCTCAGACTGACCATCCGCAGAAGAATGATAAGCAGTGCCCATAAGTATCCTAACATCCAAGATACGCATAAGCTCTGTCCAAAAACCTGATGTAAACTTGGTATCCCGATCAGTAAGTATAGATTGTGGGAGACCATGTAAGCGGAAAATCTCAGAAATAAATATACGACCACACTGCTCTGCTGTAATAGTACATCTGACTGGTATGAAATGAGCTTGTTTAGAAAACCTATCAACTACCACCAAACAAGAGTCATGACCACACTGAGTACGGGGAAGACCTAAAATGAAGTCCATAGATATATCAGTCCACTGGCGGGAAGGAATAGGCCAACTTTGAAGGAGACCGCCAGGTTTTTCACGGGAATACTTGTTACGAAGGCAAAAATCACAAGTATGAATAAGGTGGGAAAGCTCACGCTTCATGGAAGGCCACTAAAAATGTTCTTTCAAACGGAACAAGGACTTCTAAAAACCAAAATGGCCACCAACAGGAGAGGAATGGGCATCAAGAAGGAGCTGTGGACGTATGTCGAGAGGGCTGGGAATACATAACGAACCATAGTGAAACAAACGATGATTAACAATGGAATAAACCTGGTGAGGGTGAGAGGAAGGACGAGAGGCAGACGACATAACATCACGAAAGTCTGGACATGTGGCATAAGCCTGAGGAAGATCATCATACCAAGAGTGGGGAGACGTAACAAGACTGTAAGTAAGAGCAGGTAAACGAGACAAAGCATCAGCAACAGCGTTACTTTTACCAGGCTTATAATTAATATCAAAATGAAAGGACTGTAAAAACTGAAGCCAACGGTACTGACGATCACTAAGATCCTTTTGTGTATACAAATAACGAAGTGATTGGTGATCAGTAAAAACATCAAACGGAACACGATACAGATAGTGACGCCACTTCTTTAAAGCAAAAATGATAGCAAGCAACTCTTTTTCATGAGTGGAATAGCGCTGCTCATATGAACGAAGACGACGGGATTCATATGCAATAACACACTGACGCTGATGTAACAAAGCACCTAATCCTGTGGAACTAGCATCAGTCTCAATAGCAAAACGCTGGGAAAAATCTGGAAGACATAAAACAGGGGCAGTGGTAAGCTTAACCTTCAAAGTATCAAAAGCTGACTGACATGCGGGAGTTGAAGCAAACGAAGTTTCCTTTTTCAACAGAGCATGCAAAGGAGATGCAAGAGTGGCAAAATGAGCAACTGGTTTACGAAGATGGATAGCAAGACCAAGAAACATACGAACATCATGAACATCAGCAGGCACAGGCCATGAAAGAATAGAACGGACCTTACGAGGGTCGAGACGAACAATACCATTAGTAACAAAGAAGCCCAAAAACTCGATTTGTACAACAGCAAAAGAACATTTAGAACGTTTAGCATACAGATGATGAGTAACTAACAAAACAAAAACAGAACGAACGTGCTGAACATGAAGAGAGAGAGAGTGGTGCTATAAATGAGGATATCGTCAAAATAACAATGACACTTTCCAAGCAGAGGACGAAAATGTTATTCATGACATTCTGAAAAGTGGGCGGGCCATTGGTAACACCAAAAGGAAGGACACGAAACTCATACAGACCAAAGTGGGTACGGAAAGCTGTCTTGTGCTCATCAGGAGGATGCATACGAATCTGGTGATAACCGGAACGGAGGTCAAGTTTAGAAAAGTTCTTGGCTTGGCCTAACTGGTCAAACATGTCATCCATATGAGGGATAGGGTACTGATTATGGATAGTAAGTTTATTTAAAGCACGATAATCAGTACATAGACGTTTAGTACCATCCTTCTTATCAACAAGTAAAACAGGAGCACCAAAAGGACTGTGGCTAGGAACAATAAGGCCTTGACGTAATAAATCAGACACCTGACGCTGGACTTCCTCGCACTCAACAACAGACATACGAAAAGGAGGACGAGAAGGAGGTGATGCAGAGGAAACAAGGTCTATATGGTGGTTGACATCTCGTGAAGGTGGTAACTGAGTCGGCTCTCTAAAAACATGCTCAAATTCACGCAACAGTTCAGAAAATACCTGTGGCAAAGGTGGTGCACCCGCTGAACTGGCTGAACAGAAAGAATAGCCGCACAGTGGGCCTTCGGAGGCTCCGTATGAACTGTTTCCCGGAAATAAGCTGATAGTCCTGCCGAGAATCAATACCGGAAAATATATGCTGAGTACCATCATGAGAGATTGTCAATGTCTGCTGCTGGAGGTCTACTGTAACCGCACCAAGGGATGCAAACCAATCAGCACCGAGGATAAGATCGTACCGTGTAAGTGGAATAATATGAAAATCTGCCTGACCAAGGAAGTCTCCAATCCGATATGAAAGCTGCTGATACATCTGCGTGCTAGGAAAAGAGTGTGCGCTGGCAACCTCAACATGCAGGGGATGAGGCGTAGTGACTGGCATAGCACGAATGCGTGTAGTAATATGGCTGCTGAGAAACGAGTGAGTGCTACCCGTGTCAACAAGGGCAATAAACTCACGACCGGTGATACGTACGCGAAGACGGATATGGCGTGGACCCGGCTTACCGCCCAAGTAGCAGAAGCAAGCTGAGCATGGCATACAGCTAGATCAAGGGGATCAAGAACAGGCTCAGTGGGTGTGGCAAACTGATCAACAGGTGGGTCATCATCAAGAATATGAAGGCATATGGCAGAATCAGGACTATCATCAGGTGTGTCAGCATCATGGAAATAGACGGCAGTAGCAGTGGCAGGCTGTTGGCAATCACGGGCGATATGATCAGGACTCTTACGGTTGAAACATAAGCGCTTCTCACGGATCTCAGACATCTCAGGCTGTGAGTAGCGACGAACAAAAACAGGACGAGGAGAAAAAGGAGGACGTGGTGCAGAAGGAAGAGTGGAGGAAGGTGAACTGACTGATGTGGGACTAGCAGAGGATGGAGAGGAAAAAATAGGACGTGTGAAAGGACGCGAAGGACGAGAAACAGAGGAAGAGATGGGAGAGTACTTGTGCTGCAGTGCGGTAGCAAGGGAGATGGCGTGAGAAAGAGTGAGTGGAAAAAAAGAAGAAACATCATACCTGAGTGCGCCTCGTAGACCAGCAACGTAGCGAGAGATGAGCTCCAATGTAGAAATATCTAGGAATAGATAGGAAAGCTCTGTAAACCGTGTCGTATAAGCAGCCAAGTCACCAGTGTGAGATAAGCTGCGAAAGATGTCGCGCTGTCGAATAAGCCACTGAGGATCAATCATCGCTAGGCGGAGTGCTGTCATAAACTCTGTCCAACTAGCAAGGCTAGGGTGTGAAGCCGTCTGGCGAAACATGCGCCACCAAGTAGCAGCACGGCCCTCCAAATGTAAAGCAGCCAAATGTATCCGCTGAATGTCAGTCTTAGGAAACATAAGGAAGTAGGTCTCAAGCTTAGAATACCGAATCTTGAGTTCATTCCCATTGGATGACCCAGAATACACAGTAAGCTGAACCTTATCCTTAAAGTCTCGTGGCAAAGGACCAGAAGATGAAGGAGTCTCGGGTGGTGGAAATGTACGTTGTGGGGGAACAGGTGGAGATAGTGGAGAAACACTGGACTGTAATGATAGTGTAGCAATTTGGGCAGAAAGAGCAGTGAACGTCTCTCGTAACTCCTAGCGTAAATCAGTGTGTACATCACTCATGGCTTCCCTAAGATGATCTCGGAATTCATGCCGTACTTCGTCAAGGTAAGTGGAAGACGGAATGCGAGGTTCAAAAGATGTAGGGGAAGTATCCATGGTCAAGGAATGCAGGAAGTGAAGAGAGTGTAAGAAAAGCTTAATATCGGAGGGAGCGAACTTTTGTCGTCACCCCAAATACGCTTTAGGTACACAAACGACACTAAGAGCAAGAAAGGAAATGACAAATGTCAAGAAAAGGTGTGGAAACCAAGGAAAAACCAGCAAAGATACCTCTTGATAGAGCTCCAAGCGTGTGCGAAGAGCTGGCTGGAAAATGTGACCACAAGGAGAATGAAAGTGGGTGCTGGACAGCCTCCAATCAATGCTGAAAAGATGGCTGGAAATCCTCTCCCTGAATCAAATGGAGGATTCAAAAAAAAGAGGGAAAAGGATTTGGAACTTGGGCGTCGGAAATAATCTGCCCAATTTTTTTTTTTTTCCGGCCGCCAATTTAGCGGAAGTACTTCCGCTAACTATCTGCTAAAGCTTCGCCAAGGAAAATGCTCTGTTGGGAGTTGGTCCTCCTCCAAACTGTGCTGAATGTTGCAAAGAGACGAAAGCCTCAGGAAAGAGAGAAAAATCAGCAAGGAAAATGGGCACCCAATCAAAAAATCAGATCTGAAATTCAGCAATCAGGAAAGTGCTCTGATACCAAGTTATGATCAAAATCTCAGGTGTTGAATCAATGAAGCATAAAAGACAGCAATAGACTAAAGCCCTACAAGCAATAGACAAGACAATAGGTTCTCCCACGAAGAGCCTAAGCAATACTAATCAATAATCTGAAAAATGAGTGTACAAATGCCCCTATAAATACCCTACCAATGAACCCTAAAATAGGAATTCAAAAGTAAAGGGAGGCAAAATGTGGAGGGAAAATAGTGCGCCCTCCTACGGGCCCCCACTCCACATATAACCATATAATAAGGGCCAAAGGCCTGTCAATGTCATAAAAAAGGACCCAATGCGGGTCATAAGCATATAAAAAGGCTCTGGGGCTTGTACATGACTAATATAAAATGCGTAACCAGAAATATACATAACCAACAATAAATGTAAAGAGGCCTGCGGAATATATGCAGAGTAGCCTAGTAGGCCTGTAGTCCGTAACTCTGGTTCCCCTATCTTTGTTAAACTCAAAGGTCTCAAGGTACAAGGCAGCTGATTTCTTGCATGATATGCAAGAAACGTTGCAGGTGGCTAAGGAAAGCATTAGATTGGCTCAAGATAGAGCGCAGTTTTATGCTAACCGAAGTCGGTCTCCTAGAGAATTTGAGATCAGAGATTGGGTATATTGTAGAATCCCAATTCTAAGGTCCTTCAAACGGGATATGCCCTAGGTTGTCTCCAAGTTACGGTTGTCCTTTTGTAAATAAAATTAATCGGTTTGCCTACAGACTAGATTTTCCGTCAAGAACATTAGTTCATCCTATATTCCACGTGAGTCACTTAAAGGAATGACTTGGTGGAAAGGATAACCTGTTTCCGAAGATGAACTAGTGTTATTGGAGGATTTGACTTCCTTTGTACCCCATGAACTGGAAAGGATCATGGATACTCGACGTTATCGGTCGAGAAATTGTTTGATTTCTGAATATCTGATTTGTTGGAAAGGTAAGTCAGATGATGAGGACTCTTGGGAGGAGGATGACTTGAAACTTAGATTCCCTGATTTTCTCTCATAGAAGGAAGTTTTTATGGGGTAGGGAATGTTATGTACCATAATGGTACGCCCTTAAGTGACGGCCTCACAAGGGGCAGGAAGCAGGTCTGGCGTTATCGGCATGTTTGGGTGCCACTCATCACCATCCTAGGTGGTCACATGTCGCCAACGGGACGGTGCTTGATGGGACATACTTGTATTATGCCTATATAGAGGTGGGGTATCCCTTTTGCCATTCACTTAGTCTATCCAGGAGTTGGTGGATGGAGAGCACGTGCAGTAGCCAGGATGTATATCCAGGCCAGGAGATGTATGCTAGGGAGAGTTGAGGGCGATGGCTGGTGGTATGGGACGCTAATTATCGTTGGAGGCTTGTCCGGGCATGGAGTCGGTAACTCTAGTGCATCCCTAAGGATGGGTGGTTACGGTGTGCCGTCACTTGTATAAGCTGTGTGTCAACCTTCAAAGCTATCGAAGATCCATGGGAGTTGTAATAGTAGGTAACCTCTCCCTTGATGCAATGCCACTTGTGAACATTTGAAAGTTCTCCGACAATCCACTCATTGCCATATGTACCAATTCTACATCCCGTATTGGTTCCCCATTCCCCATTTACCATGAGTTGGTCTCCCAAATCCTTGATCCGTGTGAAAGATGAACTCGCATTTTCATTTTCCTCCATCCGAATATTGTTCAATTTTGTCCTCAAGAGCATTGTTCATGATGGGTTTGCTGTATGATATTGCATCCTAAGTGGTTCCCAAGCACTCTCGTTGTCACGGCTTCGCTAATATGCACAATGACATGGTCTTTGACAACAAGTTGATCAAGGATAGGACCTTTTGCGCCTTTTCTCATACGAGCGTATATCGGCTGGTGTTGTTGTTGGCCTTTGTTCCATGCCAGTAACAATATCCTAGAGCTCCCTCTTCATGAGTATGTTCTTCATTTTAAACTTCCAAATACTATAGTTGGATACCTCGTCGAACTTGCTCGGTTCACCAAACACTAATTCGTTCAATCCTACCATTTTGCCCCAAACTGCTAAAAAATGGCTAATAGGGCTCTTGTAGGCTAAAAACACCTCTCTGAGTATGATGGCAACGTCCAAACTCTGTTATTATGACCTATCAAATTTTCTTAGCAAGCCCCCTTGCTGCTTACTTGGCAAATCCATAGCCAAGACGTCTTCAAAACGTGAAATGCTCTTTGCCATGCACTACTAACTTCGGCCTCCATGAAAGAGGCACATCACTTTTGATGTCCATCGAGTGCTTTCTCCACGACAATCACTTTGTTTTTGGGTACCGTACTTGTAGGTACAGTCTGGGTGCCCAAGATAAGTATAGCCCAAGATATGGGCAAAACACCCAAAAAGCCTTAAAACCTTGCTTTTTGAACTATAACTTCAAATTGAAGTTAAGTTCCCTTCAAAGTGACTTCCACCGGTCGGGGACCACTTTAGCAGATTTCTTGGTGACCTTTTTCTAAATGAAGTTTCTTTAAAATTGTGCTTCAATTCTTCAAGGGCCCGTTCAAGCACATCTCCACCGTAGCTCTACATCCAACGGCCCATAATGAACCAATTTGAATCACTGATTCCGATGGTCCTCGATTGAATGGTTAGAAAGGTTTTGGCACGCTGAAAGGCTCCCCTCGATGCATTGTCCACTTTGGGCTGCTAGGTTACTACCCGAATTGGGCGCGCGCGAGTTGTGGCTTGTTCTATCTCTCTCTCTTTGTCATAACTCTCTCTCTCTCTCTCTCTCTCTCTCTCTCTCTCTCTCTCTCTCTCTCTCTCTCTCTCTCGTGCGATGGCCTAGCCCTCTCCTCTCTCGCGATGGCCTAGCGCTCCATCTCCAGCGCTCTGCTGCCTCCAATCAGCGGGTGTGATGCCCTCCAGCGGAACCTGCCTCCAGTAACAATGGCAGCGAGTTTACCTTCAACCAGTGACCTAATCAACATCGATGGATAAGCCTGCTTCCAACGGAACAATCATGGCCAAAAGTAAGAGGGGTGGTGCACCTGCCCTTCCTGCCAACACTGCTTCATCCTCTTCATCTACCTCATCTTCTTCTTCCATTTCAGACCCGTCCATCGCACCTACCTTCGATCCACCTTCACCTTCACCTTCCATTCCAGTTGCAATCCCTATATCTCCGTCAGATCCTATTTTGATAATAGTGAATCCATCATAGCCGATCCTTTGACCTCGAATACCCCAGAAGAAGAATTACCTCTACCTCCAGCCTTTATGATCTCCGTCATTCGTGCAGATCAACTACGTTCCTATGAATATCTCAACGACCATCGGAAAAAACTTCTTTCTCTTGAAGCTATGATCCAAGCTGTTCAATCTCATCTTCAGAAACTAGATTCATCTATTGATGATCTCAAGAAAGAAGTTGCAGCTGTCAAAATCGAAGCTTCCTCTCATTCGACTACTTCAGCTAAGATCCAACAGCTTGAAAGTCAAGTGGAACAGCATCATACCGCTGTCCGATCCTGGGCAGATGTCCTTAAAGGTCCTAATACTGTTGTTCTACCACCTCCACCTTCTTTTATCTCAGCTACATTCACTAAGAGCCGTTTGCGAGAGCAAACGGCTCTTAATGTCCGAGTCAGAGGTATTACGAACTCCCATGATGCTGTTGGTGAAGCTAAAAAGTTTCTTGAAGAGAGTCTTCAACACCACCACAAAGATATGGATACTGCATGGCGACCTAAGAAAGATCCAGGTACTCTTGTTATACGCTTTGCATTTGCCATTGCTCGTCATGAAGCGCTAGGGAAGAGATCTACACTGCGGGGCACCATGATATACCTGGATGAAGACCTTACTTTCATTCAGGTTCAAGAACGGAAAAAAGCAAAACAGGAGGCTCTAACGAATGGAAAGTGGTTGATCTACAGGGATGGTATCATCCGTTTTGTAGATATTAAACCTGCTACTATTAATGAGATATCTGAGACTGTTCAGAGTTAGTGAGAGAGTTAGAGCACTGAAGAGATGCCAGTTGAATTTGTAATTGGTCTATGTACCATATAACCCTGGACATTATCCTCTTCTTAGTTAGTTTTGGTTTAGTTATGTTGTTTGACGGCATTGTTCCGTCTTGGTTCCACTTTATCTGATGTACTTGCTCGTCTTATACGCCTTTTGGCATGGAAAAGACGTTAATAAAGCTTTCCTTCTTTCTTCTTTCTCTCTCTCTCTCTCTCTCTCTCTCTCTCTCTCTCCACACCCAGGTTTGACCCCTGTCCAGACCCTGTCCTGTCTACATATGGCCTCTACCAAACGTGATGGGGCCCCTTCACCCCCCTCTTCCCATGCATTTCTTGACTAGGCTTCTGATGGCCAGTCAGCCATCGCTGGCTCTTCCCCTTCATTTGCCGGTCTGTCTTTCTCATCACCTCATTCTCCATTGCAGGGCATTGCCAATATGCTGGTTCCAATATTATCTCATACAGATTCCTGCCTTGCTTATCATATCCCTATTGAACAATTACAACCTAGCAAATTATCCGACTTTGAATCTCTCAACAGCTACTTACAACACCAGTTCAAAGAAGTGTTTCAATTTATCGGAAAATTGCAGCTACAAAATAGACTTCATGGAGAACTTACCAGGGTCAATCTTCAAAATAAGGATTTGCAAAGCACTATCAATATGATGAAAGAGAAAGGGATACAGGATACTCATTCACAACAAGAT
Organism: Diphasiastrum complanatum; assembly: GCA_029204225.1. Lineage (NCBI taxonomy): Eukaryota > Viridiplantae > Streptophyta > Lycopodiopsida > Lycopodiales > Lycopodiaceae > Diphasiastrum > Diphasiastrum complanatum. The sequence continues at coordinate 10,016,310 of CM055093.1, read as the reverse complement.
GTGGAAAGTAAAATCTCATCTTTGGCAAAGGAAGTGGAAGACACTCGTACTGGGGCTTCAGTTCTTAAGCAAGCTGGTAATTCCTCTAACCAAGTTCAGCCTTCGTTATTGAATTCTACCTTGGAGAATGTTTTTACAGAACAAGAGAGAAGAGCCAAGGAGGCTCTTAATATACAAGTTAGGGGTATCCCTAATGGAAACAAGTCACTTGATGAGGCGAAAGACCTTCTTGTATCTAAACTTGCACATAATATGGAGGGATTTGACATTGCTTGGCAGAGCAAATTTGATGATAAAGTCTTATTCATAAAGTTTCGCTCCGTTGAACAACGCAATGCCGCTTTACGCCTTTGAGCTAAGCTCAAAGGATCTTTTATTTCTATGGATGAAGATCTAACACACACAATGGCAAGTGAGGAAATTTGTCATTTAGGAGGCCAATGCTAGAAATCAAAGAGTGGTCTTTATTGAAGGCAAGCCTAAATTCTACGATAAGATTTCACAATAGGAAATCGGGGATCCCGGGCACAACAACCCGAGATCCCCTCAGCCATTACGAATTGGTTTTTGGAATTGTAACGATGTGCTTTCATCTTCTTCGGCAGGGGATTTTCACTCCTTTTTACAAAAATGGGATATTTTGCTCTTAGCGGAGACTCATGAATCACTGTATCGACCTCTTCCAGCTATTCTGGATTACTCATGGTATTCAGCGTACAGGCCTTTCGTAAGAGGAAAAACCACACGTGGCACTGGTGGTGTTGCATGTCTTACCAAGGAAGTTTTTTGTACTCATTTTAAGCTACTCAAAAGTGATCCATTTGCGCGATTTATTTGGTTACAGTTTTTTGGTCACTTCTTAGGGCTACCTCAAGATCTCTTTATAGCAGTTTGTTATTTTGCACCTCAGACATCAGCTTTTGCAGATTATGGTGGTGACCCCTTCCAGGCTCTTTCAGATGATATAGCCAGCTTTGCACAACATGGCCTTATTTTATTAGCAGGCGATTTTAATGCTCGCACCAACACCCAGCAGCCAGAGTTTCATGCAGATAGTGATTTCCTACATATTTAGGTTCTGGATGTGGGTTTGGACAGGACCTCTCAGGATGCAGATACCCCAGCTACACACTTTGGAGAACAGTTGATTGGACTTGCAGAAGCTCACTCTTTAGCCATTCTGAATGGCCTTTCTCGATGGCCATCATCATCAGTTTTTACCTACCATCCACACGGTGGTGGACACAACGTTGTTGACTACTTCATTGGCTCACCAGCCTTAATTCCGTTTCTTCATACTTTTCGTATTATGCACCCTACCATCTCTGATCACTCTCTATTGCTCCTGTCTCTTGGCCATGCTACTCTTGGTATTGTTACGACTCCGCATTCCACACGTCGCCATCGTCCTTCTTTCTCTCCAATTGGTCTTCCTACTTACACTTCCTCTCTGGCCACAATGCTCGACGATTTCCCCTTGTCATCTTCAGTAGACCAACAAGCCACCTTTTTATCTCAGTCGCTTCTTTGTTCAGCCAATACTGCATATCCTCCAAAAACTTTTTCATCTCATAAACGCACTTACAATAGATGGTATGATGATGAGTGCCTCTCTCTACACAAGCAGGTTGTTCATGCTCAATATCATTCTCCCGACACCTTAGCATCTATACAAAGAGAATACCATAGAATGACTTTGCGGAAGAAGACCACGTACTTTCAGTCGCTGGCACAAAAACTCATCGATTCCTTGGACTCTTCTTCTTCCACCTTCTTTTGGGATCTCTAAAAACTCATGTATGCCAGCACCATCAGAATTCACCCTTTTCACTCCGTCCATGATCGAAAACGCCATAAAAAATGGCCAAAACCATAAAGGCATTGATGTTGACTCTCTAAGTATGGACTTTCTAAAACCTATCGCCCATATTGTTGCTCCATACATCTCCTACGTTTTTAACCAATCTGTTATTTTTGGCCTTCCCACACCTTGGTGTACTAACCTTTTGCACCCTATACCGAAGGCTGGTGATCCTCTGAATGTAGACAACTATCGTACTATTATGATCAGCCACACTATGGCTAAGCTCTATGGTTCGGTTATGCAGTCTATCATCAGTGCTCATGCAGAGACAGTGGAGTTATATGCTATGGGACAGGCAAGTTTTAGAGCAGGCTACTCCACAGCAGACCAGATATTCATACTGAGATGTATCATTGAGGCAGCGAAGTTCAGGAAACAGAGAGTCTATTGCTGCTTTGTGGACTTCCGCAAAGCATTTGATTCAGTTCTGCGGCACTTGCTGCTCCAGCGTCTGGCATCCCTTGGTTTCTCACAGGGGATCATTGTTGCTATCATCACATTATATGAGAGAGTTTTGGCCAGATTTCGTGATGGAGATGGATGGTCTTCATATATTCATAGTACGGTCGGAGTAAAGCAGGGATGTCCTTTATCACCCACCCTTTTTGCTTTATACATTGACGACACTTGAGCGGATCATTCGGGAAGGTGGGGATGGCTGTCGTCTAGCAAATATTGTTATCCCTATCCTTCTTTTTGCAGATGATGTGGCTTTACAGGACTTCAGCGACATCTAGATGCCTTGTATACTTTCTGTCAGATATGGGAGGTAATGGTGAACATTGGTAAGACTAAGGTTATGGTGTTTAACACCAACAGGCAGCATATAAGAGACACTATGTTCTATTTTGATGGACAACCTCTAGAGATAGTGGCGTCTTACACATACCTGGGTGTTTTCTTTTCTGGCCCATTGCTTTCGTTTAGACCAGCTGCATTGGCTAGGCTCCACAAGGGGCGCTCTACTCTTGTTTAGATGGAGAGGTTTTCCTCTACTTATTATGTGCATGAGCCAGACACACGATGTCGTCTCTTTTCTTTGACTGTTTCTCCAGTGGCACTGTACTCAACAGAGACATGGTGCCCAGGCTTATCTAGAGACACTTGGAGTGATATCTCGCGTTTGCAGATTCACATGCTTAGCCGAATGATTCGGGCCAAGCTGTCCGTTCCTCATGAGATCCTTGCTGATTTTTCTCTCTTTGCTGAGGGCTTTCGTCTCTTTGCTTCAGCAACATTCAGCACAGTTTGGAGGAGGACCAGCTCCTATCAAAGCATTTTGCTTGGCGGAGCTTTAGCAGATAGTTAGTGGAAGTACTTCTGCTAAATTTGGCGGCCGGAAAATTTTATTTATTTATTTATTTTTGGGCAGATTATTTCCGGCGCCCAAGTTCCAACCCTCTATCACCCATTTCCAGCTTGTTTGCAGGCTCTCCAGCGCCCAATTCCCTCATCTCTTTCGTCCGTTCCTCCTTCCATTTTCAGCCCTCTTTTCACTTTTGTTTGCAGGCTGTCCAGCCGCTTCATACTTGTCACTTTCGTCCGTTTTTGTCTCCGTTTGCAGCCATTTTTCACACCTTGTTTGCAGGCTGTCCATCGCCCATCCTCAACCAAATTTCACGAAATTCCGACTCCGTTTGATACTCCAATTTGTCACTTGCCTCTTGGCTGTCCAGCGCATTTTTACAGCCTTCATTTTTACTTTTTTTCATTTGCTGATTGCTGTCCTTTCTTAGTTGTGAAAATAGTGGTTTTAATAGACTAATTTGGGGTGACGACAAGAGTCCGCTCTCTCAAGTTTTCGTCTATTCCTTCCACTATCATTATGGCACATTCACCTACCTCGAGTGAGACTACTCAAGAAACCTTATCCGATTAGTTTCGTCGCATGGATGAGACCCTTTCTGGCCTCGTTCTTCGCTTCGATACCATTATGACCGGCTTTGCTACTATGCAGTCCCAGATTGATTCTTTACAGCCTCATGGTCCTCGTAAAGCTCCTGTTTTTCCTTCATCTGGGACTCCTGGTCCATTTGGATTTCCATCTTCCTCTGCTAGTCAGCCTGGTGGTGGACCATTCATTCCACCTAACCCATCTCCTGGTTTCTTTTCACGTCCCCCACTTCCTGCGCCACACTTTGCTCGAGACTTTCGTGATAGGGTACAGCTTGCTACCTATTCCGGTTCCTCTGACGGGAACTTATTAGAGAACTAGTTTGCTAAGCTTGACACATATTTTCAGATCTACCGTAAGACTGATCCTCAGAAAATCCAGTTGGCTGCTTTACATTGAGATGGACGCGCCGCCACGTGGTGGCGAGTTTATAGAGCTGATCCTGATCGGGAAGGGCTCCATTTATGGCATACTTTTCGCCGTGACCTCCGTCATGCTATGATTGACCCTCAGTGGCTCGACCGCCAACGTGATACATTCCGTAGTCTCACTCAGACCAGTGATCTTGCTTCTTATACAGATCAGTTTATGGAGCTTTCTTATCTTTTCACAGATCTACAGCCCACTGAGCTTATTTCTCGTTACATTGCTGGGCTTCGTGGTGCTTTACGTTATGATGTTTCTTCCTTCCGTCCTCCCACACTTGTTGAGGCGATGTCTCTTGCCAGTACTTTACAGCATAAGTACTCTGACACTCTTCCTTCCTGCTTCTCCCGACCCCATCCTTCTGCTTCATCTTTTCCCGCTGCGTCCACCCCTACACCTTCCCCTTCTGTTCCAGCTCTCTCCATTGTCCCTTCGTCTCCTCGTCCTCCGACTCCTCGACCTGCTTTTGTCCGACGTTACACGTCTGCAGAGTTCGCTGACCTTCAGCAGCAGCGTCTTTGCTTTCGTTGTAAGAGTCCTGGCCATTTTGCCCGTGATTGCCGTCAGCCTCTCCCTAGTATTACTGCTGTTTTTTACCATGAGGGCACTACTCCAGATGATTCCGATATCTACATTCATATTTCTGATGAGCCTGACCTATCCTCTGAGCCTTCCACTAATTTACTTCCTGCTACTTGCCATGCTCAGCTTGCCTATGCTACTTGGACAGGGCGTCCTGGTCCTCGCTCCATTCGATTACGTGTACGTATTACAGGTCGTGAGTATATTGCTTTAGTTGATACTGGCAGCACTCATTCTTTTATTAGCAGTTATATCACTAGTCGGATACGTGCTTCACCTGTTCCTGCTTCGCAGCCTCTCACAGTTGAGGTTGCCAGTTCCCATTCTTTTCCTAGTTCTCAAATGTTTCAGCGTTTACCATACCGCATTGGAGATTTTTCTGGACAGGCAGATCTTTACATTATTCCTATGGAGCGTTATGATCTTATCCTTGGTGCTGATTGGTTTGCATCTCTTGGAGCTGTTACACTGGACTTGACACAGCAGACATTGACATTTGTACTTGATGCAATTACACACTCACTTGTTGGCATTGATTCTTAGGGTGACTTCCAGTTGGTTACCGGGAAGCAATTTATGTGTAGCCTGCCAAAGGCTGACGATGCAGCTCTTCTTTCCATTAAGAGTACATTAGTTGCTGCTTCACTTTCACCATCCGTGGGTCCTCTTCCTCAGGTTGATGCTGCTTCGGATTTACAGGTTATTGTTGTGTGCCTTGCACCTATATGCCTTGATTCACAGATATCGTATTCAGTGGTCATTCCTGATTTCATTGATATTGAGACCGTATACCTTGGTGGTGTTTCTACTATTGCTTTTGCGCATACTTCAGATTGCCCTCCTGGTTCGGTGGTTGGTGCAGTATCTTCTCCATTCGTCTCTATATCTCCATCTCTCGAGTCTGTTATGGCCGATGTTCCTGCTGATTTCTATTGATGGTTCCCTCGCTATTGGTGATCAGGTTGTATCTTCTTTTGCTTTACTCCATGGATCTCTGCTTGAGGTTTGTGATTTGCCATATGATATTTCTACGGTTCCTGACATGATTCATGCGCCTTTGGCCCTTATTGTTACACATTTTTCATCCGAGGATATTTGCCAGATGGTCACTATTACTTATCTAGGGTATTTATATGCTGGGATCTTTCTAGATGAGCACACGGACATCCTTCCGTCTCCTGGTGTTTCTACATATAGGTTTGCTGCAGTCCATGCCGATGCTATGGATATATGGCATTCCTGGTTATTACATATAGCTTGGTTTTCATTTGGACCTGTTGATTGGTGCTGGTTTTTCCATATTACTGATCGCCTATGGTGCGGATATCTCTATGATTATGCATGTGGCTCTCCATCTGTTCCTTGGATTGTTGCTCATTGTCAGGCTTGGCATATCCTGTTGGCTTGGGTTATTGCCTCCGTTCCAGCTACTGTTTGTTTGGGTGATCTTCAGGTTCCCTGTCATTTCAGGTTGCTCCATATCGCTTGGTCTCCGATGCTGAGTTGCCACTTTGTTCTGGTGTTCCGAGACCATCAGGGTACCTTGAGAGAATTCTTTCTCCTCTCTTGGATAGTTTTTGGGGATGTTGCCGCCATATACTTCAGTGTTGTTCATATGTGCTTTGATACTCATTCCCAGCTACACGTGGATATTGCTTCGATGCTTGCTACTGATGTTGCGGAACCTGTTCCTCGTTCCACTGCATTTCTTCTATTTCTCACTTGTGCGCGTGGTGTGTACTTTGGGATTACACTTGTGGCCAGTGCCGATGGGTCATCCGATTCTCCATCCGTGTGTATCCTATGATGGATTGGTATGTCCATATGAGGCCTTTCTGGATGAGTTTTTCGGCTACAGTTTGTCAGTTGGGGCCTCTACTATGTCTAGATTTGTTGCTACTATTTTCATGCATCATGTCTTTTTAGATGATGCATTGATTTCTTGGATCTTCTGGAGCTTTTGGCATGCTGCTCTTCTCGTGATATGGGCCTTGAGGGTACCGTATGCCATTGCTACTTCTCATTCATGGGCCCTATGGATACCTTGGGCTTTTGACCATGTTGGTGCATATTTCTCCATTTTAAGCTATCCTTTGTCAGGATGATCTCCTTGGTGCTAGTCTTCCAATGCTGCTATCTTTTCTTGGGGCACCTTGCACATATGGTTTTTAGGTACGTGTATCATGCGGCTATTCGCGATGAGTGTCCATCTCTTTTCCAGTTTCCTTATTGGCTTCCTGGTGCTGATGTAGTTCTACCTTCTCGAGCTTTTTGGATACCTTGGTGCTCGAGAGCTTATTACCCGGGCCAGTTCTCATTTACAGCATGTTCAGCAGCGTTATCAGACCTCAGTTGATCGTCACCGCCGCCATGTTGAGTTTCAGCTTGGAGATATGGTTTTTCTACGCCTACGGTTTGCACGTCATCATTTTGTCCAAGGCCTTGTTTCTACTGAGAAGCTTGGACCACGTTATTATGGGCCTTATCGCATTTTGGAGGTTCTTAGTCCAGTTACATATCGCTTACAGCTTCCTGCTTCCTGCTTCCACACGCGCCTGTGATGTATTCCATGTCAGTTTATTACGTGCTGCTATTGAGGATGACGCTCCTTGTGATGCTGAGTTTCCTACTGCTCCAGAGTTATTTCCATTTTTACCTGCTACTATATTACAGGTTCGTCTATACCATAGTCAATGCCGCTGGCAGATTCAGTTTTTGGTCCAGTGGGATGGCCGTCCTATTGAGGAGGCCACATGGGAGCCTATTGATGTCTTTTATCATACACCATCACTTGCGGATCAGGCTCGTGCTCTTGCTGCACTTGTTGATTCCTCTACATCAGATGTTGTTCTAGCTGTTGATGCACCAGGGCTTGCTCCTACTTGATCCAGTTTCTTTTTGGCAGTTGGGTCTTTTTCTTTTGTGCCTGGGAGAGTTATGGACTCGGCTCATTACATTCGCCACGTCCATTTACATTTACTTTGATTTATGCATAAGCAGGCCTTGGGCCCTTTTTTATTCATTAGTGACACTTAGACTATATGGTTGGCCTTTGGCCTTATTATTCATTATTAGGCCATTTGGACATATTACTGGAGAGTGGGAGCCTTCTTCGAGGGCGCACTATTTTCCCTCCCAGTTGGGCCCTAGCCATCGGAAGCTTCCTTTTAGGGCTTCCTCTTGGCTATAAGTAGGGAAACTGTGTCATTTGTTATTTAGTTGATGATATTGATCTCTCTCTTCCACAATGCCATCGTTCCAATGCCATATATGATGGTCCACAATGCCATCGTTTCAAATATTCCTATGTTGCACTCACCTCATCACAATTCTTCCACAGCCAAGGTTTTCACTTCTCATGGTTTTCTCAGGCAGGGAGGCTACTTGACTACATCGGTATTTCTTTATTGTCACTTCCAGAGGGCACACATCACTGTATTCGGCAGTTTATATACAAATAAACTGTTAGCTAGAAGCTGCGTTATTTGGTCATATGCATAGGTAAAATATCTAATCTGATCCATGTAAATGCTATGCCAATGTTGAATGGTTCTGGGATACCACACCATTAGTGTCCATTAGTGTGTGATGCCGGCAACACAAGTGTTTGCACATTGTGTTAATCTGATAATGTACTGCTTTCAACTTTAAGGGTGATATTATTGTCTTTTCTGGTCAGAAAAGACTGACAGAACTTTTGATGTAGATCAAGCTGATGGCAATGAAGATGAAGAGGAAATCAGCCATAATGATGATGTGCAACAAAATTTTGTCGATGATAATCATGTCAACAGTTCCGTGAGTGAGACAGATCAGCATACTAGCAGTCATTTTGGAACAGCAGAGACAATTGCAGCAAGAAAAGCAACAGTTAATGCTTTTACATCCGGACACTATATTTGCGGTCGTAGTGATTACTAATGGTTTTGCTTCTAAGGAATGAACTGATAAAAATGTTTAATGCTGGTCATCTGTACTAGTCTATCCTATTGACCTGCTGATTGAAGAGTACGAACTTATTGCACCTTTCCACTTTCCTGTGTCTGTTTAAGTGTATCATGTAGTCCATGTGTTAAATCACTAAAATTGGAGCATTCTTCAAAGTTTGTCATCCTTGGGTCAAGTTGGTTTTTTTCAGGTAGACAAAGACTACGAATTAGATCTTCAGAGACAGATTCAAGTGGAGCTTGAGAGGATAAAAATGGCTCTGGTAGGCAATTAACTGGTTCAGGAGTGTAGTCATTTTCCTCTTTAAGTTACCACACGTTGTGTACAGAGAGAAACATGTGAATCTCTTAAGGGGTTTGATTAGTGCAGCTTTCTCGGGAGCTGGAGCTGGCTAAGATGTCAAGAGAACTTGAGGAAGCAAAGGTTGGCTGTCCCACTATATTTTTTGATGATGTGATCTGTGTTGTACAAAAGTCTGTGTTTCTTGATTTGTAATGCTTAGTCTCTTCTTATTTGTGATTAGAGATTTGTCCAACCTGAAGCACATTTCTTGAATGCTATTATTTTTTCAAGAGGCAAAGGATGTATGGACAAAATTGGCTTAGCAAACTTTGCAGTAATTTGAACAGAGAGAAAATGAGCGTCTAGAACGTTCTCCATGACACTGGATGTTGTCTCAGTCTATAAACACACAGCTTTGGGGTGTTCAAAAAGAAAAGGGAACATAAAGCTATCAAATAACCTTTTATAGCTCCCCACCCCCCCAAATGCCGACCTACAAGCGATCCCTACCCTGCCCTGCAGAAGCTGCTAAGCAGGCAGTGCTGCCTGCTGAAGTGGAAGCGCGGCTGCCCACGTAGGCAGCAGAGCCTGGTGCTGAGCTTAGTCAGCTGCCTGCTATTGCGAGGCAGCTCTGCATTTTACCCCCCCTCTCTCATTGGCTACAGATCCTAAAACACCCTCAGCTCCTATTTTACCCCTCCCTGGTTTATATACTCTGAATGCTTTTGAACAATATGTATTTACCTATCTTGATCAACTAGGAGTGAACTCCACACCATGAAAAAGGAAATGATGCAGCTCCACATAACAATCCAGTCTATGCCAGAAGAGTGGGATAAGATGAGGGACATGATTACTACATTGGAGGAAGAACTGGGCAAGCAAGGGGAATCGGTACTTATCACCACCACGAAGATCCAGGAATTTGAGAAGCATGAAGAAGTATTATCATGGGCAGCATTTCTTAAAAAGGAGTCCGTTAAGCCATCTACTCATATGCCATCATTTATTTCAACCACTTTATCAAGAGGGAGACCCCGTGAGCAGAAAATACGTAATATTTGAGTTTGTGGTATTCAAAACACAAAATGCTGAAAGTGAGGCTAAGCAATTTTTTGAAACCAATTTGGGTCACCATAGTAAAGGTTTAGAAATTGCATGGAGGACTAAGAAAGACAATGCTACTTTGTTTATTTGATTCATATCAGTAAAGGAACGAAAAATGGCATTACGCCAAGGGGCTAAGCTGTGTGGGACATTTTTTTATGGACGAGGATCTAACTTATATCTAGGTGAAAGAACGCCGCAAAGCTGTCCAGGAGGCTAAGACTATAGGTAGATATGTGGTTTAACGGATGGACAAATTAGATATTTTGATCGTGGATCTACCAGTGGTATATGTTCTAGTAGTTAGGGATTTGGGGTCCCTAGGTACCAGAGCAATGTGGGGCCTTGTCTACATCACTTTCGTATTGGTTTGTGGAACTGTAATGGTATCCCTTCCTCAGCCGTTGTAGGAGACTTGGTAGATTTAATGTCATAGGGAGACCTTATGTTCTTTATAGAGATGCATGAGAGTCAATACAAAGGATTACCACATTTTCAGGAATTTATTTGGGACTTAGTTTTTCGGCCAGAGACTAGATTTGTTGGTGATAGAGGATTAGGTGGGGTTGCATGTCAATAGAGAGATTCATTACAGTTTATCATGGAGTTGGTCAGACATGATGAGCTAGCACATTATCTTTGGATTTGATTATCGACTAGACATATTGGATTGGACCGAGATGTTTACATTGCAGCTTGTTATTTTCCTCCTGAGAATTCACTCTTCTCAGATAGCATGGGATCTCCTTATACTGATTTATCTTCAGATGTTCTTCTATTTTCTGAGCATGGTCATGTTCTTTTAGCTAGAGATTTTAATGATAGGATATCTTTCAGGCAGGTTCAGTTTCATGATGTTGATATGGATCTCCTGAGGGCACATATAATGGATTGTGATGATATTGGTACTACTAGGATATTTGATGATGCTGATGATCCCTGACCACTATATATGGTGAGTATTTTCTTCAGTTGTGAGAGGCACATGAGTTAGCCATCTTGAATGGTTTATCGAGATGGCCACATTCTAGTGATTTTACTTGCCACCTGCATAGTTGTGGCTACAATGTTGTGGATTATTTCATGGGGTCACTATCTCTTCTACCATTCATCTCAAATCTTGTTGTTTCTTGTTCCACCTTGTCAGATCACTCTTTTCTCACACTGTCCTTTGGCACCTTGACATGTCACTCTCTATTTATTCCCCCACCATGCTGAGAGCACCCACATATACCTGTGACCATGAGTACACTCAACTATATTAAGATTCTCTCTCCTCTCTACTATAGCATTTCCCACATGACAGTTCACTTCAAAACTTTTCTTATGGTTGCACTCCATACATCTGCTTCTTTTCTGTCCAAACATCGTAAATGTCACTCCCCTACTCGCTCTTGTCAACCACATAAACCCTAATATGACACACTCTGTAAATATCTCCATCTCCAAGTCGAACAAGCGCGAATACATACCCCATATCTTTTACATAGTCTCAAGCACTATACAATCGTACTTGTCATAAAAAAAAAGCAAACTATGAGAATAAAAATGGGAAACGACTGATGACCATCCTTCTGGAGAGAATTCTTCCCTTGCGCCCCACCTCCCTCATTGAGTGACTTATGTTGTTGGGTTGAGATCATCTCCCCTTGTCCCTCTATTTTTTCTTTTTCATTGCCGATACGGCCATTGAGAACCCACCGTGCACGGGATATCGATGACTTGGAGGCTGAACTCCTGATTCATTCTTCTGATATTCTTGCACCCATTTTGGCCATTTTACTTAACCAAGCAGTTACATCCAGATACCTTTGACTTGGTGTACCAACATCATCCATCCAATTTACAAGAGTGGTGACCCTATCAACCCTAGAAACTACCCCACCATTATGATAGGCCATATTGTGGCGAAACTCTTATGGCACCATCCTCCAAACAACAGTGAGTAGCGAGGCAGAGATTCAGGGACTCCGTGCACTGCATCATGTAGGTTTCAGAGGTCAACATTCTACTAGTGACCACATTTTTACACTCAAGGCTATTATTGAGAGGCTAGGCCCAAGCATGAGAGGGTGTATTGTTGCTTTGTTGTTTCCTGGAAGGCATTTGACATGTCTCGAGACACCTGCTTATACAGTTATTGTGTGAGCTTGGTTTCTCTACTGATACAGTGCTGAAAGTTATGGCACTCTATGAGCAAGTTTGGGGCTGTTGCAAATTAGAAGAGGATTTATCCTAGTTTGAGTACTATTGGCGTGAAGCAAGGTTGCTCCCTCTCCCCCACTCTGGATTATATATCGATGAGCTTGAGCGTGTCATTGACCAGGAGGGTGGTATCAGCTACAGACTTGGTGACATTCTTATTTTAACTTTATATGTGGATGATGTGGCACCGCTTTTATCTACAATGGAGGGATTGTAGAGACATTTGGATTTGGAGGGCTAGCCATTGGAGATTGTATCCTCCTACACATATTTGGGCACACTTTTCACAGGTTCCATTTTTTAGATGAGACAAGCTGTGACCGTCCTTGGTCAATCTTGAGTGCTTCTGTTTGAGGAAGTATATTGGGGATGCCCCGAATAAGTGCAGGTGATTCGATACTACGGTGTTACCAACTGCTATGTATGCTACAAATATTTTGTACACAGGGTTTCCTGAGTCGGAATGGGCCAGTATCTCTCGTTTTTAGACTATTGTGCTTTTGCGCATGATCCAAGCTAAGCCTTCAATCCTACATCAGATTATCCATGCTGCGTTCACAATCATACCTCTCTATGTTGAAGCTATTTTTAGGACGATTGTATTTATTTAGAGACTGTTGAGTCTTCCAGGTGACCGGTCACGCTATCCTCAGTTGGCTCTCCTGATGTTACATGACTAGGGCCACCAGTTTTCATGGTATTCCTATTATGCACATATGGCATGACTATCTCAAAACCATTGGAGGGATCTCATTAGTACATTCCAGGTTTCATTTATCACAAATACTTATAGTAGACATGGCGGGTCCTCTTGGGACTAAGCTAGATTTCTATCATTCCCATTTCCTTGAGTTGGATATTACTGGAAGTATTACCTCTGTACTTGGATAGTGATCTCTCACATTGCTTACGGTTTATACTGGGACAACTATAGATGTCTTCACATCAATTATAAGTGCAGATAGGACGCTTTTAGGGCATTCCATGTGAGAGTAGGATTTTCTAGTTATCTACATTAGATGAGGTGGAGTTTGAGATGCATCTTATGTTTAGGTGTCTTGTTTATGATGAGATCATAGGGCGCTATCATTGCCTTTCCGTAATTCCCTAGTCATGGTACGCTCCCTTAGCTGTGTTGCTTTGATGATACGGGAGAGGTTTCTTCTACACCGATGCATATGCAAGTAGGACCAATATGGAGATGTAGGCACCCAGCCCTAGATTACATCTTTTTTCTTGAGAAATACTGAGAGTGAGACATTATTTGAGGATGAGACATATATCCCGTCCCATGACCGACATCGTGATCAGTGACAACGCCTACCTTTGCAATTGAGAGCTATTCAGAGACCTCGATAGATGATAGGTACTCATTGGAGGAGACGACGCCCTCCATCTTCAGCATCATTTGCAGTTTCGGGACTATCTGTTCTTTCTTACTTCAGCAAAGTTCCAGCTCTACTAGGACCTGACATTTGACTCTCTTGTATGTATAGTTCATTCTATTGACCAGTGTATCATTGTATCATTTACATTATCATTTCAGCAGAGATTTCATTTAGAGTTATTTAGATGATCATAGACTAGTTCCTTGATCGAGCTAGTCTAGTTATTTTGAATTTGCTTTTGGAGGCATATCTATGCTCCTACCTAGACTATCACACTTGAGATGTACTATTGGTCTTATAGGCTTTTTAACACTCATGGACAATAAAGTTTTTTTCTTCTTCTTCTTCCTTCTCTCTCTCTCTCTCTCTCTCTCTCTCTCTCTCTCTCTCTCTCTCTCTCTCGCACACGCGCGCACACACACACAAATTTTTTGATAACGTATTTTAATTGGCAGTTGGGCTCAATCTCATAATAACTGTAAGGGAAAGCTCCTCAAGATCTTACTTAGAAGTCAAAACACACGAGAACACACTGTGGAGTGAAACCACCCAACCAAGTAGAAGCAACCAATCAATCTCCAACAACTTCACCCCCAAGCCAAGGAATAGGAAGCAAGAGTAGAGAGAGACAATGAACCACCAAAAACTGAAATTTGTAGGGCAAGTTTCTACTAGGCTTAATAGCATCAAAGCCTGTCTGTGCATGCATCCATACAAGGCTAAGACTCCCCAAAAGCACAATTCATTGCTATTGATACTCTACACCTGCATTGATTGTCCTAAAGCATGTACTAACTTCACTTAGTGTGTCTGGGCCTCACAAGGTTATTAATTACATTATTGGCCTCATTTGGAATAGCGTGGCATAACCAATAATCTCGAGTACTGGAGCATTGTGTATCCAAGTCTAGGATAATGCCGAATCCTATACATGGACATAACATTCTTCCCCCCTTGAACTGCTCTGTCCTCAAAAGCGGAAATTAGAGAAGTTCTTCTTTATGCTATCAACTCTCTCCCACGAATCATCATCCTCTGTCTAACCCTTCCACTGGATTAAGCACTCAGAGATCGAACGATTTCTCAACGGTTTATCTCTGGTTCTGAGCACTTCCTCAGGTTCCACTAAGCGATAAATCTTCCAGGTGGGATAAATCCTCATCAGATCCAGCTGTATCACCTTCATGTAAACTTAATTTTAATCGGCTCACATGAAATATTGGGTGTGAAGTAGATTTGCCTTGAAGATCTAGTTCATAAGCTAGAGAACCAATTTTCTAATCGTGAACGGTCCACAAAATCTGGTAGACAGTTTATAATGCTTCTCGGTACTAGAATTTTTCGGAATTCTAAGATATACCCACTCATCAACTTTAAAATCTCTGGGAGATCTCTTAAGATCGACATACTACTTAGCTCTATCCTGAGCACTCTGGATACTATCCTTAGCCACTCATGCAAGAAATCCGCAACCTTCTGGATCTTAACAGATTTCGTCTCCATATGAACAGGAGATCTAGGTTGAAAATTGTACATAAGCATAAAAAAGCTATAACCTGTAGTAGAATGTTTTCTACTGTTGCATGCAAACTCAATTATAGGAATGTAATCTTCCCAATGAGATTGCTTGTGAGAAACATATGTCCTCAACATATCTTCCATAGTCTGATTAATCCTTTTTGTTTGGCCATCTGATTCAGGATGATCAGAAGAACTAAAACTAAGAGAAGTTTCCAGTTTATGGAATACTGCTAACCAGAAGTGACCTGTAAACTTAGGATCTCTATCACTAACAATTTCACTCGGCAGTCCATACAACCGAAATAATCTATCAACAAAGATTTGGGCTAAATCAGAATCCTTGATAGTTGACTTGACTGGTATGAACACAGCTAACTTAGTTAACCTGTCCACCACAACCCAAATAGAATCATTTTGCCGTTGGGTCTTTGGAAGTCCAACTACAAAGTCCATCGATATGCTTTCCCATCTCTTATCAGTTACGAATAGAGCCATAGCTAATCTAGAGCTAAGCTATGAAAGCATCACATAAGCAAGACTTAAGCTATGAAAGCAGCACATAAGCAAGACTTAACCCTAGAAAGCAGGAAAGAGAGAGATTAAGGAGACTAAAGAGAGAGATCAATATCATCAACTGAATAACAAATGACACAGTTTCCCTACTTATAGCCAAGAGGAAGCCCTAAAAGGAAGCTTCCGGTGGCTAGGGCCCAACTGGGAGGGAAAATAGTGCGCCCTCGAAGAAGGCTCCCACTCTCCAGTAATATGTCCAAATGGCCTAATAATGAATAATAAGGCCAAAGGCCAACCATATAGTCTAAGTGTCACTAATGAATAAAAAAGGGCCCAAGGCCTGCTTATGCATAAATCAAAGTAAATGTAAATGGACGTGGCGAATGTAATGAGCCGAGTCCATAACTCTCCCAGGCACAAAAGAAAAAGACCCAACTGCCAAAAAGAAACTGGATCAAGTAGGAGCAAGCCCTGGTGCATCAACAGCTAGAACAACATCTGATGTAGAGGAATCAACAAGTGCAGCAAGAGCACGAGCCTGATCCGCAAGTGATGGTGTATGATAAAAGACATCAATAGGCTCCCATGTGGCCTCCTCAATAGGACGGCCATCCCACTGGACCAAAAACTGAATCTGCCAGCAGCATTGACTATGGTATAGACGAACCTGTAATATAGTAGCAGGTAAAAATGGAAATAACTCTGGAGCAGTAGGAAACTCAGCATCACAAGGAGCGTCATCCTCAATAGCAGCACGTAATAAACTGACATGGAATACATCACAGGCGCGTGTGGAAGCAGGAAGCTGTAAGCGATATGTAACTGGACTAAGAACCTCCAAAATGCGATAAGGCCCATAATAACGTGGTGCAAACTTCTCAGTAGAAGCATGGCCCTGGACAAAATGATGACGTGCAAACCGTAGGTGTAGAAAAACCATATCTCCAAGCTGAAACTCAACATGGCGGCGGTGACGATCAATTGAGGTCTGATAACGCTGCTGAACATGCTGTAAATGAGAACTGGCCCGGGTAATCAGATCTCGAGCACCAAGGTATCCAACAAGCCTGAGAAGGTAGAACAATCCATCATAGGATACACCAAAAACGGATGGAGAATCGGATGACCCATCGGAACTGGCCACAAGTGTAATCCCAAAGTACACACCACGCGCACAAGTGAGAAATAGAAGAAATGCACTAGAACGAGGAACAGGTTCCGCAACATCAGTAGCAAGCATCGGAGCAATATCCACGTGTAGCTGGGAATGAGTATCAAAGCACATATGAGCAACACTGAAGTATATGGCGGCAACATCCCCAAAAACTATCCAAGAGAGGAGAAAGAATTCTCTCAAGGTACCGTGATGGTCTCGGAACACCAGAACAAAGTGGCAACTCAGCATCGGAGACCAAGCAATATGGAGCAACCTGAAATGACAGGGAACCTGAAGATCACCCAAACAAACAGTAGCTGGAACGGAGGCAATAACCCAAGCCAACAGGATATGCCAAGCCTGACAATGAGCAACAATCCAAGGAACAGATGGAGAGCCACATGCATAATCATAGAGATATCCGCACCATAGGCGATCAGTAATATGGAAAAACCAGCACCAATCAACAGGTCCAAATGAAAACCAAGCTATATGTAATAACCAGGAATGCCATATATCCATAGCATCGGCATGGACTGCAGCAAACCTATATGTAGAAACACCAAGAGACGGAAGGATGTCCGTGTACTCATCTAGAAAGATCCCAACATATAAATACCCTAGATAAGTAATAGTGACCATCTGGCAAATATCCTCGGATGAAAAATGTGTAACAGTAAGGGCCAAAGGCGCATGAATCATGTCAGGAACCGTAGAAATATCATATGGCAAATCACAAACCTCAAGCAGAGATCCATGGAGTAAAGCGAAAGAAGATACAACCTGATCACCAATAGCGAGGGAACCATCAATAGAAATCAGCAGAAACATCGGCCATAACAGACTCGAGAGATGGAGATATAGAGACGAATGGAGAAGATACTGCACCAACCACCGAACCAGGAGGGCAATCTTAAGTATGCGCAAAAGCAATAGTAGAAACACCACCAAGGTATACGGTCTCAATATCAATGAAATCAGGAATGACCACTGAATACGATATCTGTGAATCAAGGCATATAGGTGCAAGGCACACAACAATAACCTGTAAATCCGAAGCAGCATCAACCTGAGGAAGAGGACCCACGGATGGTGAAAGTGAAGCAGCAACTAATGTACTCTTAATGGAAAGAAGAGCTGCATCGTCAGCCTTTGGCAGGCTACACATAAATTGCTTCCCGGTAACCAACTGGAAGTCACCCTAAGAATCAATGCCAACAAGTGAGTGTGTAACTGCATCAAGTACAAATGTCAATGTCTGCTGTGTCAAGTCCAGTGTAACAGCTCCAAGAGATGCAAACCAATCAGCACCAAGGATAAGATCATAACGCTCCATAGGAATAATGTAAAGATCTGCCTGTCCAGAAAAATCTCCAATGCGGTATGGTAAACGCTGAAACATTTGAGAACTAGGAAAAGAATGGGAACTGGCAACCTCAACTGTGAGAGGCTGCGAAGCAGGAACAGGTGAAGCACGTATCCGACTAGTGATATAACTGCTAATAAAAGAATGAGTGCTGCCAGTATCAACTAAAGCAATATACTCACGACCTGTAATACGTACACGTAATCGAATGGAGCGAGGACCAGGACGCCCTGTCCAAGTAGCATAGGCAAGCTGAGCATGGCAAGTAGCAGGAAGTAAATTAGTGGAAGGCTCAGAGGATAGGTCAGGCTCATCAGAAATATGAATGTAGATATCGGAATCATCTGGAGTAGTGCCCTCATGGTAAAAAACAGCAGTAATACTAGGGAGAGGCTGACGGCAATCACGGGCAAAATGGCCAGGACTCTTACAACGAAAGCAAAGACGCTGCTGCTGAAGGTCAGCGAACTCTGCAGACGTGTAACGTCGGACAAAAGCAGGTCGAGGAGTCGGAGGACGAGGAGACGAAGGGACAATGGAGAGAGCTGGAACAGAAGGGGAAGGTGTAGGGGTGGACGCAGCGGGAAAAGATGAAGCAGAAGGATGGGGTCGGGAGAAGCAGGAAGGAAGAGTGTCAGAGTACTTATGCTGTAAAGTACTGGCAAGAGACATCGCCTCAACAAGTGTGGGAGGACGGAAGGAAGAAACATCATAACGTAAAGCACCACGAAGCCCAGCAATGTAACGAGAAATAAGCTCAGTGGGCTGTAGATCTGTGAAAAGATAAGAAAGCTCCATAAACTGATCTGTATAAGAAGCAAGATCACTGGTCTGAGTGAGACTACGGAATGTATCACGTTGGCGGTCGAGCCACTGAGGGTCAATCATAGCATGACGGAGGTCACGGCGAAAAGTATGCCATAAATGGAGCCCTTCCCGATCAGGATCAGCTCTATAAACTCGCCACCACGTGGCGGCGCGTCCATCTCAATGTAAAGCAGCCAACTGGATTTTCTGAGGATCAGTCTTACGGTAGATCTGAAAATATGTGTCAAGCTTAGCAAACTAGTTCTCTAATAAGTTCCCGTCAGAGGAACCGGAATAGGTAGCAAGCTGTACCCTATCACGAAAGTCTCGAGCAAAGTGTGGCGCAGGAAGTGGGGGACGTGAAAAGAAACCAGGAGATGGGTTAGGTGGAATGAATGGTCCACCACCAGGCTGACTAGCAGAGGAAGATGGAAATCCAAATGGACCAGGAGTCCCAGATGAAGGAAAAACAGGAGCTTTACGAGGACCATGAGGCTGTAAAGAATCAATCTGGGACTGCATAGTAGCAAAGCCGGGCATAATGGTATCGAAGCGAAGAACGAGGCCAGAAAGGGTCTCATCCATGCGACGAAACTAATCGGATAAGGTTTCTTGAGTAGTCTCACTCGAGGTAGGTGAATGTGCCATAATGATAGTGGAAGGAATAGACGAAAACTTGAGAGAGCGGACTCTTGTCGTCACCCCAAATTAGTCTATTAAAACCACTATTATCAGAACTAAGAAAGGACAACAATCAGCAAATGAAAAAAAAGTGAAAATGAAGGCTGTAAAAATGCGCTGGACAGCCAGGCGGCAAGTGACAAATTGGAGTATCAAACGGAGTCGGAATTTCGTGAAATTTGGTTGAGGATTTGGCGATGGACAGCTTGCAAACAAGGTGTGAAAAATGGCTGCAAACGGAGACAAAAACGGACGAAAGTGACAAGTATGAAGCGGCTGGACAGCCTGCAAACAAAAGTGAAAAGAGGGCTGAAAATGGAAGGAGGAACGGACGAAGGAGATGAGGGAATTGGGCACTGGAGAGCCTGCAAACAAGCTGGAAATGGGTGATAGAGGGTTGGAACTTGGGCGCCGGAAATAATCTGCCCAATTTTTTTTTTTTTTTTCCGGCCGCCAACTTTAGCAGAAGTACTTCCGCTAACTATCTGCTAAAGCTCCGCCAAGGAAAATGCTTTGATAGGTAGGAGCTTGTGCTCCTCCAAACTGTGCTGAATGTTGCTGAAAGCCCTCAGCAAAGAGAGAAAAATCAGCAAGGAAAATGGGCACCCAATCAGAAAATCAGATCTGAAATTCAGCAATCAGGAAAGTGCTCTGATACCAAGTTACGAATAGAGCCACAGCTGATCTAGAGCTAAGCTATGAAAGCATCACATAAGCAAGACTTAATCTATGAAAGCAGCTCATAAGCAAGACTTAACCCTAGAAAGCAGGAAAGAGAGAGATTAAGGAGACTAAAGAGAGAGATCAATATCATCAGCTGAATAACAAATGACAGTTTCCCTACTTATAGCCAAGAGGAAGCCCTAAAAGGAAGCTTTGGCTAGGGCCCAACTGGGAGGGAAAATAGTGCGCCCTCCAAGAAGGCCCCCACTCTCCAGTAATATGTCCAAATGGCCTAATAATGAATAATAAGGCCAAAGGCCAACCATATAGTCTAAGTGTCACTAATGAATAAAAAAGGGCCGAAGGCCTGCTTATGCATAAAGTAAAGTAAATGTAGATGGACGCGGCGAATGTAATGAGCCGAGTCCATAACTTTATCAGGGATATCCAATGGATGCAACAAACCACCAGCCTTAAGGCGTTCAGCCTTAGCTAGTTGACAAAGCTTGCATTTAATCACATATGACTCGACATTTGGCTCGAGTTTTGGTCAATAAAACTCTCTTCTGACCAAGACAAGAGTCTTGTGTATACCGGGATGTCTTGCACAGTCATGACTTTCAAACAAAATCTTGGATTTGAGCTCATCGTCCCCAAGCACACAAACTTTTCCATTTTGAAATAACAATCCATCTCGAATGGTAAACTATTCCACAATCTTCTTATCTTTCTTTTAAGTTGAGACCCCTGTGAACTCGTCTCAACACTGTCCTCATTTCTTCCTGTCCGAACCATCTTTGGAAAACGGCCAAAATAGGAATCATTTTCATATTTTCCTCTCATTGAAAGATATATATCCGTGGAAATATGGGTGAATGACAATTCGTTTAGTTGACCAATCCGACTAAGAGCATCTGCAACTTGATTCGAGCTGCCTCTTATATGACGGATTTCATGATCGAATTCTTGCATCAATTCAGCCCATCGGGCTTTCCTACCCCGAAGATCATGCTGATTGCAAAAGTACTTAAGAGGCTGGTGATCCGTATACACTATAAACTTACTACCATACAAGTATTGTCTCCAGGTTTTAAGAGCATGGATAACTGCAAATAATTCCTTTTCTTGCGTAGTATAACGCAACTGAGGACCAGTGAATTTTATGCTTTCAAATGCTAGTGGCCTATCATTCTGTAATAGAACAGCTCCAATTGCAATATCACTTGCGTCAATTCTCATGACGTAAGGTAAACCTAGATCTGCATTATGTAAAACGGGGCTGAAACGCTTAGATTTTTAAGTTTCTCAAAACACTGACTGAATTCCTCGCTCCATACAATAGGCAGACTAGGTTGATTCTTCTTTTTCTTTTTGTTAATAATACCTTTTGTCAAATTATTGAGCAGTGCTGCCACTTCAGCATAATCCTCAGTAAATCTCCGAAAGAAAACCGTAAATCCCAAAAATGATTTAACTTGCTTGACAGTTTGCAGGATTGGCCACCGAGATAAACCAGCTCATGCTTAAAGAATTCACACTTGGATTCCTTAGCGTAGAGTAACTCCTATGAAGTTTCAATAAGACAGTTCTCAAGTGCTCTATGTGTTCCTAAAAGGTCTTATTGTAGATGAGAATATCATCTAGGCACACTACCACAAGATTCTCCAAATATGGATGAAACAAATCGTTCATCATTTGTTGGAACGTTGCTCATTCGTTAATCCAAAAGGCAAGACTAAGAACTAATAATGGCCAAATCTAGTACAAAATCCAGTCTTTTGGACATCTTCCGATTTAATTCTTATCTGATGGTACCCTGTCCTGAGATTTATCTTACTGAAGTATCTAGCTCCACCTAAGCGATCTACAAGGTCATCCATCCTAGGTAACGAATATTTATTCTTAGTAGTCACTTTGTCCCCTTGTAATCCACACACATCTAGAAACCTCCATCCTTCTTCGCTTTTAGAAGAACATGAGCGGTCCATGGTGACTTACTGGGTTGGACATGTCCCATCCTCAGATAGTTTTCTATCTAATTTGAAATCTCTACCTCCTCTTTCTGAGAGAACTTGTAAGGTTGTCTAGAGATAGGTTGACTTTCTGGAATTAACTCTATCATGTTGTTTACTGACCTAGACGATGGTAAACCATGAGGTAACTCTGATGGAAAAACATCCTTAAATTCACTTATGATCTGATTTTTTATTGCTTGTTCATGATCTAAATTTACTGATTAAGAATTACTGAAAATTCACAACTATTTATATACACATCAGAAACATCCATAACAGGAACAACAATTATCGAAAAAACTTCATACTGTGAATAATCAAATGCTTGCATTATATTAACTGTAGAAATTCCATCCGATGGATGTACAAAATTGTTGCCAAATAAAGTAACTACCTTAATACCCTCCATCAAAGTGAGAACATGTTTCTCAAAATCAATAGCCAGAGAAGGCGATTTACTAAATAACCATTCATAACCAAAAATTAAATCTGAAGGGCTAGGTCTAAAACATGAAAATTAACTAATTCTCTATGTCCTAGTATCAAAACTGGGAGATTCAGCAGTTTCACGTTCCAAGTCTCCAACTGTGCTCCTGAAGCTAGATAAACTCTGTATCTATGATTGCTGGCTTCAATTGACAGGCTGAGTTTTTGCACAAGACGAGAATTAATGAAGTTATGAATAGAACCACTATCTAATAAAATACTAACTTCTTGATCTTTAACTATGCTTGTTTGGAATAGTTCATTAGGCAAGAAAGAAGCAGTACTAAAAGAACATTCACAGTCACAATCAAACATGTTAATTTCCAAAGTTTTACCTTTACCCCTTGGGATTTCGATCATTTGTGCCAGAGGTTTCTTTCTATTTGGACAAAACTTCATCATATGTCCAGGCTTGTTGCAAGTGAAACACGGATTTGCCTTTTTAGCCTTCATCCGGGACAGACTTTTTCATTTTTTTTTTGCGGCTGTTCTGACGCCAATTGATCTAATTCGTCAAAATGTTTAGGAGCTCGATTTGGACCTCGCTTCTTCCCCTTCTTGGTTTTCAAAGTGGTTATAATCTGCTGAAATTGCTTTCTGGACGCCACCATTGTGGAATCATATGCTTTCGCTATCCGACAAGCATCCTCGAGGTTTTGAAGCACATTTCTCTCGCATTCGTTCTGATAATCAGCGCAACCTTTGTACAAACTAACAAAGTGCCAATTTAGGGCAAATGATGGAACTCGATTCCAGAGATCCATAAATTCCTGGGTATAAGAGTCCAAACTCTTACTACCCATCTTGCAGTTCACGAATTTTTTTTTTCGTTTTTCCATGCTACATGTACTAAAGACAACACAAGAGAGAGTGTGTTGGTAGAGTGCAATAGATTTTATGCTATGAATTTGGGTAATAATCGACGTCATCAGCTATCACGAAAGCTTTTTTGAAGACCGCCGTAAAAGCTTCCCAGGTTGTGGGCTTCACAGTCAGATCTCGCCACCGCGACAACGCCTTGCCGTGTAGGAACAACACGACACTTTCAATCTTTTTCTATTCAGGAACACTCCACTTGATGAGCCAGTCCTTCACAACTTCCGGCTTTTTCTCTTTCTTCTCCTCCGAATAAGTTTCAGGCAAGATTCGGAGAAGACTTCAATTTTATTTGGTTTAACATAACTTCCATTTGCTGATCTCGTAAATTATTCCAATGATTCATATCATTGAGCGTCGTACTCAATTACTGGCAAATTTGCATGTACGAAGGTACAACAGGATTTGCAACTTCTTCAGCCATCTTGAATTATCTAAAACAAGAAATAATTGACCATAGTTAACGAATACGTCTATTCTTAAGCTTTAGTGAAGAACTATGACCAATTTTGACTGAAACTGACTCTAGTATGGTCAAATCACTGATCTTAGTTCATTTCCTAGATATTTGAAAAATTTAGAAAAACTGAAAAATTTGAATTTTCGGAATTTTAATTTTTAAAAATATTTTACTTTACTTAAAAATTAGGCAAAAAGTACAATTAGTATATAGGCAATCGAAATTGAAAAATCGACATTGAGTTCGATTCCTATTCTTACCACCTTAATGTCATTCTTGCATACCAAGCACACGACATTAATTGCAAATTGTCTATTACGAAGTTTTTGTCAGAATTTGTGATTTAAATTCTAAATGGAGTTACTAGTCCTACTAGCACTTACACAAAACCAAGCATAGAGAAAGAAAGAAAGAAAGCTTTATGAATGTCTTTTCCATGCCAAAAGGCATATAAGACTAATGAAGTACATGTCAAGTGTGTGGTAACCATGGGAGCGTATAAAACGTCTCCAAAAATGTAATAAAGAAAACATCTAGTACAACTAAAGTACACGTATGTGAGTGTGTCTGTACATAATAATCATATATATCGATGTCCAGATGTCAAGACTGTGTTGTGCTGCTGCTACTGTAAAAGGATGTAATGTGAGCCACAACATGAGAAGGCACTGGAGCTTGTCGGCGTCGTCTATGAGCATGAGCATTCAGAGGCATGGGAGAGGAGTTCAGACTCAAGGTCTTCAATATCTCTGGCCTTGTGAGACTTCATCTTCTTAATGGCTGCAAGTACCATGTCAGATCTGAAGAAGGAGAACTCAGATGGTCGTGGAGATATGGAGATAGGTGAGTCGGTAGGGACGGTATACAGGCTAACAGCATAATCAGTCCAAATGCGGAGGTCCTCCAGGAGGGGTGGTGGAGATTGAGGAATGAACTCACGCCAAAAAGCGCCCGAAGAAGAACTGAACATAAGGTCAATAAGACGTTTCCCTTCAGAATCATCATAGGAACGTTTCTTACGGCAGAGAACACGCTGGTAGGAGCGTTGGGAAGATCGAAGCATATGTGGAGCATGGTTACTGTCTGATGAAGAGAGCGGCACTCGGTATCGTACCATGGGGGGTACAATGGTCCAGGTGTTCGTCGAGTCTTTTTGGGACGAGGTTTTGTAGGGAGGGTAACCCCAAGCATATCACTGTCAAGGGCACGAACACGTAGCTGATCAGTGGTGTCAAAGAACTCTGTCTGCCTCGAGGATGTCCGGGCATTAAAATCCCCTGTGAGGAGAATATGCCCTCGCTTTGAGAATCTGATGATATCTGGTGAGAGGTCCTGATATGGAGATCCAATACCCTCAGCAAAAGACGAGGACTCTGGCGGAAAGTAACATGCTGCAATAAACAGATCTCTATCCAGACCAATATCCTGGCCCACGATGCGAGTCCATATGTAGCGGGCCTGCTCATCATGCCGGATGAAGTCAATATTGGGATGTTGAGCATAGCCTTTCGCCACCAACCTTGCCTTGTACTTGTCCACTATTCCATTGGCATGAAACTTGGTCTGATAGACCCACTTGCAACCTATTGGTTGCTTCCCTTCTGGCAATGTAGTGAGCTCCCATGTGTCATTCTTGACAATGGAGTCGTACTCCTCCTGCATGGCATGTTGCCATACCTTTTCTCTCACGGCTTCGTGAAAGAATTGTGGCTCATTTGCATTCAGAATAGTGGACATAAGAGCAAAGTTAGTCTCTTGTCTCTCATGAGACCTAAGAGATCTTCTGACACCCTGTTCACTGCTCTCTCCTTCTTCAATCATTTGACCTTCTTTGATTGTTTCCCAATACCACCTAGGTAGCTTCTTCCTAGCAGTAGGTGATGTGGATGGTGACCACGTATCCCATGGTACTGTTTTAGTCTTCCGTTTGTCCCCAACTTCTGCTTCTGGTACTTGGCCAAAAAGAGGTCTCGAACTAGTACGTTCGATTTCCTGTTGTTGCTCCTGCACTTGAGGCTTACAGGACTCTTGACTAGGATCCTCATCCGTGGAATCAATCAAGGGTATGAACTCAGTAATTCCTTCCTTCTCCTGCTCCTGTATCTTGGGTGCATGCTCTTCATCAAAGATGACATCTCGACTTAGGATCTTCCTCCTGTTTTCGAGATCATATAGCACATAAGCTTTCTCACCTTCACTATACCCAAGAAAGACACACTTTACGGATTTTGCATCAAGTTTTTTCCGCAAGTCCTTTGGTATATGTGCATATGCTGTACACCCAAATACTCGAAGGCTGCCCACTTTGGGCTTCTTGCCACTATATGCCTCTTCTGGCGTGATTCCTTCAACTGCTTTGGTTGGACTTCTATTCAATAGAAAAACAGCAGTTGCTACCGCTTCTGCCCTAAAAGAATTTGGCAACCCCTTTGCCTTGAGCATGCTCCTCGCACACTCAACTATAGACCTGTTTTTCCGCTCAACCACGCCGTTTTGCTGCGGTGTATGTGGAGCAGTAAACTGTCTCTTTATCCCACATGCTTTGCAAAGATCTTTGAACTCATCAGAAATATACTCACCACCCTTATCTGACCTGAGAGTCTTTAACCTCTTTCCTGTGTGGTTTTCCACCATAGCTTTCCACTGTTTGAAGTATTTGAACGCTTCAGATTTCAGTTTCAGAAAATAGACCCATACCTTCCGAGAGAAATCATCTACGAAGGTCATGAGATAGTATGCCCCCCCTGCTGATTTGACCTGCATGGGACCACATAAATCTGAATGCACAAGTTCAAGAATGCCCTTGGCCCTGGTAGCTTTCTCCTTTGGAAACTTTTTCCTTTGTTGCTTCCCTAATGCACAAGCCTCACATGTATCTGAAGAAGACTTAATGCTAGGAAGATCTACTACCATTTTGTGCCTGTTCAAAACTTGCAAACTTTTGTAACTCAAATGACCATATCTCTCATGCCAAAGCTTGTCCCGATTAGTATCTCTTGCAGACAAGGCCTCTTGGCTAGGAATGGTTGTGAAAAGCTTGTAAAGACCTCCTTCTTGCATTCCCTTGGCTACCACTTTGAAGTTCTTCTCTTTGTCTTTTACCAAACATTTAGAATCATTAAACTCTACCACCATGTTCTGTTTGGTAATGGCACCAACAGATAACAAGTTCTTAGCCAACCCTGGTACATGCAACACACTTTTAATTTCCTTCACCTCACCTGATGATAGCTGTATTGCAACTGTACCTTTGCCCCTCACCATACGTGTAGAATTATCTCCAAGGCAAACATGCTGGCTATCTTCTGTCTCCTCATAGGTGCTGAACCAATCTCTATGAGGTGTCATGTGCTTTGAGGCTCCAGAATCAATGTACCATCCACCAAATGTGGATTCAGATGATAGGGCTGCGGTGAATAGCTCAAGCACACCAGATTGCTCCTCCTCTGCAACTTTGTCAACAAAGTGACTCTGCTGGTTCTTTCCCTTCTTCTGATCACTTTGCTTCTTCCTGCATTCAAAAGCAAAATGCCCATACTTACCACAATAGTTGCAGTTGCCCTTCCTCTTGGGTGTAGATGAGGAATTGGTGCTTGACTCCTCTCCAACCTGTAACTTGGACACCTGCTGCTCCAAGCTTTGCTTTGAGTTCTTCTTTTTGCCTTTGCCTTTCTTTTGAAAGTTTTGCTTCTTCTTAGAAGCAAATGCAAGCTCTGGATTATCTTCCCTTTCAGAAAGATTCTTCCTTCTCATCTCCTCCTGTAAAAGAAGACCACATAACTCCCCAAAGGTTGGGAGTTTCTCCCTAGCAGAAAGGGACATCACATAGTCTTGATAGTTGAATGACAAGCTGTTCAAGACTATGGGAACAATACTCCTGTCACTTACTTTCTCTCCAACTGAAGCAAGCTGATCCAATAGGTCCTTGACCTTTGTAATATGATCACCAATTGTTGCACCTGCTTCCATCTTGAGAGTATGTAACCTGTTTTGCAAATACAGCAGCTTGGCTGAATCCACTGTTTCAAACATAGACTTTAGAATTATCCAAGCATCAGCTGCATCCCTTGCATTGCAAATGTGAGGAATAATATTGTCCTTGACAGAAAGATTGATTATCCTATGAGCTTTATGTCTCCTG
The DNA here is from genome assembly GCA_029204225.1 of Diphasiastrum complanatum. NCBI lineage: Eukaryota > Viridiplantae > Streptophyta > Lycopodiopsida > Lycopodiales > Lycopodiaceae > Diphasiastrum > Diphasiastrum complanatum. Next base: position 9,987,929 of record CM055093.1, on the reverse strand, counting down.
TTCATGTAGTCCTTCAATTCAGGATTGGATGTTGGTACAGGTTCTGTACCTGTCATGACCTCCCAGCAATTCTTATCCATCAAGATATTAGCTATCTTGAACTTCCACACTCTGTAGTTTGTGCCATCTAGTTTGCTAGATTCACCCAACAAACTCTCCCCAAGACTTGCCATGCTAAAATCTGTGCTTAAAAACAGAAGCTCAACTTGAAAGAGATCAGAAAAGAACAGCTTCCAGCAACAAGGGTTTAACCCCAAACTAGGGTATGTAGCCACTTCAAGGCAACCCTTCAGCTCCTGCTTTTGTCTTTACCACTTGGTGTGGCCTCACTAGCACAAGCACTAGGCTCCACTGGAACAGAAACCAGAAGCCCCTACAGAAAGTGCGCCCTACTTTTGTGTAAGCTCCTCCAGAAAAACTCTCCAAAACTTAGCCAGATTTAGAAAGTTTTTGGATCATCCCACTCCCCTTGCCAATAGCTCACCAACAGTGCAAGACTCCACCTGATCTGACACCTGTAGATCAAATGCTCCCTCTTTCAAGATTGAGGTGCTAGTAGAAGATAAGAATCTTCTCAAGAATCTAAGCACTGAAGTTTCTCTCACTCTCAGACTCACAGGCTAGACAACCTGCTCTGATACCATGAAGAATTACAAGACCTAGCTATGGAGTATCTTAACTCAGATGCTAGATCAACTATGAAAGCTTGAGAAAACTTGGCTATGGAAATATCACACACAAGGAGAATTGCATGAGCATCTCACAAACTCAAAAGTCTCAAGAAGAAATGAATTGCTAGTAAGAGAGAGGAGGGCGTGGGTCCTCCAAATCCCTTGTGAGGCAAGCACCTCCTTTACATGCATGGAAAGTCTAGGTGTCAACCATGGGAGTGAGCTACTTGGCCAAGTGGGCCACTTGCACTAATTTACATAACTTAACAAAAAGGGGGGGTCATGCATTTAATTAAAAACATGCCCCATGAGTTATGTACAACTTAACTAATGCTTAGCCAAAAGGGGTAAAATAGGCATTACTCTTCAACAGCTGCATCTCTAGTGGTCCTCCATGCGGTATCTAACCCATCTGTCCTGTGGCCAAGAGTGGTGTTGAGAAAGCGTCTGGCTTCAGCCAAAGCATCCTGTGTATCCGGGATCCCGCGAACTCTAATGTTGTGGGCTTTTTGGTCTCGAGATTTCTCTTCCGAGATGGTGGCTGAGATAACCGAGGAGATGGGAGCGCTTGGTTTGGTGCCTTTTTTCAGAACCGATGCCCAAGAGTGGGCCTCTTCTTGCTGCTTCTCAATCCTGGTTTCTAACTCCCATATCATATTGGTGGTGGATTCCGAAGTTGCAGCCTGCTTGATCCCGATGGATTGTTCGAGTGATGCGACTTTGGACTGCAACAAGTTCTTCTCATTGATCAAGAATTCAGATCATAGAAGAATTGAGTAATGCTCTAGCATATTGGAATAATTGTGATGGGGCGCCAGCCTACTTAAATAGTTTCTCTAATCAATGAGAAAAGCTAAGAGCCTAAAGCAAATAGCAAAAGAGCAAAAGCTAATTGCTATAATTATTACCTATATTGGGTAAAGTCCCAAGATGAATTTCTAAGTACTAATTTAGTAGTAGTGCACCCACCTACATGCATAAGCCCTAAAAAACGAATTTACTATAAATTGAATGGCCCCTATAATAGCACGCAGGCATGTTCAAACTATCATTAAGGGGTATCAAATAAACATTAATTCCTAACACTCCCCCTTATTGTTTACTTTGTTATCTATTACTCCTAGAAGTTCTCTAAACTTCTGAATTTTTTTTTGCCAAGTCCTTTGGTAAAGATATCCACAACTTGCTCTTCCGTAGGGCAATAGATAAGCTCCACTTCACCACTTTGAATTTTCTCTCTGATGAAGTGTTGTTGTACTTCAATGTGCTTTGTCCTGGTGCGAAAAACTGGATTTTTCGCCAATTTAATACCACTTTGATTGTCGCAATGAAGTACCGTAGGTGAACCTTGTACCATTGTTGAACCTCTTGTTGATCTTGACCTTCATGTTGCTTTTCAAGTCTAGCCGATCTCCTAGTTCCATGCGTACTGGACTCTCCCTGTTCCATAAGGACACTTTCCTTGATAGTTTCATAGTACCATCTAGGCAATCTTCTAGCTTCTGATGTAGGATGCTTCCTGCCTGGTGAAGTAGGAGGTGAATAAGTATCCCCTACACTTGATCTCTCCTTCCTCTTTCCTTTCTCAATCAAAGTCACTCTAGGTTCTTGGATTGACGTATGCGATACATGTGTCGATTCAGGTTCCTATAATAACCCGTCACATAATATAGGGATTCCTCCATCTTGATCCTTATCATAAGGTAACTTTGTATCTATGAGTTGCCTCCTCATCAAAGACTACATCCCTACTTATGATGATTTTCTTACCTTCTAAGTTATATAACCTGTATCCCTTCTCTTGACTATCATATCCCAAGGAATAAACACTTGGTCACCTTAGTATCCAATTTGCTCCTTGAATCCTTAGGTATGTGAGCATAAGCATTACTACCAAACACTTTCAAATGACTTACATCTGGCTTTTGACCCGTGTAAGCTTCCTTTGGAGTTCGATTCTCTGTAGGACTTCGATTCAAAAGATAAACCGCCGTTTTAACTGCTTCACCACAAAACATATTTGGAAGATTCTTACTCTTGAGCATACTCCTTGCCGTTTCCACTATAGACCGGTTCTTTCTTTTTGCAACTCCATTTTGTTGAGGCGTGTCCATGTTTGCAAATTGTCTCTTTATACCATGATCCTTGCAAAACACCTGAAATTCCGTAGAAAGGTACTCTCCCCCTTTGTCCGAGCGGAGTATCTTGATTTGTCTATATGTTTCTTTCTCCACCTGTGTCTTAAACCATGTGAAATACTTGAACGCTTCACCCTTATTCTTCAGAAGATAGTGTTAGACATAACTAAACATTCACCTCTCAGTTTAGTAGTCACTAGTTAATCGTGAGCTCAAATTTGTAAGGCCCCCGTTATGAGGAGAAGCCATAATTGAGCATGGAGTATGGGGTCTAATGTGAGACCATGATGGTTACAAGATGGCTGGATTGCATAGCAGGAAGTTCGGGGGGCGGAGCCCCTCGAGAAATAGGGGGTCCGGGGGGCGGTAGCCCCTGGTGGGGGGTTTGCGGTAGCCCCCCCCGGTACGGCCTCTTCATCATTTGGCCTTCCGACTCCTTATGCGAAAACACACTTTTGGTGTTTTGCATCCCTTTTGTCACTTGGCTGTTCGCTCTCTTTGATGGTGGTCGCTACTATATAACTACCATGTTGAGAAGCATTCAACAACAGTTGGAGTATTCTGTTTATTGTAGATCAGTCGTCTAGAGTCTATTCAAGATCGCCATTGAAGCCCTTCTCCAGGGTGCATGGATTGGATAGCACCATCATCATATGTACTGGTGTTCTAGGCAAAAATTTCTTCATATGATGCTTGCCTAAGACACAGCCTTCACAACCTTGTGATCTGAAACAACTTGAGGTATACTTGTCCTCAAGACTTGTAGACTTTTGTAATTCAGATGTCCAAACCTCTTGTGCCATAACTTACTCAATGATCCAATATCCGCACACTTGCATGATGATCCACCACCTGAGCCTGAAGTTTGTACAACCGCCTTGCAAGTATGCCCTCAGCTACTACTTCAGTATTTTTCTTCTTGATGAGACACCGCTCTTCATCAAACTGCACCACCATGTGTTGCTTTGTAATAGCTGATACTAAGAGTAAGTTTTTCTTGATTCCTGGTACATAAAGCACATCCTTTATGTCTCCAATCTTCCTTGATGGTAGTTGAACCTGTACTTTTTCAACTCCTTTTATATTATATGTGTAGTTATCTCCCAACTTCACATTTGACCCATCATCTAATTTTTGAAAATTAGATAGCCACTCTCGTCTAGGTGTCATATGCTTTGAAGCTCCTGAATCAATAAACCAAAAGTCTTCTTCCTTCGAGAAGCCACCACCAGAAGATGTCGATGCCGAAAACAACTCATAGTCTTCAAGATCCAAAGCACTCAATTTTGCATTAGATGTTTCTTCTTCTTCAGCAAACTTCCCGTCCTGCTTTTTCTGAACTTGTGCCAACACTCCTTTGCATAATGTCCCAATTTTCCGCAAATAAAGCAGTTTCCTTTTCAAACCACTTTCTTCCCATCTTCTGATCGATTTGATTGATTCTCCTCCGTATCAAGCTGCTGCTTCTTCTTCTTCTTCTTCTTCTTCCCTTTGCCACCCTTCTTGGAACTTTGCAATTGCTTCTTTGCCAGGAATGCTTGTTCCTTGAAATCATCCCTGTTGACAATATATTGTCGTCTCATTTCTTCCTGTAGTAAGATGGCATTTAGCTCATCGAAAGAAGGCCTCGTTTCTCTTAACGATAGCATCATTACAAAGTTTTGATAGGCCAAAGGTAGACTATTAAGTACAATGGATACCAACACTGAATCTTGAACACTTTCTCCAACGACAATAAGTTGTCCTCTCAGATCTTTCCAATCTTCTTGCAACCGTGCAAAAATAAATCTCTCTCTCTCTCTCTCTCTCTCTCTCTCTCTCTCTCTCTCTCACCAAAGGGCCTGCTCTGATACCATGTCAGAATTTGTGATACAAATTCTAAATGGAATAGCTTCAAAAGACTTTGATTAATCCACTTACAAGGGCAAGGTGTTTCATAACAATATGCAACCAAATTTCATTAAAAAACTTGCAAAAATGATGATTTTTTGGCAATTTTCCCGGTTTTTTCACTGCGTAAAGTTGATTTCAACCACATGCAACCCCATTCCACTCACATGCAACTCAATTTACAGAGTTATAGCCATCTAAATGATTTGATCTTGCTGGACTATCAATTTCTAGTCAAAAAACATGAAAAACAGGCAATATTTACCAAAAACAAAGCCTGGAACTATAAATCATGAAAAAAGCCGGCATAAAAAGCTCCAAAAAAGCATCATAAATTGACCATCATGGACATCCTTCCATAAAACCTTGGAGAAAGTCGAGAAAGACGAATCTGAACATGCAAATGAAAACTGGGAGAATTCACCCTCTTGGAACCTTGTTCTCCACCTGGATGTGAAAAGTAATAGATCGGTACCAAAGATTCAATGAAAAGCTTCACTACTCCAAGTTCTCTGATCTTCGTAAGCCTTGCTTTGATAACAATGTAAGGGAAAGCTCCTCAAGATCCTGCTTAGAAGTCAAAACATATGAGAACATACTGTGGAGCAAAACCACCCAACCAAGTAGAAGCAACCAATCAATATCCGGCAGCTTCACCCTCGAGCCAAGGAATAGGAAGCAAGAGTAGAGAGAGAGAAACTGGCAACGAATCACCAGAAACTATTGTAGGGCGAGTTTCTACTAGGATTTATAGCCCCAAAGCCTCTCTGTGCATGCATCCAGACAAGGCTAAGACTCCCCGAAGCACAATTCATTGCTATTGATACTCTACACATGCACTGACTGTCCTAAAGCATGTACTAACTCCGCTTAGTGTGTTTGGGCCTCACAAGGTTATTTATTACATTACTGGCCTTGTTCGGAATAATGTGGCATATCCAATAATCTTAAATATTGGAGCGTCGTGTATCCAAGTCTAGGATTATGCCGAATCCTATATTCAGGACGTGGACGTAACAATAAGCTAGTATGTATTATTCGCAAATAACAGGCATATAGTCATCTTGATAACAATTGTGGAAGTTCTGTGTAGTTACGTTGTGATCCCGTTAGGTCTTGCCATGAGTGGCACGTACTGAATAGGCTAGGAAAAGAGCCACTTATAGTATCAGGTTATACCTCACGAAATGGTGGCACATTCTATTATTTCTTGATTCACATTCACGTCATGGGCTGCTTTCTGTCAAGCCTTGAAAGTCAACTTTAACAGACCCAACCGGTGTACTAATTGATGTGCCTGGATCCATGAATAAGAGAGAGCTGGTATTCATGTGAGGGAGAGTCTCTGTAACTATGAGGTATCAAATCTGTATCCTCCTGTTCATTAATGTCAGAATTAGAAAGCCTCACAGTAGTGTCCACAAAAAGATGGTTTTTATGTCTTTTAAGGTCAATTTCTGAAATAAATTTTAGAGGTTGATGAAAGAACAATGAATGAGGCTGTCCAAGCTTTATTTCCACTAGCTTATCAACTAATGTGTGGTTGCTACAGGCACAACTTGCACTTTTCCATGCTAAGGCAACAGCAGAACTGACTCAAACCAAGCAAGCACTTTTGGAAAAAGAACTCTCTTTGCAAGCAGCACAACAAGCATTGGAACATTTAAAGCAGGTAAGCTTCATTGCTGCTACCATGTAATGAATCATCCTCATCAGCCTAAGGACTTCTGTGCAGACGCCTGAGGGATTGTTTCCTACCTTGACACATCTTGTGTCAGTTGGGATCCCTGTTTCTTACACATATAAATTGCAAACTCTGATATCTGGATTAAATATTTAGCCCTTTTTCCGACTGAATGACTAGGAAAACTGTCTTCATGAATGTACATCTCTTCTTTGAAGAAACAAAGGCCCATGTTTTCAAACACCTTTTTTCTGGGTATTCTGAGCCTTAACTGCAAGCGTCTAGAAAAGTCCACACAAGCTTATGAAGTTAAACCAATAAATGGGCCCTGATTAACAAGTGGGCCTCAAGAAAACAATGGATGAATGGGCTTTCATAATGTCAATTAATGGCAATGTTAGCAAATAATATTGTATTGTAGTGATGACTGTATGTATGTGCAAAACACTCCCCTACTGACAAATCTTTGCCCTTCAAATGGGCAGTAAAACGGATGTGTACGAAAGTGAAATGCTTGATGCAGCCAAATGATGGAACTGGTATCCCTAGACTAGGGGGGAGGAGCCTGTGGAATATGAGAATCGATAGTGACAACAAGTGTTCTGGCCTGATCCCGTAGCAGTGATGTATGAGCGAAGACATCAAAAGGTCCCCATGTGTTCTCACAAATGGCCCTACTAGCCCATTGAGCCAGATACTGGACTTGTCAGTGTCATTGATGCCACACTTGAACTTGAAGAGTAGGCTGAAGAGTTGGAAAAAAAGAAGGCAAAAGCTCACGATGCGAGATAAGAGAGCAAGATTGACAAGGATACTTGTACTACACTTTGACAGAACTTCCTCGTCTCGGTTGAACATGAAAAATGAGTACAAGAGGTGCCTTTTTATTCTTGGGGATGGTTGTGCCCCTCTATTTTGATTGGCTTCTTCAAAACAACATAGATTCTAATCAAATCCCTTCACCAATATTTAATGGTGCTAATCTAGCTAGGTGAGTCCTCACATGATTCATGTGATTCTAATTTGGAGTGCCAAGAGCCTTCACATGATACATGTGATTTCCCTTCAACTTAGATTAATGTCCCTTCAACTCGCTAATCTAACTTTTTATCTAAAGTTGACTTCTGGGCCCTAATTATTTTTATCTAGTTCTAGTATTCAAGTCATTTTATTTCTGAACTACAATTTGCATAACCTTACTGGTTGGACTTATACATGTAGGATGGTAGCGCCCTCGAACTTATTTATTCTATTGTACAAAATTCATGGCTGGTATCACCAACTGTCCAACAAGCAAAAAGGAGGTGAAGTGTTTCGATTGCGGCACAGTCGGGCACGTCAAGAGTCAATGCAGGAAGGGAATAGTAGATTTGAAAGGGAAGGGAAGCTTTAGGAAAATGAAGGGCTAGATGAAGAGAAAGAGAGTCATGAAGTCCGAGATCTCTTTGGTATGAAGATATTTTTTTGAGATTGTATGCATAGATGGGTCCTAGGACGTACTATGAGGTTCTAGTTCTACTTGTGACACAAGAAGCAATGATAGTTGCAGAATCGAGAATGATGGATAGACCTTACATGGCTCTTGGATTTAGGATTGTGGTTCTTACCTATATAACAACATGGATGTTTGTTCAAGGGAGAGCACTGAAGTTTGAGCTTCACATCCATGTTGAATCACATTAGACATGTAGCTAGTAGCCAAATAAAGTGCTAAATCAATAGCAAAGTGGGGCAACTAGTATATGGTAGTGCCATACAATGAATTAAACACAATAATTAGTGGTAGGCAACTAGTTGTGTACACACAAGCAATCAATGACTAGTTTCAACTGGGGTACCCCTAGTTAAGTTGGGTACAAGTGCCCTTAGTGGAACAAGGTTTAGGCCTACATTGAACATTTTTGTTCTCAAAAATGAAAGTCCAAGAAATTCCTCGAATCATGGTAAGAATCGTTGAAAAAAAAAATCATGTTCATGCATTTCGGGCCGCCTCCTCGCGGACAGAACCACGCCAGCCATGGAGGAGGCAAATTTTTTTTCTGTGAGCTGTGGGCATCCGATCTTCACAAGTGAATAGTCGGCAGGCATCTACTCAGCAATACGGAGGTGGTGTGCATGGTGCCGGGAGGATCTGAGCTTCGTGGAGAGCGAAACGACCAGTTTCCGATATTTGGTAAGTGTAGGCTAGTTTTTTTTGCAAGTGTTGACATTGAGCTGTAGGCAACCAAATCGAGCGTAGTTTGGCTCTAGTCTTCATGCCCACGGTGATTCCTACGACGTCAGTTTCAGCCGTTACGGCATGCCTGGCGAAATTTGAATACCACATTCCAAATGCTTGTGTATTTTTGCCATTTTCACAAAATGACTTGTTGGAAACCGATTCAGGTGATGTCTGAGCCTAGAATGCATTCCCACTCCTGTGACCTCCGTTCCGCCCGTCTACGTCCGTATCACAAATTTCAATTTCCATGCCCTAATTCCATGTTTTTTAGGGTTTAGGCATGGACCATCATGCAAGCATCTGCCAAGGGCGTGGTTTAGGCCCACGATGCACTCCTTTACGCCTGCACGGACTCCCACGCTAACGTCAGTCGCCCGTTATCGCTCGTACTGAAATTATTCTATCCCACGCCCTAATCTCATGTTTTTTTTGGCACTTGTGATGATGTGTGATTTGGAATCGTTGTGATGTATGCTCTGGTATTTTGAGCTCTATTTGAGCTCGGTAATGTTGTTCAATGCAATGTATTTTTTTCTACTGAACGTTTGCTTGATATTTTTTGTTTGCAGGTTTAGGGTCGTGTTGATACGATGCCGGTGCGGGACCGAGGCCTTTTGGCCGAGGTTGAGCTTACCGACGGGGATGTGGCTACACACCATGGCTCAGGCACCCGCAGATGGAGATTCTTGCATTGCGGTGGTCACTTCACGGGATCACTCACTAGGGTTAGGGCTCACTTGTTGCGGGTCAGAGGGCCAGATGGGAGGACATTGGGCATATCTGATTGCCCCAGGATTTCTGATGAGGATCTACAGAGGTTGTCTACCATGTACGGGCCCGGTACTGCATCACGGGGTTCTAGACAGGGACAGGTAGCAGGAGCAGGTACAGGCAGGCAGGCAGTAGGGCTCACAGGCCGGCAGGCAGGGTCTACCACGGGTATTGGGCCCAGTACATCACGGGCAAGGCATGGTACTGCTGCAGGGCATAGTACATCACAGGCTAGGCATGGTACAGGTTCAGGGCCCAATACTGTTATATAATTGAAAATAGAGATAGAAAGGATCGTTAAATCGAGGTTTACCAACCTAGGAATCCTCGATGGTCTTCTAGAACTCAAAATAGATCAAAATCGGCAACATGCAATCAACATCCAAGCAAATATAGTGACATGCAAGCCACTGTAGTGACATGCAAGCAATCTGAAGAATTCTAGAGGCATGCATGCAACATGCATGGACTAGTACTTGCACAGGCAAACGGAAATTGCTAGCAAATTGTAATTTTGTTGACATGCAATGAATAGATCAAACTTTTGAAGTAATCGGATCTGCTGGCTATGGAGGGCAGCGAGCAAGATGAAGAGGATGCGAGCCTAACGTCATTAATCCTGGAAATTGCTCCTCCAATTGGGTCGATTGGATCACGAATGCTTGCTATCCAGGAATTTCCAGCAAGAAGAACTATACATTAGCAAGAATACAAAGCAATAAATCATATCCAACAAGACACCAATCTAGGATAGCATTACAGTAGCATTAATTAGCAAGAGATTCTTCCACAAAACCAAATCACAAGAGTGTATGTGAGAAGAAATCTCTCTCTCTCCAATAGTGCGCCCATCTAGGAGGAGGTATTATTTATGAATTGGAAACAAATGATATGTGATGTACATGGCTTCCAAGTGTCAAAAGTAGGTGAAATAGGTGTCCCACATGCTAAGCATGCACTTTCCCTCTTCATGCAATGATTTGCCTTGGTCCACAAGTTTCTTATATAGGAAAAATGCGCCCTCCTACAACATGAGAAAATTCATAAAGTTCCAACATATAGTTGGTAGCATGTAAAATTGCCCCTAGGGTCCCATGTACAACTTATGGGCCTACTCAAGGTTTTAAAACCTTTACAATAAATTTTTATAATGTTTACAAACTTGGTAAGCCTATTTAAACTTTGAGTGAATACAACGTAAATTAAAATTGCGTGGCGCTAAAATACATGGTGAAATTGATCAAACTTAAACCATAAGAAGTACATCACGGGCAGAGCATGGTACAGGTGCAGGGCCCAGTACATCATGGGTAGAGCATGGTAGTTATGGACTCGGCTCATTACATTCGCCATGTCCATTTACATTTACTTTACTTTATGCATAGGCAGGCTTTGGGCCCTTTTTTATTCATTATTTGACATTTAGACTATATGGTTGGCCTTGGGCCCTATTATTGACATTTAGACCATATTATTGGCCTTGGGCCCTATGATTCACTATATTGGTTATTTGGTCATATTACTGAGAGTGGGGGCCTTCTTGGAGGGCGCACTATTTTCCCTCTCATTTTGGCCCTAGCCACTGGAAGCTTCCTTTTAGGGCTTCCTCTTGGCTATAAGTAGGGATTCTGTGTCATTTGTTACTTGGCTTATGATATGATCTCCTTCTTTAGTCTCTTTAAGCTTTCTCTCTCCTGCTTTCTAGGGTTAAGTCTTGCTTATGTGATGCTTTCATAGACTAAATCTAGATCAGCCGTGGCTACGTTCATAACTTGGTATCAGAGCACTTTCCTGAGCATCTCCATTGAGCAGATTTTTCTCTCACAGGAGGGCGCCCATCTTCAGCCGGATCTTCAGCATTTCTCCACACTTGTCTTGCAGATTTTCACGACGGATCGGAGGAGGACAGGCGCCCACTTGCTGGCCATTTCTAGCGCCCTCTTGCTGGCTGCCTACTGCTGCATTTTCAGCCTTTTTCCTCCCCTATTTTGGGCGCCCTATTGCCTCCTATTTGCTGCCCTATTGGGCGCCCTCATGCTTGCTGACCAGCGCCCTACTGCTCCTTCCTTTGCTTCAAATTTCCTCTTTTTGCTTCCCCTATTCGCCACCTTCCATCAGCCACTCCTAGCGCCCTACCAACCCATCTTTTTGATCCAATTTTTTTTTGCCGTTTACTACCTCTCTTGGACGCCCACACTCCACCATAGCCGGCGCCCTACATCCGCCTCAATTTCAGCTCACCCTCCTACACTGCTGTCTGTGTTCGCAACCTTACCCCGGACAATACAAACACGCCTAGATGCTTAGAAAGCCACTCCCACCCAACTTCATCGCGCATCGGGATTGCTCCCCGTCTTTATCGCAAACTTTTTTTTACCCTTGAAGGGTGATCTCTGATTTTTCAGCCTTGTTTCCTCGCTGCCCATACCTCCTTTTTGTTATCACTTCCTTTCCTTGGCTGCTCCCTTTCCAGCCCCATAGTCCATTATTGTTTCCCATACTTTTACCCACCGTTTACTCCACGTTGTGGGGCCCTTAGCATCTTTTTTGGAGGCTGCCCGGTACCTCGACATATCGCCGCTATTTTTCAGCTCACTTCCGGTTGCGGTTACGAGGTATTTCTTACTTAGTTGTCCTTTCCGTTCATCTTACATCGCGAGTTCTATTGTGTCTTTTATTGGCGTGCCTGTTGTGACGACTTATGTCCTCTCCTTCAGTTCGTCCAATTGTTTAGCACATTTCTTTTCTCGCTTACTTTTTCTTCCTCATGGCTAGCTCACCCACTACACCTGCGAGTCATTCCGGACCTTTAGATGAACAGTTTGCTGATATGTGTGACTCTCTTACTCTCCTCAGTAGTCGTTTCGACCAAATGCTGACCGGTTTTACACTCTACAGACCGGCTTTGCCACTATGCGGTCACAGATTGATTCCTTACAGCCACATGGACCTAGCAAAGCCCCTGTTCATTCATCATTTGGGTCTCCATTTGGACTTCCATCCTCGTCTACTTCCTTTGGCGGTGGGCCTCATTTTCCACCTAACCCACCACCCGGTTTTCCACGTCCTACAGCTCCTGAGTCACATTTTCCACGACATCTAGCTCCTGAGCCACATTTTGCTCGAGATTTTCGTGATCGGGTACAGCTTGCCACCTATTCTGGTTCCTCTGACGGGAACTTGTTAGAGAATTCGTTTGCAAAGCTTGATACTTATTTTCAGATTTACCCTAAGACTGATCCTCAGAAGATCCAGTTAGCCGCCTTACATTTAGATGGACGTGCTGCCACTTGGTGGCGGGTCTACCGACTTGACCCTGATCGGGACGGTCTCCAGTTATGGCCTACCTTTCGTCGTGATCTTCGTCATGCTATGATTGACCCTCAGTGGCTGAGCCGCCAGCGTGATATATTCCGTAGTCTTACTCAGACTGGTGATCTTTCTTCCTATACAGATCAGTTTATGGACCTTTCCTACCTCTTTACGGATCTTCAGCCCACCGAGCTTATTTCTCGCTACATTGCTGGACTTCGTGGTGCTCTACGATACGATGTCTCTTCTTTCCGTCCACCCACACTTGTTGAGGCCATGTCCCTTGCTAGTACTTTACAGCATAAGTACCCTGATCCTGCTCCCTTTCGCTTTTCCCGACCTCGTCCATCTCTTTCATCTCTACCATCTCCGGCCCCATCTGCCCCATCCACTGTCGTCCCGACCTCTTCTCTTACTTCTCCCGCTCCTCGCCCTCCGCCTCCTCGTCCTGCTTTTGTCCGACGTTACACGTCTGCAAAGTTCGCTGACATTCAGCAGAAGCGTCTTTGCTTTCGTTGTAAGAGTCCTGACCACATTGCCCGTGATTGCCGCCAGCCCCTGCCTACTTCTACTGCTGTTTTCTACCATGAGGGCACTACCCCAGATGAGTCCGATATCTACATTCATATATCTGATGAGCCTGATCTATCTCCTGAGCCTTCTACTGATTTACTTCCTGCTACTTGCCATGCTCAGCTTGCTTATGCTACCTGGACAGGGTGCCCCGGTCCTCGCTCCATTCGGCTATGTGTGCGCATTACTGGTCGTGAGTATATTGCTTTAGTTGATACCGGCAGCACTCATTCCTTTATCAGCAGTTATGTTCTGAGCCGGATACGCGCTTCACCTATTCCTTCTCCACAGCCTCTCACAGTCGAGGTTGCCAGTTCTCACTCATTTCCTAGTTCGCAGATGTTTCAGGGATTATCCTACCGCATTGGTGATTTTTCTGGACAGGCAGATCTTTATATCATTCCTCTGGAGCGCTATGACCTTATCATTGGTGTTGATTGGTTTGCTTCATTGGGAGCGGTTACTTTGGACCTGGCTCAGCAGACATTGACATTTGTTCATGATGCAGTGACCCACTCACTTGCTGGTATTGATTCTCAGGCAGATTTCCAGCTGATCAGCGGGAAGCAGTTTATCCGTAGCCTACCTAAGGCTCATTGTGCAGCTTTATTATGTATTCAGCGTGCTGCAGCAGATTCTCCAATGACTACCTCTCCTCCAGCAGCTGTTCCTCAGGTGATCTCTGACTTATTACATCAGTATGCATTTGTCTTTTCAGAACCTACGACGCTACCACCATTACGTGATGTGAATCACCATATTGATTTGCGTCCTGGTTCTGCTCCTCCCTCCTGGTCTCCTTATCGTATGTCTAAGTCTGAGCGTGATGAGGTTGAGCTTCAGATTACTGCTTTACTAGATCATGGCCTTATTGTTCCTAGTCACAGTCCTTTTGATGCCCCTGTTCTCCTTGTCAGTAAGAAAGATGGTTCCAAACGCCTCTGCATTGATTATCGTGCCCTAAATAAGTTGACCATCCGTAACCAGTATCCTATTCCTCACATGGATGATCTCTTTGACCAGTTAGGCACCTCTCATCTTTTCTCTAAGATAGACTTACGTTCCGGCTATCACCAGATTAGGATGCATCCTTCGGACAAACACAAGACTGCGTTTTGTACCCATCTTGGTTTGTATGAGTTTCGTGTTCTTCCTTTTGGTGTTACTAATGGTCCACCTACGTTCCAGAATGTGATGAATAACATCATGCGTCCTCTCCTTTGTCGTTGTGTTTTAGTTTATTTTGATGATATTCTTGTTTTTAGTAAGACTCTTGATGAGCATGTGTTACATCTTTCATCTGTTTTTCAATTGCTTGTTCATCACCAGTTGTTTGCTAAACTTTCTAAGTGTTCCTTTGCTGTTGTTGAGATTGAGTTTTTAGGATTTCTCATTTGTGATGGTCGTATTTGTTTGGACCCTCATAAGGTTCGGGCAATCGTTGATTGGCTTGTTCCCACAGATGTCCACCATGTTCGTATGTTTCTTGATCTCGCTACTCTCCTTTGTCGTCCTGTTCCTCACTTTGCCACTGTGGCTGCCCCTCTTCATGCCCTTTTGAAGAAGTCTAGTGCTTTTGTTTGGACTTCTGATTGTCAGTTCGCCTTTGACACTCTTCGTCGTGCTGTTGTGGAGGCCTCTGTCCTGTGTTTACCACAGTTTGATCAGAAATTTATTGTTGAGACCGATGCTAGTAATGTTGGTTTGGGTGCCTTGCTTCGTCAGTCTCAGTGTATTATTGCTTATGAGTCGCGTCGTTTACGCTATTATGAGCAATGTTATTCTGTCCATGAGAAAGAGCTTCTTGCCATTATCTATGCTCTTAAGAAGTGGCGCCATTACCTGTACCGTGTTCCTTTTGATATCATTATCGATCATCAGTCCTTACGTTATCTCTTCTCCCAGCGTGATCTTAGTGATCGTCAGTTTCGTTGGTTGCAGTTTTTACAATCTTTTGATTTTTCTATTTTGTATCGTCCTGGTCGTGCTAACACTGCTGCTGACGCATTGTCTAGACTTCCTGCTTTATTGAATACCCTTGTTGCCACGATCCCTTCCTGGTTTGATGATCTTCCATCTGCTTATCTTACATGTTCTGATTTTCGTGATGTTTATAGTTCTGCTCCACCTATGTCGTCTTCACCTCATCAGGCTTATTCCATTGTTGACCACCGTCTTTATCATTATGGTTCTCTTTGTATTCCTAGTTCTTTGGGTATCCGTTCTCAGTTGTTGTCGGATGCTCATTCGTCCCCAGTTGGGGGTCATTTTGGTTTTCAGAAGTCTTATGCTCGTCTTAAGGATCATTTCTATTGGCCATCCCTTAGGAAAGAGCTTGTTGTACTTATTCGTGCCTGTCCTTTCTGCTTACGTAATAAGTACTCCCGTGCTAAGTCCGCTGGTTTGCTTCAGAGTTGGCCTATTCCTCACAGCCAGTGGACTGATATTTCTATGGACTTCATCATTGGCCTTCCCCGCACCCGTCGTGGTCACGATTCATGTATGGTGGTAGTTGACAGGTTCTCGAAACAGGCACATTTCATACCCGTCCGCAGTACTATCACAGCAGAGCAGTGTGCACGCTTGTTCCTTTCAGAGATATTTCGCCTACATGGGTTTCCTCGTACTATCCTTTCTGATCGGGATGGTAAGTTTACATCATTGTTCTGGACAAAGCTTATGCGTATATTGGATGTATAGCTTTTTATGGGGTCTGCTTATCATTCTACTTCTGATGGGCAGTCTGAGGTCCTTAACAGGATACTTCTGATGGGCACGTCATCATTTTATTCAGGGCCATGCTTCTACTGAGAAGCTTGCACCATGTTATTATGGGCCTTATTGTATATTAGAGGTTCTTAGTCCAGTTACATATCGTCTTCAGCTTCCTGCTTCCACACGTGCCTGTGATATATTCCATGTCAGTTTATTACGTGCTGCTATTGAGGATGATGCTCCTCGTGATGCTGAGTTTCCTACTGCACCGGATCTCTTTCCTTTATTACCTGCTGCTATCCTTCAGGTGCGTTTGCATCATAGTCGACGACGCCGACAGATTCAGTTCCTAGTCCAGTGGGATGGTCGTCCTGTTGAGGAGGCCACATGGGAGCCTATTGATGTCTTTTATCATACACCGTCACTTGCGGATCAGGCTCGTGCTCTTGCCGCACTTGTTGATTCCTCTACATCAGCTGTTGCTCCAGTTGTTACTACACCAGATGCTGTTCCAGTTGATCCTCCAGGGCTTGCTGTTACTTGATCCAGTCCTTTATGGCAGTTGGGTCTTATTTTTGTGTCGGGGAGAGTTATGGACTCGGCTCATTACATTCGCCATGTCCATTTACATTTACTTTACTTTATGCATAGGCAGGCTTTGGGCCCTTTTTTATTCATTATTTGACATTTAGACTATATGGTTGGCCTTGGGCCCTATTATTGACATTTAGACCATATTATTGGCCTTGGGCCCTATGATTCACTATATTGGTTATTTGGTCATATTACTGAGAGTGGGGGCCTTCTTGGAGGGCGCACTATTTTCCCTCTCATTTTGGCCCTAGCCACTGGAAGCTTCCTTTTAGGGCTTCCTCTTGGCTATAAGTAGGGATTCTGTGTCATTTGTTACTTGGCTTATGATATGATCTCCTTCTTTAGTCTCTTTAAGCTTTCTCTCTCCTGCTTTCTAGGGTTAAGTCTTGCTTATGTGATGCTTTCATAGACTAAATCTAGATCAGCCGTGGCTACGTTCATAACTATGGTACAGGTGCAGGGCCTAGTACAGCACCTTCAGTTCCATCCGCAGCAGCAGCATGACGATCAGATGAGCATGTTGGTTCAGCGGCAGGAGGTCCTTCTCGTCCCTCCTCCTCGACAACAGATGCACCACATGCTTCGGCATCTGCTGCCAGAGAGAGTGACACACCCACAGATCAGCCATCTGTTGGGCATGCTAGACCACGAGCGCCATATATACAGCAGAGAGGGGTTAGGCCCAGGCAGCAGACCCTTGATCGATGCGGGTGGCAGAGAGAGCAGCATGCCCGGTGCACTCGACTGTGTGGCCAGTTCTTTTACAAGTGCAACATTCCTTTTGCTGTTCACTTGGGTGTTCAGGGAGTTCTGCACACAGATGGCGGCTGTGGATGCTACATGGACACCTCCCAGGCGAGAGGCACTACGAGGCAGGTTGCTTCGTTAGGAGGAGACCATCACGCGGGAGTTGAGTTCCATTCGCTCAACTTGGTAGGAGTAAGTACCTAGTCTTTATTATCTCTTTGCATGTGTTTAGGGTTTATTGGTGGCGCAATTTTTGCATGTGGCTAATGGGTGTTTTGTGGCAGGTATGGATGCACGATATTGAGTGATGGATGGACCGACGTTCGTCGGCGATCCGTCATCAATATCTTGGTTTCTTGCCCGCTTGGCATAGTATTCCTGCGTGGCGTGGATGCCACTCGAGGTGGTGGAGCCATCACGACAGACTTTATATGGGAGCATGTTAGAGATGTTATTACTGACATCGGGGTGGAGCATGTGGTTCAGGTTGTCACCGACAACGCCTCGAACTGCAAGCAGATGGGCGAGATTATGATGAGAGAGCACCCCAGCATTGTGGACACCCTGTGCTGCACATTGCATAGACTTGCTCATCCATGACCTGTGTGCGCTTCCATGGATAAGAGAGGTATAGTTTTTTCTATTTGCTATGCTTTCTTCCTTCGATGCTGCTAACCACACCTCAACTACTGTCTAAACTTTTTACTGGATGTCTGTATTGCAAATCACTTCTACGGCCATGCGCCCGGTCACTTTTGTCACCAGGAAGAGGCGTGTGTGGCCTATTCCACACCTTCTCGACCCTAAATCTGAAGAATCCAACACCCACACGCTTTGCGTTTTACTTCTTGGTGCTAGAGCGATTGGTGGTGGTGAAGGACGCATTGCGGTGGATGGTTTCCAGCGAGGCCTTCGGGGACTTTACAAACGTCCCACATGCGGCACTTTTCCAGTCCATTGTGTTCAGTGATGAGTTCTGGAGAGCTGCTGAGGAGATTACTGGGATCCTTCTACCCATTTTCAGAGTGCTGCGCCTGGTAGACCGTGAGGGGTGCACTCTCGGTCCCATTTACGAGATCATGGACCGCATCGGAGAGGGCATTTTGACGTCATGTATGACTCTTCAGTGTCTAGCTTGTTGTTTCTCACTCAAGTTTGATGCATTTCTTTTATGCTACGGTGCACTGATTAATGTAAATTGTCTGTTGTAGGAGGCACGAGATGTCGCATATATGGGAGTCCAGATGGGACTACTTCCACTGACCCATCCACGCCGTAGGCCACATGTTGCACCCGTTGTGGCGCTCTACCCAAGAGAGGGATGATCCAGAGCTGCACCGGGGATGGGTGGAGTGCACGGAGCGCGTATGGCCTGGACCAAGTACGTGTGACAAATCGGTTGGTAGCAATGTTACTGCAGTATTGTACTCATTGGTAGTGTGTGAATTCGAGGGGTCTTACATGTGCCATGTTTTTTCTTCTGCCAACAAGTCCGATTCTGGCCAACATTGCAAGCCAGTTGCTCGCATTTGAGCGCTTCCGCGGCGGCAGAGGGAGAGGGCTGAGGAGGGAGATGATGAGGGCTCGGAGGGTGGAGAGATGCTTGGGGCAGACTATGTGGAGGAGGAGGAGTGGGTTGAGGGGGATACAGAGGAGGACAAGGAGATGGGGCGGAGGCACAGAGGGATGACCTGGCTGACCTGCTAGTGGACCCTGATGCGGAGACAGAGGAGGAGCCAGTCATTCCTGCACGTAGGCCTAGGGGGAGACCTAGAGGTTCTGGGGGGGGGGGGCGGGCTGAGTACTCATCATCACAATGGGTAGGGCCATCCCAGGGCGTAGGGGCACAGCCACTCGACACACATACACGACGGAGTAGACATAGGACTGGGGGCAGCCAGATCGGGGCCAGAGGAGGGGAGAGAGGCAAAGGCGGAGGTAGAGGTAGAGGTAGAGGCAGGGGGACGGGGGGGGATCCAAAGCCAGAGCACGCACACAAGTTCGGATGATTTATCCTACCATGTCTCTGACGAGTCTTAGTTGTATAGTTTTCATTACGTTCATGAACATCATTGTACCCCATTTTGGTGCCATCTGGCCCGATATTATATATTAGGATGATCCTATTCACAGCATTGTCGTGATTCAATATTGTTCTTTGTGGTTTTAGTTCAATAACTTCAATTTTATGGTTTATGGTTTATGGTTGTATAGAGAGAGAGAGAGAGAAAGAAGAAGAAAGAAAATGTATTAATGTCTGTTGAGTGCCCAAGGGCACATAAGATAGAATCAATAAGTACATGTCTCGTAGGATTACTATCCATGTCGGACAACATAATAAAAAACACTAGTCTAAATGGAAAAGACAAAAAAGGACTCTCTCGAGCTAGGAAAAGACATAGCCAATATAGAATCATAAAATGCATAAAAGAGCAGATACACAAGAGCTTAACCTCCAGCTCTGAAGAGGGTACAGGTGCAAGAGCTTAACCACTTGCTCTGCTGAGGAAAGTAAAAGGATAAATATCAATCTCGGAAAAAGCGTCTGATACCCATAGCAGCTGTGGGCTGTGATCGAGGAGCTCTGGTAGCACTAGAGGCGCGCGTAGATCTGGCAAGAGGTGGTGGCTGAGCACGCTAGGCCTTCTCCCTCACTGGTATGACTGGCTCATCATCTGATAGGTCATCACGCTCCCGCTTCTAAAAGAAGCTAGTAATGAGATGCTGGCTAGAATCAGTAATACTCTCCGATGGTAGCAAAGAGGCTCTCAACATAAGCATCTCTCGTCGTAAAAGGCCGACACATCTGGGATCCTGATACTCCAAAAATGTACCAAGGGTAATAGGGGTGTCACGATATAAACAGTGATATCGGCCACGTATCTCATAGTATGTAGGGCATATAAAGATTAAACCTCCACTACACCCAATGTGCATATCTAGCATATCCGATGCTCTCTCAAAATGCCTGAATATCTGCCTGTCTCAAGAGCAAGCTGATGCGAAGAGACTCGTAACTGTCCCAATCTGTATCGGAGCCCAAAAGAAAGAGGAAGAGAGAGATATAAAGGTCTAACAGGGAGTCCCAAACTGTCTCTGCGTAAGATATGTGTGCCATAGAAGGTAAGCTTGACTCTCTCATGGTCAGGACGATCCCATATTATGTGACAATATCTCCGATACAGCTACTGTCTGATAAATGTATGAGTTCCCTGTGGGAGATCTAGCATCGAGAAGCCCCATGACTGAAAGAAAGCCACCACATCAACATACCAAGAAGACCTAGCCTACTGTCCAGCTATAGTCTGAGAAGAAGTAAGCGCTGCCATCACGTATCTGTGAGTATCCATGGTCTCAAATCGATGTAGAAAGGTAACAATCTGAAACATAGCCTCTACCACCATGGGGAGTGAGGCGAACTCCGCTAAAAGAATCTCATGAGGAACTGATGGCTTCTCACGAATCATCCTCCCTAACATGGTGATCTGCAGACGAGTGATGTCTCTCCAAGTACTCTGAGATATCCCTGGGCACCAGACCTCCGCCGAGTGCATAGCCACAGGTGAGACTACTGTAGAGAAAAGGTGGTCTCTGGTAGTAGGGTCATGAATATGGTAAGTAGTACACACTCTCTCCATATGTACGAAGGCATCATGCCCCTTACGCAGGCGATATAGAGCAGTAGAGCGAAAAGTGAGTAAGGGGCCGGTGAACAATACACCTAGGTAGGTGTATGATGTAACAATCTCCAGCTGCTGTGCATCATAATAAAAAGCGTCATCTCTCATATGCTGCCGATTTGTGTTAAACACCATAACTTTGGTCTTAGCAATATTCAGCGTCAAGCCCCACACTAATCAAAAACCATATAGAGCATCAAGATGTCGTTGTAATCCAGAGGCTGTAGAGGATATCAATGCCACATCATCCGCATACATTAGGATAGGAATAATAACATCAGCAAGAGGACATCCATCACCCCCCTCCTCGATGATTCGCTCTAGATCATCAATGTACAATGCAAAAAGAGTGGGAGAGAGTGGACATCCCTGCTTGACTCCAACTGTGCTCTGGATAGAAGGCGACCAGTTGTTGCCATCTCTGAAACGTTCTAAAACCCTCTCATATAAGGCGTTGATAGCCATAATGATATCCTGTGAGAAGCCAAGTGAAGATAAGCGCTGAAGTAGCAGGTGCCGTGGAACTGAGTCAAAGGCCTTGCGGAAATCCACAAAGCAGCAGTATACTCTCTGTCTCCGATGTCGAGCCTCCTCTATGATGCAGCGTAGGACAAATGCATGATCAATGGTAGAGTATCCGGGTCTAAAGCCAGCCTGTCCAAGAGCAAATAACTCATCTGATTCCGCCTGGGATCCAACCATAGACTGCAGAACTGAGCCATAAAGCTTCGCCATCGTGTGATTGATCATGAGAGTGCGATAGTTATCCACGTTCATTGGATCACCAGCCTTGAGAATGGGTTGGAGAAGGTTCGTGCACCAGTTGGTGGGGAAGCCTGTTACGAGCTCGTAACCAGTGCCGAACCCTAGAGAACACAGATAGGTCAGATACCACAGTCGGGGTCGTGTCCAGCGTACATGACCAACAGGGCAAGACAGTGTGAGTAGTGTGCCCCAGCACGGTCCATAGCCATGGTGGGCCTAACACAGCCTAGGGACCCTGTCAGCAGGATAGGGCCCCTAGTTGGGTCCCGACGTGCAGTCGGCCACGTCAGTGCCACGTGGCCGACACTTGGCAGTAGCATGCTACCAGTCCTCACACTGGGCTAGGAGGGGCTTACTCTATATCAGGGAGTAGGCAAGGTTGGGTGGTTCAGTTAGTGTTTGCCCTACTGTGGTGTTAGGACCTATTACACTGGTATCAGAGCCATCTCCATCCTAGGGAGTTCAGGAGCAACAGTAGAGAAAGCTATCAGAAGATAGGAAAGATCTCTGAGTTTCTCAGAAAAGATTAGAGGAGGAGAATCGCTGTAGGAGCAGCCTTCAAACTTCTGATTTTCACTGAGAAATCACAGTAGCAAGGAGCTAGATTCCAAGTGTAGGTAGCTCGCTGGAAAAACAGCTGTTTCTCATTGAGTTCAGAGGATTCTCTATTGTTTTCCCAGCGAAATTAGAGTAGGAAGAAGCCAGCACCTCCATCGCTGTACAGTCAGAGACCTGCATCTGATTTCCAGGGAAAAATTTACTGGTTCTCAGCGAGTTTGAAGCCAAAACAGAGGAGCAGGGCCAGCGCTGCCAGTGCTTCTGAAAATCTGGTTTTTGGACAAGTTTTCGGGCCCCAACAGGAGCAAGAGGATTCCTACCAGATCAGCGAGCAGGAGACTTCTGAAATTTCAGAATTCAGAAGGGTTTTTGGACTTCAGATTTGCCATTTTGTGGACACATTGAGATGCTGTCAGACCAGCGAGGGGGGATAGCAAAAGCTTCAGATCTTGTTGCACATTTTCCAACCTCAAATCAGATTGAGGAAGAAGCTGAGAAGGGCTTTTCTTGATTCTCTCTGTGGAAGTACAGTTCTCAGAAAGAGCTAAGTTTCCTTTCCCTTGTACAGTTGTAAATTAGTCTTTTAGACTTTTTTTCCTTTAGAAGTTAAGGTAGCTCTCTTTCAATTCCGAAGATGACCACTCCTCAGGGACCTGATCAACCCCCGGAGAGAGGCTTCGACGAACTTGAAACAGAAGCCTTGGCTTACAGAAAAGGGAAGGAACCCATGGAAGTAGAAGAACAGGAACAGTTCGCCGAAGAACTCGACGAACTGGTTACCAAGGAGCAGTTCCTCCAATTGGTAACAGAAGTGGATGAACTGAAGTTGGCATTAGCCAATTTCAAGTCCAGTGTGGACGACTCGTTTGCTGAACTCAAAAACTTGATTTTGAGTTCCGCAAAAGGAAGCCTTCCCTCCACTTCTCAGTTATCCCCTTCTCCACTTCCATCAGTTTCGGGTGAGACTTTACGGTCTCACCCCAGTGTTTTTAAAGACTTAAAACCTCCTACTTTTAATGGGGAAGAGAAGGATAGAAATGCAAATATTCTACAAACCTTCCTCAGCAAATGGAAGAACATTCATGCTCTTAAATAGACCCCTGACCATTTGCAAGCTATTGAGGCCAGTCTTTCCTTAGGGCCTATAGCCTATAAGTGGTGGTTAAATCTCCAGGAGACTGGGCAGACTCCCCGGTCATGGAAAGCTTTTGAAGAAGCTTTCCTAAGAGAATTTCTACCAGAGAATGAACTTGATAGAGCCTGGGAAGCCTGGGAAAGAACAGTAATGGACAAGTCCCTCATCCAATATATCTCGCATTATCGAGAAGCAATTTTAAAGATTAAAAATATGGATGACTATCAGAAAATCAGGGGATTTGTGCGTGGCCTCAAAGATGAATATGAAGTAGAGGTCCAGAGAAACTCGCCTACTACCCTTGAGCAAGCTCTCAGATATGCTCAAATCTATGATGATTCAGTGGGTAGGAAGAGGGCGAGACAACAGCCACTTTCTGAGCAGCCTTCTCAGAAAGACTTTCAATTTAAAAAGAAATTTTTAAAAAGAAAGAAAGAAGATAAATTTAAAAGTGAAGCTCCTCAGAAACGCCCTTCACTCATACAGCCCTTAAAACCAGATGATTTTGAGAAAGCCAAACAAGAACGTTTGTGCTTTGTGTGTATGGGCAAGGGACACACAGTCAGACAGTGTCCCAAGGGGCCTTTCACTAAAAAAGATAAGAAAGATAAAAAACAAGTTCATCTTGTTCAGACTGTATGTTTCCCTAGTGACTCGGCAGCTTCCGAGATCAAAGTGTATCATGAAGATCATGAACACTGTTGCCAGCTGACCTCTACAATGCTAGCGAGACCCTTCAGCTTTGGGCCGCATGACCTAGTACGTATGCATGGGAAAGTTGGTAACCAGTCAGTAAGAGTCATGGTTGATGATGGGGCAACCCATAATTTCATCAACCACACCCTGGTTAAAAAGCTTAAACTACCAGAAGTACCTAGTCAGCATAGGTACATAGTTTCATTAGCTAAGGGTGAAGATAAAAAAATATGGGAAACTATGGTAAGTAAGTTAAATCTTGGTATTCAGGGGTACCAAAATGAAATAAACTTTCAGATAATGCACTTGGATCGAACAGACATTATTCTTGGGAGAGATTGGCTCTACAGTTTAGGACCTTCCCTCCACAGAAACTATCAGGAGAACACCCTCAGCTTTCAGCATAAAGGCCGAGAGATCCAGTTGCATGGGGAGCATGATGTTCCCAACAGCCCTCAGTTCAGAGCTCTGTCAGCTAATCGGAGACGAAGACCATCAGGTATTCTTATATGACTTTCAGTTTATTCCTGAAGTTTCTATTTCCAGTTCTATTCAGCAGAAAATCAGTAAAT
This sequence comes from Diphasiastrum complanatum, assembly GCA_029204225.1. NCBI lineage: Eukaryota > Viridiplantae > Streptophyta > Lycopodiopsida > Lycopodiales > Lycopodiaceae > Diphasiastrum > Diphasiastrum complanatum. The sequence continues at coordinate 9,963,207 of CM055093.1, read as the reverse complement.
TAGAAACTTTGTTGTCTAAATTTAAAGATGTTTTTCCTGAAGATTTACCACATGGTTTACCACCTAGCAGAGAGGTAGATCATGTAATAAACCTAGTACCAGGTACAGCACCTATTTCTAAACCTCCGTATCGGGTCAGCCGAACAGAGGATGAAAAAATAACTAGGCAGTTAACAGTCTATCTTGGGAAAGGCCAAATTCAGACCAGTAGTTCACCATGGGCCTCTCCAGTCCTATTGGTGAAAAAGAAAGAGGGGTCTATGCGTCTTTGCGTAGATTACAGAGCCCTCAATAAAGTCACAATTAAGAATAAATACCCTATGCCTCGGGCAGACGAGTTGTTTGACCAACTCGACGTGGCTATGTTTTTCAGCAAAATAGACCTCAGATCGGGATATCATCAAGTCCGTATAAAATCGGAAGATGTCTCGAAAACAGCTTTTAGGACTCGTCACGGTCATTATGAGTTTAAGGTGATGCCATTTGGGCTCACAAATGCTCCAGCTACCTTTATGACCTTGATGAACAGTGTCCTCAAACCATACTTGGGTAAGTTTGTAGTCGTATTTTTAGATGACATCCTCGTTTACAGCAAAACGAGGAAGGGGCATCTAAAACACCTCAGAAAGGTGTTTCGACTGCTTAGAAAGCATAAGCTCTATGCTAAACAATCCAAGTGTGAATTCTTCGTTGAAGAAATAGCATATTTGGGTCACATTATCTCTTCAGATGGGATTAAGATGGACCCAAATAAGGTTAAAGCCATACTCAGTTGGCTGAGACCTCAAAATATTTTGGAACTTCAGATCTTTCTTGGTCTGGCGGGATACTACAGACGATTTGTCAAGGAATATGCTCAGATAGCAGTCCCTATGACAAATCTCCTTAAGGGGAAGGGAAAGGAGTTCTTTTGGGAGTTCGCACAGCAGGAGAGCTTTGATGCTCTCAAAACAGCCTTAGCTACAGCACCAGTTTTAAAGGTCGTCGACCCCAATCAGCCATTTGTGGTCGAAACAGATGCTAGCGACTTTGCAGTAGGTGCTGTGCTAACTGAGGGTGGACGACCAGTTGCGTTCGAGAGCTCGAGCCAGCTCAGACTAGGTATAGTGCCTATGAAAAGGAACTCTTTTCTATAGTCCATGCCCTTAAGACTTGGAGGCATTATTTGTATGGTGCCAACTTTGAGGTCCTGACAGACCATGAGAGTCTCAGATACCTTTGCAATCAACCTGAGCTTAGAGGTTGGAAAGCTCGTTGGGCAGAGTTGATGGAAGAGTTTGACATGTCTATCAGATATAGGCGTGGAAAATTCAATACAGTAGCAGATGCCCTTAGCAGAATGCCTATGATAAACGAACTGAGTTTTACTCAGATTCGTAATGAGTTACTCGAGTCCTTGAGAGGGAAATGCCAGCATGATGCATTCTTCTCTACTATCTGGAACTCAGTCCAGAGCAGACAGTTAGAGACTCTAGAACCAGTTCTTGGGGCTGGTGCCAGTTCATCCAAGAATACGGCAGCTTCCGTTGAGGATGACGATGAGTCCGAGTATACGTCGTCAGATGACGTTGAGGATTTTGAGCCTGTATTACCCAATCAAACCCCAGTGGTTGAGGGTCAGTTGACTCAAGGATTCAAATGGAAACAGCATTCCATTCAGGATGAGTACTTGCTCTATAGAGATAGAGTATGTGTCCCCAATTCAGAGGATTATAGGCAGCAGGTCCTATATGAATGTCATGACAATCCTAGCGCGGGACACCCAGGCATACAGAATACCTATGAGCTTCTTCGTAGGCAATTTTTCTGGCCCAGTATGAAAAAGGACATCCACCAGTATGTAACCAGTTGCCAGAAATGTCAAGTAAATAAAGCAGAGCGTTTAAAGGCAGGATGGTTGTTGCATCCCTTAGAAATACCAGCTGGTAAATGGGAGAGTATCTCCATGGATTTTATAGTAGGCCTGCCTAAAACCCAAAAGGGTAATGACGCTATATGGGTCACAGTTGACCGTCTGACCAAAATGGCTCATTTCATTCCGACCAAAACAACCTTTAGAGCTCCAGAGTTAGCGAGGTTGTTTGTAGACGGGCAATTTAAATTGTACGGTCTACCTTCCGGCATAGTCTGCAACCGGCACAGTAAGTTTACTGGGAATTTTTGGAGGGCAGTATTCCATCATCTCCATACTAAACTTAATATGAGTACCACCGACCATCCACAGACGGACGGTCAAACAGAAAGGGTAAATCAAGTGCTGGAGGATATGCTTCGTGCATACGTCAGCAAGAAGCAGACTAATTGGGAGGAGTATCTCTCGATATTAGAGTTTGCTTATAACAGTACCAAACATTCAGCTACGGGATACAGCCCATTTATGCTGATGTATGGTTTTCAACCACGCTCACCCACAGCTGTAGGGTTTAAACAAGAAAAAGTTGAAGTAGCCAGAAACTTTTTAGAGGACCTAAACCAGATGATAGAACATGCTAAGCGTAGCATTAGACAGTCCCAGGATCGAGCCAGGCATTATGCAGATCCACACAGACGGGATGTGCAGTTCTCCACTTGTGAGAAAGTCTACTTGAGAGTTCTAGTTGACTCTAAAACCCTCAAATCAGGAGTGTGTGCTAAGTTGTCTCCAAGGTATTGTGGTCCCTTTACCATCAGTAGGAGACTAGGCGAGGTCACCTATGAACTAGAACTCCCACACAGCAGTAAGGTTTTTCCAGTCTTTCATGTAAGTCAGTTACGAAAAGCCTTAACCAGATCAGACAATCTGGTAGGGGACAGTGTTCTAGTTCTCCCATTGGATCCTCAACAACCTCCACATGAACCAGAGGAGATTCTTGATAGTAGAGAGACGCAGACTCGTCATACTCTATACTGAGAATATCTGGTTAAGTCGAATGATCAGCCTGTTGAGAATGCCACTTGGGAAAGAGGCAGCGTCCTTCGCAAGATTTTTCCAGACTTTGTCTTAGAGGACCAAGACGGTTCTTAAGGGGGAGGGAGTGTTACGAGCTCGTAACCAGTGCCGAACCCTAGAGAACACAGATAGGTCAGATACCACAGTCAGGGTCGTGTCCAGCGTACATGACCAACAGGGCAAGACAGGCGTGCCCCAGCACGGTCCATAGCCATGGCGGGCCTAACACAGCCTAGGGACCCTGTCAGCAGGATAGGGCCCCCAGTTGGGTCCCGACGTGCAGTCGGCCACGTCAGTGCCACGTGGCCGACACTTGGCAGTAGCATGCTACCAGTCCTCACACTGGGCTAGGAGGGGCTTACTCTATATCAGGGAGTAGGCAAGGTTGGGTGGTTCAGTTAGTGTTTGCCCTACTGTGGTGTTAGGACCTATTACAAAGCCCGAGGTAACAACCAAGTTAAAAGTGTGGGCAATGTAAGGAGAGAGAAGCTGGGAGACAAGTTTGAGGAAGTCCGTGTTAAGAGAGTCGACGTCCTTCGCTTTATGGGATTGGGCTTTACAAATCGCGAATTCAATTTGGTCAGAGGTAAAAAGAGAGAATGTAGCGGGTCGAGTGATAGGGATAGGCGGAGCATCTGTAGTGTATAAGCAAGTAGCATACTCCACCCAAGAGTCAATATCAATAGGTGAAAGTAAGGAAGTTTTCGTAGAAAAGATTTTCCAGAAATGAGAGGAGGAAGAGAGTTTATGAGTTTCTGACCATCTCTTGTTAGAGAGTCTCTTTTCTTTCTATTAACTACATGACGATATTGCTTTTGTACGTTAGGAGAGTGATGCATGGCGTATACCACTTGCTTATGTAAGGCGTGGCAATCATGGTCATACCATCGGTTATAGGTCTTTCGATGAGTGGGATATGTCTTAGGGGGAAAGGCCTGGGTGGCGGCTTGTATAAGGCGACATCATTTGCTATTCCAAACAGCTAAAATTCTTCAACCTGTAAATCGCTGCCTCAGCACTCCCAACTTGTCACTTTTGCCTTTTTCTCCAATTCCAGCCATCTTTTACAACTTATCAAAAGGCTGTCGCGCGCTCATTCTCCACCACATTTTCAGGAATTCTGACTCCGTTTACTCTTTCAAATTCACATTGTATCCCTGGCTGTCCAGCGCATTTTTACAGCTTCTCCATTGTTCATTGCTGCCTTTTTTTTTTTTTTTCAGTTGTGATAATATTGGTTGTAATAGGCTAATTTGGGGTGACGACAAGAGTCCGCTCCCTCAAGTTTTCGTCTATTCCTTCGACTATCATTATGGCACATTCACCTACCCCGAGTGAGACTACTCAGGAAACCTTATCCGATCAGTTTCGTCGCATGGATGAGACCCTTTCTGGCCTCGTTCTTCGCTTCGATTCAGTTATGATTGGAGATTTGTTTGGACAGGCAGATCTTTACATTATCCCTATGGAGCGTTATGATCTTATCCTTGGTGCTGATTGGTTTGCATCTCTTGGAGCCATTACACTGGACTTGACACAACAGACATTGACATTTGTACATGATGCAGTTACACACTCACTTGTTGGCATTGATTCTCAGGGAGACTTCCAGTTGATTACTGGGAGGCAGTTTATTCGCAGCCTGCCGAAGGCTCATTGTGCTGCCTTATTATGTGTTCAGCGGGCAGTACCAGTTCCTCCAGTTTCTACACCAGCAGCTGTTCCTCAGGTGATTTCTGACTTATTACATCAGTATGCTTTTGTCTTTTCAGAACCTACGACGCTACCACCATTACGTGACGTGAACCATCATATTGACTTGCGTCCTGGTTCTGCTCCTCCTTCCCGTCCCCCTTATTGTATGTCTCGATCTGAGCGTGATGAGCTTGAGCTCCATATTACTGCCTTGTTAGATCAGGGTCTCATTGTTCCTAGTCACAGCCCCTTTGGTGCTCCTGTTCTCCTTATTAATAAGAAAGATGGTACCAAACGCCTTTGTATTGATTACCGTGCTTTAAATAAGTTGACTATTTGTAATCAGTACCCTATTCCACACATGGATGAACTCTTTGACCAGCTCGGTACCTCTAAAATCTTTTCCAAGATAGACCTTCGTTATGGATATTACCAAATCAGGATGCACCCTTCTGACGAACATAAGACTGCTTTCCGTACTCATCTTGGTTTATATGAATTTCGTGTGCTTCCTTTTGGTGTTACTAATGGCCCTCCTACGTTCCAGAATATGATGAATAACGTCTTGCGTCCGCTTCTTGGTCATTGTGTCTTGGTTTATTTTGGTGATATTCTTATTTTTAGTCAGTCTCTTGTTGAGCATGTTTCCCATCTTTCCTCTGTCTTTCAGTTACTTGTACACCACCAGTTATTTGCTAAGTTGTCTAAATGTTCTTTTGTTGTTTCTGAGATCGAGTTTCTTGGTTTTCTTATTTGTAATGTTCACATTTGTCTGGACCCTCATAAGGTTCAGGCCATCCAGGATTGGCCTATACCTACTGATATTCATCATGTTCGTATGTTTCTTGGGTTAGCCACTCACCTTCGTCGTCTAGTTCCTCATTTTGCCACTATCGCAGCTCCTCTTCATGCACTTTTGAAGAAGTCTAGTACTTTTCTGTGGACTCCTGATTGTCGGACAACATTTGATACTCTTCGTCGTGCTGTTGTTGATGCTGCCGTTATGTGTTTACCACAGTTTGATCAGAAGTTTCTTGTTGAGACTGATGCTAGTAATGTTGGTTTGGGTGCTTTACTTCGCCAGTCACAATGTATTATTGCTTATGAGTTGTGTCGTCTTCGCTCTTATGAGCAACGTTATTCTGTGCATGAGAAAGAGCTTCTTTCTATTATCTATGCTCTTAAGAAGTGGCGTCATTATCTATATCGAGTCCCATTTGACATTATTACTGATCACCAGTCTTTACGTTATCTGTTTTCTCAACGTGACCTTAGTGATCGTCAATTTCGTTGGTTGCAGTTTTTACGGTCTTTTAATTTCTCCATATTGTATCGTCCTGGTCGTGCTAACACTGCTGCTGATGCATTATCTCGTCTTCCAGCTTTGTTAAATACACTCGTTTCTACTATTCCTCCATGGTTTGATGCTCTACCTGCAGCATACCTTACATGTTCTGATTTTCGTGATGTTTATAGTTCTGCCCCACCTGTTTCGTCCAGTCCTCATCAGGTTTACTCCATTATTGACAATCGTCTTTATCATTATGATTCTCTTTGTATCCCCAGTTCTTTGGGTATCCGTTCCCAGTTGTTGTCGGATGCTAATTTGTTGTTCTCCTGTTGGGGGTCACTTTGGTTTTCAGAAGTCTTATGCTCGTCTCAAAGACCATTTCTATTGGCCCTCTCTTCGATCTGAGCTTGCTGTACTTATTCGTACCTTCCCTTTCTGTCTTCGTAATAAGTACTCCCATTCTAAATCTGCTGGTTTGCTCCAGAGTTGGCCTATTCCTCATCGCCAGTGGACTGATATATCTATGGACTTTATCCTTGGCCTTCCCCATACCCAGCGTGGTCACCATTCATGTATGGTGGTAGTTGACAGGTTCTCGAAACAGGCACATTTTATCCCAGTTCGCAGTACTATCACAGCAGAGCAGTGTGCACGTTTGTTCCTATCAGAGATTTTCCACCTGCATGGATTTCCTCGTACTATCCTTTTTGATCGGGATAGTAAGTTTACATCTATATTCTGGACAGAGCTTATGCGTATTTTGGATGTTCAGCTTTTTATGGGTTCTGCTTATCATTCTACTTCTGATGGGCAGTCTGAGGTCCTTAACAGGATCCTTGAGAATTATTTACGCCATTTTGTTACTCCTTCAGGGAAGGATTGGGATCAGCATTTATGTTTAGCAGAGTATAGCTATAATAGCTCTGTTAGTACCAGCACAGGTGTCTCTCCATTTTTATTATCTCATGGCTATGCACCTCTTTTACCTGGCATTCCTCTTCCTCCTGAGGATACACCTGTTACACTTGCATCTTTTCTATCAGGTGCTCGAGAGCTTATTACTCGGGCCAGTTCTCATTTACAGCATGTTCAACAACGTTATCAGACCTCAGTTGATCGTCACTGCCGCCATGTTGAGTTTCAGCTTGGAGATATGGTTTATCTACGCTTACGGTTTGCACGTCATCATTTTGTCCAGGGCCATGCTTCTACTGAGAAGCTTGCACCACGTTATTATGGGCCTTATCGCATTGTGGAGGTTCTTAGTCCAGTTACATATCGCTTACAGCTTCCTGCTTCCACACGCGCCTGTGATGTATTCCATGTGAGTTTATTACGTGCTGCTATTGAGGATGACGCTCCTTGTGATGCTGAGTTTCCTACTGCTCCAGAGTTATTTCCATTTTTACTTGCTGCAATATTACAGGTCCGTCTATACCATAGTCGACGCCGCCGGCAGATTCAGTTTTTGGTCCAGTGGGATGGTCGTCCTATTGAGGAGGCCACATGGGAGCCTATTGATGTGTTTTATCATACACCATTACTTGCGGATCAGGCTCGTGCTCTTGCTGCACTTGTTGATTCCTCTACATCAGATGTTCCTCTAGCTGTTGATGCACCAGGGCTTGCTGCTACTTGATCCGGTTATCTTTTCGGCAGTTGGGTCTTTTTTTTGTGTCGGGGAGAGTTATGGACTCGGCTCATTACATTCGCTGCCTCCATTTACATTTACAGTTACTTTACTTTATGCATAAGCAGGCCTTGGGCCCTTTTTTATTCATTAGTGACATTCAGACTATATGGTTGGCCTTTGGCCTTATTATTCATTATTAGGCCATTTGGACATATTACTGGAGAGTGGGGGCCTTCTTGGAGGGCGCACTATTATCCCTCCCAGTTGGGCCCTAGCCACTGGAAGCTTCCTTTTAGGGCTTCCTCTTGGCTATAAGTAGGGAAACTGTGTCATTTGTCATTCAGCTGATGATATTGATCTCTCTCTTTAGCCTCCTTAATCTCTCTCTTTCCTGCTTTCTAGGGTTAAGTCTTGCTTATGTGATTCTTTCATAGCTTAGTTCTAGATCAGCTGTGGCTCTATTCGTAACTGTTTTGAAGGAAAGACATTTTTCAAATTCATTCATTAGAGTCTGCACTATTTGTTGCTCATGGTTTAGTATCTTGGTCTTAATGTTTTAGAAAGTACAACTTCACCATGATTCAAAATAGAATCATATTGCATATTGGACTTCAAAACAAGATGAAATATCTCATGATTATAGCTCAAATTTTCTATTCTTCAATTCAACAAAAGTTGAAGAGGATTCAAGCAAATAGAAAAGTTGTTGAATCTGAACATCTTGTTGTTGATTCAATGCAGAGTTGCAGGCCACGTTCTGGAACGTGTTCCGGATCACGTTCCGGATCGCCATCCGTTATTTTCCAGAACGCGATCTCTTTTTTTTTTTTTTTTGGAATTTTTTGTAGTGCCAATATGGGTATCAAATGAAAGGGTTTTTTGAGAGCAGTTCATTTATCTAGTTTGCCAAGATTTTCAAGACCAATGTCGTCCAGTTTTGGGCCATTAAGTGATTTTCTACCCACCAGGCATGTATTCAATCGAATTTGTATATTGTGTGAAATGAAATCATGTGTAGAGCAAAGCATTGAAACCATCTTGAATGACACAATGTAAAAACATGAAAATATATAATATCGGGCTCAAGGCCGTAAAAAAGTACAGTGATGTTTGATAAACAATGTCTCATAAACACTCGTCCTCTAACTCAAAGTTCGAGTCATCGGAGTCTGTGGAACTGCTAAATAAGGAGTCTGCAGATGACGCTGAGGGTGTCATGTGTCGTGGTGAGCCTCTGCCTCTGCCTCTGCCTCCACCCTATCCCCTACCTCTCCCTCTCCCTCTCTCTCTCCCTCCTGCCCCCTCCTGGCTGGCTCCTCTGCTGCTCCCTCTAGTTCACCCTCTCAACTGTGATCTCGTACCCTGGGAAGGCCTTATAAACTCAGGGTCGACTGCATGTGATACTCCAGTCCTCTCTCTCTACAAACAATGCCCCCAACCCACTCCCCACCCCCCCCCCGGAACGTCTAGGTCGCCATCTACGTCTAGGTGCAAGAATGGTTGGTTCCTCCTGTGTCTCAGCATCAGGGTCTACGAATAAGTGTTGTATGTCCCCCCTCACCTCACGCTCACCCTCATCCTCTGCCTCTGTATCCCCCTCATCCATCCACTCCTCGTAACCAGGCCCAAATGCCTCTCCACCCCCTGACAACTCATCATCTCCCTCCTCTCCTATCTCCTGATGTCGAGCTGCTCTCATGTGGTGTCGCGCAGACCGTGCCTCTGCATCTGCCTGCCTGTGCAGCTCACGATAGATATCATCCTCGAGCTCCTCCTCCATAGGTGGTACACGAGGAGCAACAGTTGTTGTTTGTACCATGCAGGAGTCAGGGTTCACCTACAAAAACAAACAGGCATGGTTAGCAAACTTATCCATTTGTCAGATAAGTATCCTTGAAACGCAAGTACATCAAGCAATACCAACTAAGTCACTAACTAACTCACCTCGATCAAGCGGTCACCCTATGTGCGTGTGCTTCTCAGCATGTGTCCGTTGGTGTTCACGAACACCAACCGCCTGCAATGCTCAATGGAGAGTCTGTTTCTCCTCTTCGTGTGATGGCTGGCTCATACGCCCCAGTTCCGCTCACAGGCGGAAGCCGAACAGTCCTGTGAGAGGACTGTCTCTGCCAATCGCTGAAGGTCAGGAGTTATGCTGCCACGAAAGCTCCACCCTGTCACAGCGCCAACTAGTCATCTCTCAGCTGCACTGCTCTCGATCAAAAGGATACAGGCCCCGCTCAAACTTTACCATATCTCGCTCTATGTTCCTCAGAGTCGGGCCCGTTGGCAAAAAAAACAAAAAAAAAGGTGTCAGGCCACAAACTAATGCCTATGCTAATATAAACAAGTAGACTGGCAACAATATTTGTAATACCTGCGTCAGGCCATACACGCTCAGTGTACTCCACCCATCCTCAGCGGAGCTCCATGTCACCAGGACGTCTGGCGGAGTGCCACAAGGGGTGCAACATGTGGGCTACCGCATGGATGGGTCTGTGGAAGAAGTTCCACCTCGTCTCCCAAACACTGAGGAGCTCGTCCTTCCTGCGCAAGTGACATTGCAAATGGTTAGTCATCTTTGAAAGTACAAAATCAAAGTGAAACTGAAACGAGAAGAAAGTGGGAGGAGTAATACCTATCATCGTCCAAGTCAGATCTATGCGGTCCATGAACTCATATATGAGACCGAGAGTGCACCCCTCTCGGTCTACTAGGTGCAACACATAGAACATAGGTTGAAGAACATCTACACGCTCACCCGACCGTGTCAAATCCCTCACTGGATGCCATCCTCCGCAAATGATCTCGTAAGACGCGTAGTTGCTCGAGAACTAGGGAAAGGTAGGCAAAGCGAGTGGGCGATGGCTTCTTCAGGTCCAGCTGCGAGAAGGTACGGAACAATGCCAACACGCGCTTCTTTCTGGTGATGAAGTTCACCACACGCATGGCCTGAGTGCAAGGTTGCATCCAGATTCGAACAGGTCGATTCGAACCGGCCGGTTCGAACCGATTCTTTGAGGTTCAAACCGCCAGGCCAGGTTTGAATCAGAAAACGGTTCAAACCTGTTTTTTTCTTTCTTCAAAAAAAAAAGTCAAATATTCACTATACATACTACAGATACTTAAAAGTTAATAGCTAAACAATTTCAATTTTCCTTTTAATTTATAGATTTTAGGATTCAGGATAATCAGATCTCTTGTGACCTGTGACCTGTCACCCGTCGTATCAAAACAGAATGACATTATGTAATATGACCCAAGTTTAAGAGCTTAGAGAACTGCAGTAAGTTGTAAGTTGTTGTAACTTGTAAGTACTAAGTTGTAACCATATCCTGGCCCCTAGGTACAAGGATCTGCTAAGTGCTCACTGCTTGCTAAGGAGACTCAGGACTGTGCAGTGTGAGTGACAAGTGTGGACACTGGAGTTGGAAGTTGCCAGTTGGAACTTGGAACTTGTTACTTGATAGCGGACACTTTGAACTCAGGGTTCAGAAATTAAAAACCTGGGCCCTGGACTTTGGAGTATAACTGAAATTTGAGCTCAAAGGCTAGAGCTGATTCAAAGTTGAAACTTGAAAGTTGAAGTTCAAACTTATTTGTAAATTGCAATGTCAAGATCAGAGAAAAGAATTAACAAGAAGGTTATGACAATGTTTGAGAAAGCCAAAAAAATTTAGGTTAGAAACTTAGATTTATCTGACATCTGTCATCATCATTCATCATTTAACATTGAAGTTTGAAATTTGAACATTGAACATTCTATATGACATATGTAACTACTAACTACTAAGTTCTAACTTCTAACATAAGACATTAAATACCAAAATCAAAATTGTAAAACTTTAAAGTTTAAAGTTTAAACCTTTAACCATTAGTAATTACTTATTAGATAATCGACTAATAGACTACATAGTACATACTACAGTTAAAACTGAACTTCAGGAATCAGAAACTTCAAAGTAGAATTCATAATATAATAATCATGATTCATGAATCATAACATAATAGTAAATACATATGTCGGGTGCCTCATGAGTCCGGTCACCAATGTAATGCGCAATGTGTTTGATGATAAATCATGATGTGTACACTGTAAACAGCTCGAGTCAATGCTCATCATTCTAGTGACATCTACAGACTACAATGATCTAATGTACAATGAGCACTGAGCAGTGAGCACTCTAAGCTCTCCTACGCCTGAGTCTCCTCCCACTCACTGGTGCTGTGGAGCCTGCTGTGGTCTCTCGAGTGGCAGGCTCAACTGCAAAATCCTCATCAGAGGCAGAGGTATGATGCCCCTCATCCTCATCCCCGCCCTCCTCGGACTCCTCATCCTCATACTCCTCCTCTGAGGACTCTGACCCTGACGATGCCTCAGACTCAGACTCAGACTCGTCCTCGTCGTCAGGGCTGTGAGCATGGGAGCTGCTACCCTCTCCTGCCCTCCTCCTACGCTCTGCTCGAGTGACAGGTCCTGCACGGTGCACACAAAGAGGGACAAACGTGTTATTGCTTGCAAATTAGTAAATTACGATAATTAGTTCGAACTTCGAAAATTTAATCTAACTGGTCTCTCGGTGGCAACTCTGGAACCTTTGCCACATCAATCAGATCGGGATTTACCTACGCACATGTCACAATGCACATTGAAATCAAGACAAAATTTGGAGGGCCGAGTCTCGGCAAAAGTTAAAATTTAGCTACAGTCTAGTATCTACTATCATCTATGTATTATGATCTATTTAGTATGTACTTAGTATTAACTGGGTCCTGGGATGACGGATCACATGTTAGAATTTAGAAATTATAATTTATGGCTTACAAGTTACCTGGATAGGCTCTGCGGTGGTCTGGAGTCTACCCAAAAGTCTCAGGTTGGCGTGTATGTACACCAACCTCTGCAACTGTGCAGATGAGAGTTCGTGTGAATCATGGAATGGACACTCCAGTTTCTCCCACAAGCGACTGCAGTGCAGTCCTGTGAGAGAATCCTGATGGCAAGGCGACGCAATTTGGGGACATCAACCCCAAACTTCGACCACCATGACACGGGACGTAGTTGCCCTGAATCACAGCTCAAGGGGCATTTAGTAGTGCAGCCCTCTCGATTTGTAAGGCGTAGGACAGTGTAGATGGGCTGTAGGCCCACCACAATGGATCGAGCCTCATCCCAAAATGGTGAATACATAATGGTCCGCTCAAATCTCTTACTCTTGGGCTCCTGTGATGGCCCCCACTGCGCCCAGTCAACGACAACAACCCTCTACCTCAAGCCCTGATGAACTTTCAGCAGTCGTTCCAGGACCAGGAACATAAATGCAAACCTGCACAGGGCACAAGTGACAAGTTCTAACTTCTAACTTGTGACAACACAATACATGGCACATGCATGAAATATTTACCACTACTAACTAAATAGTAAATACTTACCAACAGTCTACAGAAGCGCATTCAAATTTGAGTTGCAACTTGCAACTTGCATACCTGGTGGGGGCAGGTCTCAAGACATCCAAGGTGGACTGTGTCCTGAACATGGCTAGGAACCTAGGCTTCTTGGTGACAAATCTCACAAGAACCGTGCAGTATGCACCACCTCCACAAGCCATGGAATCTTGGCCACATCCTCGACCAACAAGTCCAGGCAGTGTGCAGCACAAGGTGTCCAAAAGATGTGGGGGTAGGTCTCATTAATGAGCCTACCCATGGAGACGCAGTTTGACGCATTATCTGTGACCACTTGCACAACCATACAATGCAATGTGCATGACTTTGGAATTCCGAATTCAAGTGCTCAGTGACAACCGCTTAGTGAACCATAATCCATTGTTAATCAATCGCCATTGAACAATGAACATTTAACATTAACATTTACAAATAGTAATTACCATTTAACATTATAGTAAATTGTAATAAGTATAATATATATACTTGTACAACGTGTTGTGGTTCGACCTCCTAAATGACAACTCGAATGTGTGAGAACATGTACTCGCCCGTGACTGCCTCCCCAGAGGTGTCGATGGATCCGAGAAACATCGTCCCCATGCACGAAGACACCAGGATATTCAATATGTGGCGCCTCCTCGTATCGCTCCAACCATCAGATATGATGGTGCAACCATACCTAGTTGAAAGTTCACAGGTGACAAGTCACGACTCACATTGCAGTGTTGCACAACTTACAAGTGACAAGACAAGATGACAGATCCGAGATCGTAAATTGTAATTCAAATTTCATGGCAAATTTCAATGATAAATGATCATTTGAATATTGACAAATTACAATCATGATTCATGATTCATGATTAAACATAAATAGCTAGCTGCAATTAACAAGTAATAAGTATGCATTAATGTACAAATTACAATGTACATACTACATAATACATATCAATGATCTCAGATCAATCATCATAAAGTCTTTAAAGTTTACAATGCATATTTAAAAGGATAGTAGTACGTACTGGGCCCATGCCTTCCTGAGAGGCTCTAGCTTCTGGTCAACAGAAGCCCGCTCATCAAGAAGTCCCTTCGTCCTCAGGTGCTCACAAGATGGCCCCAGTCACACCTACCCAATCGCACTCACTGCACTCATCGCTCTCCTCCATGTCGAGGTCCTAGCCAGATGAAATGGCAGATCACAAGTGTAGAACAACTGTTGGAACGGCAACCTCTGCCTCTGCCATGGCTCTGGGAGCGAAGCTGGACACATAGTACTCCCTACCCCGCATCTGTGTAGTGCAGCCCCGTCTACCTCTCTCTCTCTCAGGTGGATGATGTGGTGTCGGTATGGTCATGGCTGGAGGTGGTGTCGAGGGTCCTGCACCAGAAGGCGGGTCAGGCCGGGTACTAGGCCCTGTCTCATTTGCAGCTCTGTCCTCTGAGCCATGGGAAGTGAGGGGTGAGCGGATGGCAACTGGGGGGCGTGATGTGGTGGCCTCTGGCTGTGTCGTCGTGACTGCATCTCGATCTGCCAAAAAAGACAAATTACAATACAAATTATACAATTTAGAAATTAGATGATCAATGATCGTTGAACTTGAAACTTGAAACTTCAGACTTGATGTATCATGTGAGACTTGAGTTAAAACTTAAAACTTGATCAATGTTTGAAGTGTAAGAGTCTTAGAGTTGAATGTTTACCTCTCGGTTTGGGCCCCATCCTCGAAGGGCCAACCTCCTCCGATGCGATAGGAGTGAGTAGCATGTCAGGAGCATGCATGCAAGTGGCAATCTCGCACCCCCTCAAACGTAACAAATGTGCCCTAATGTGTGTGGGCCCTCTAGTGTAAGACTGGTGACAGTATCTGCAAGTCCATCTCTTCGTGCCCAATGTGCCATAGGCTGCAGCGATGGTGACGTGATCCCACAAGGGATCCCTATCCCTCTCTCTCTCTCTCTCTCTCTCTCTCTCAACTCTCGAGTGACGAGTCTGAGGTCTCTAATATCTATGTAGTACACCGGGTACCCTAAACTCTAAATTCTAATCTAGTTTTTAACCCTAACTGCTAACTTCTAACTCCTAAGTTCTAACTAGACTATAGTAACTACTAACTCGGACTAACTCCTAAGTTCTAACTTCTAACTAACTTCTAAGTAGCTACCCAGGTCCCACATCCCTCTCACAATGCCCAGGCCCCACATTGAACCCCGTCAAGATTCAACACACACACACACAAAAAAAATATTACATACAATGCACACACACAATCACTCACACACACACACACACACACAATCTCAGTGCTCACACAAACTCACAGTGCACACATCTCAAGACTCACTGTACACACACACAATATCATAATATCACACACATACACTCTCTCTCACACACAATCACCGATTCACTCACACATCAAAAGAGTCAAGACACACACACACACACACACACAATATCACACAATCACTCACACACACACACACACAATATCACACACCATTTTCTTTCCCTCTCTCTCTCTCTCTCTCTCTCTCTCTCTCTCTCTCTCTCTCTCTCTCTCTCTCTCTCTCTCTCTCTCTCCTTCTTATACATACTTGGGGATCTTTTTCTCGGGTCCTACTTTTAGTATGAGACAGGCCGCTACCACTCGACTGGGGAAGGGGCATGCCTCCCTTGTTCAGCTAGAGCAATTTTGTTTCATGAAGTCCATCCAGGATGCTCGTAGTAAGTGCCGCCTCTTTGATACCATTGTCACCCCCACGGCTCTATATGCGACAGAGGCATGGTGCACAGGCCTCCCCTCTTCACACTGGGCCAGCCTTTCACGATTACAGACCACCATGCTAGCTTGGTTGATTCGAGCAAAGCCTTCTGTCCCACATTTTGGCCTAGTTTGCAGTTCCACCTATACAGATCGAGGCAGCTCTCTTCAGCTCATTACCTATATTCAGAGGATACAGGCACTGCCAGAGATAGACAGACGATACATACAGATTGCACTTTCATCCTCACAGGGCCTTCATGATCAGGGCTATAGACTATCATGGTTCTCTCAGGCATCTCACCTCCTACTTGAGTCATTTGGTATCTCCATCACTGCGCTTCCCTCGGGTACCCATCAGTATATCAGACGATTTCTCTATCGAGCATACCTAGAGCGGACTTGGAGCAGCCAGTTAGGAGTTAAGCCAGGTTTCTACCGGACCTACTTTTTGGAGCTGGATGTATCAGGGACCCAAGTCGTGCCACGCTACTTGGATTCAGGGCTATCACATTGCCTCAGATTCACACTGGGACAGCTCAGGGTGTCTTCTCACCAACTAGCTATTGAGACGGGGATGTTCCATGGTATTCCCAGAGTGGAGCGGATTTGCCAGTTGTGCTCCCTCGGTGAGGTGGAGTCTGAGGAGCATTTTATCTTCAGATGCCCGGTATATTATGAGATCAGAGGGAGATATCACTGCTTGTTTCGAGACATACCTACCACTCTACATTCTCTCATGGCCTATGAGGACCCACTGTGTGTCGCGCTGATGGTACACGAGATGTTCATATTGCAGAGAGATCTACATGGGACATCCCAGCACATTACATCTCATTGATCACTTCATTCTTTTTAAGACGGAGATCACGTGTCTGAGTACCCGAGGATGATGACTACTACGACGACGAGGATGACAGTCGCTTACATGCCCACAGAGATCAGAGACGATGTACTACCCATACTGGCAGGATAGCCATACCTCATATACAGAGACATACTACACACGCTCATGGTCATAGACGACACCAGCGGGCTCCAGCGCTTTCTCATATTGCGGCTCACATTACATCTTTCTACATCACCAACATAGACTTGACATCTTGATTGCAGATGATTACGTGTTTATCTAGTTGATACTAGTTTTTTTTCTTTATTTCAGTTTTGGAGACGTTCTATGCGCTCCCATGGTAGTCTTATATGCCTTTTGCATGGAAAAGACTCTCTCTCTCTCTCTCTCTCTCTCTCTCTCTCTCTCTCTCTCTCTCTCTCTCTCTCTCTCTCTCTCTCTCTCTCTCTCTCTCTCTCTCTCTCTCTCTCTCTCTCTCTCTCTCTCTCTCTCTCTCTCTCTCTCTCTCTCTCTCTCTCTCTCTCTCTCTCTCTCTCTCTCTCTCTCTCTCTCTCTCTCTCTCTCTCTCTCTCTCTCTCTCTCTCTCTCTCTCTCTCTCTCTCTCTCTCTCTCTCTCTCTCTCTCTCTCTCTCTCTCTCTCTCTCTCTCTCTCTCTCTCTCTCTCTCTCTCTCTCTCTCTCTCTCTCTCTCTCTCTCTCTCTCTCTCTCTCTCTCTCTCTCTCTCTCTCTCTCTCTCTCTCTCTCTCTCTCTCTCTCTCTCTCTCTCTCTCTCTCTCTCTCTCTCTCTCTCTCTCTCTCTCTCTCTCTCTCTCTCTCTCTCTCTCTCTCTCTCTCTCTCTCTCTCTCTCTCTCTCTCTCTCTCTCTCTCTCTCTCTCTCTCTCTCTCTCTCTCTCTCTCTCTCTCTCTCTCTCTCTCTCTCTCTCTCTCTCTCATCCCGTTCGGAAATCGTTTAGGGCCCAGCAGATGGTTCGAACCGGGTCCGAACGATTCGATGGTTCGAACCGTGAGAGGCGGTTTGAACCGCGGTTCAATGCAACCTTGCCTGAGTGGTGAGCTGCAAGAAAAACATTAAACAAAAATCCGTTAAAAGCTTAAAGAGGTTAGGGGACTGGAACAATTAACAAGTGGAAAAGGCTTTACAAAGTGACAAAAATTGTACCTCACGAACCCATGGAAGTGCGACCATGTTGTGACTAAGGAGATCGATGCAATGTGCAGCACACGGGGTCCACACAATACTGGGGTGCTCCCTCATCACCATCTCTCCCATCTGTTTGCAGTTTGTGGCGTTGTCTATGACAACTTGAACCTGAACTGCCCCAATCTCCTCCTGTACTACATCTCTGACTGCCTCATAGATGAACTCGGGCGTGATGTCTCCACCTGCTGGAGTAGCATCCACGCCTCGTAAGAAGACTGTGCCAAGCGGGCAAGATACTAGGATATTGACGACAGATCGCCGACGAGTGTCAGTCCATCCATCGCTCAATATCGAGCATCCATAGCTGCAAAAAAATAAGATTTCTTATACATTCCAAACATTGTGGTACTTTGCAAAGTGAAACAAATGCAGTGGTAAAGCGTAGCAAAGAATTCTTACGTCTGCCACGTTGTGCGAATGGAGCTCAGCTCCCATGAGGAATCAACTGCTGCAATCTGAAGGCAAGTGTCACGAAAGATCCAAGTGTCAGCAACAACAAAAGGGATGCCACACTTATAGAAGAGCTGGCTAATCCGTTGGGTACATAGGGCATGTTGTTGTCTCCGCCACCCACCTCGGTCCAAGGTCTGCTGCCTGGCCGTAACCCCTCTTTGCTGCACAAAGGGCTCTCTCGGTGTAGCATGCCCACCAGAGGTAATAGATGGGCGCACTAAGAGTGTGTTTGACTTTGGAGCATGACCTGCTGGATCTCTAGGACCCCATGTGGCAAGATCTGGCTCTGTAAGTGGTGCATCAACAGCTGATGATGACGATGGATGAGAGGGACCTGTTGTTGAAGGAACAATAGGACGAGAGGTTGCATGTGTGCTTGTAGCTCTAGGAACATCCTCCCCCCGTGATCTGCTCCAGGCCTTGCACTTGCATTGGACCCTGCATCTGCACTAGGTCCTTGACCTGCTCTAGTCCCTGCTCCTGCCACTAACCCATGAATAGAGCTCTGAGATGGTCTCAAGAGACGTACCGTCGGGCCCGTATGTGTCCATCAATCTCTCCACCTCTGCATCTTCTGATATGCGAGGGGAAATGGATACGCCCATGCCCCGCCCATTTGGCCTAGTGAGCCGTAGTAAGTGGGCCCTGACCCTGGTAAGAGAACCAGTAAAGACCCCACCACAATGCAAGCATCTCCATCTGCGGGCACCAGATCCCTGGTGCATAGCCAGATCCCTCTCTGTCAACTCAACCTCTGACCAAATGCCTCTACCAAGGACCGACATCGTGTGAATCTGTCAATGTATCAGACCTGCAAAAGAGGAAGCAAACAATCACATGTCAGTACATTTCGTTGGTAGCAACAACATTCGGATTTCACATATGCATTCACAACATTCAATTGCTTACAACCCTAAACCCAACATCGAAAAAAACTGCCATTTGTTGGATTGACAACATGTTCAAGCTGCAAAGTGTCCTGGACCTTGAACTCATCAAAACAAGCATCCTAGGTATTCCTATGGGAATGAAGAAACACAGCGCAGCTTCAGACTACAACTCAATCGCATGCCTACAAGACCCCTAAACCTTAAACCCTAAAAAACACATGTGATTTGGGCATGCCATTGACTTTCTCTACAAGCGATAACAGTCGAGTGAAACAACAAAGAATGAGAAGAGCCACCCATCAGTTTTCTTTTTAAAAAATTAGAATATTTCTTTGTTGACCAAACTTTGACTTGCAATATCTTGCGATAAGAAGTCTTCGATTGATAAACTATAAAGTGCAATGAGTTTGAAATGCAAGAACAAATGTTAGAACTCCACCAATAGAATATGGATAGAATCTTGCAACTAGAAAACAAAATTATAGTTGGACAAAAGTTTTGACTCTACAAGAACTTTACTTCTAGAAGGTGAAATTGGATTTCAATAATCATAGAAGAATAGAAAACAACTCGATCCAATCACATCTGTATTAGAAAACTTCTAAAGATAAAGAATAAGTATACCTCTTTTGACCCAAAAAATTGACTTGCAACAACTTTTGAGCTATGCTTTGTTTGACATGCAACGTGGATTCGTATTCTTGTTTTAAGTTTTAGTCTGCTGTCCTCATATATATGATAGCTTTCAACTTTTATAGTGCAACAACACGAAAAAGATGAGTTTATTCAAAATATGAAATTTAATGTTTTTGAAAGGGGTTCCTAAAAATGACCAACAAGAATATCAGTTCTCTAAGGGTGCCCAATTGCTAGGAAACTAATGCAATTGGTAAAACTTAATTCTAATTGCAAACAAAAAGGCTATACCAAAAATTGTGGAAAAGAGATCCTATTCAAGTCTAGAGAGAAAATGACCAAAGAGAAAGAAGCATCTAGAGAGAAAACGACCAAAGAGAAAGAAGCATCTAGAGAGAAAACGACCAAAGAGAAAGCATCTAGAGAGAGAACAACTAGATAAGTATACCTCTTCCCAATTAGTCAGGAAAGTGCTTTGGGATATCATGTTATGAACAAATTCATAGATATGGCATCACATAATGCATAGAGAGACTTTAATTGATGAACAAGGAACAACCTTCTTCAAAGATTGCTGAACATCAGCAAATACAATCATAGACAAAGCCCTACAAGCAGCAACTGTCCCTGATATTGAAACTGTTGCATTTCTAACCAAAGGCCTATTGTGCTTATTTTAAGGGCAACAACTTCCTGCCACTAATATCGGGACTATGACATTTTTGAACAAAGGTCAAAATGCATCTGTTTTCTTTCTGAAGAAATTCCAATAAAGCGCAACAGTCACAAAAGTCGCAAAAGTTGTGTTTTTCGGAACATGACTTATGCTAACAGAAGTACAAATTTACGTACGTTTTTTTCAATTGATTGTTTCAACAGACTGTTATAAATAAGCAAATGCATTGTTTAGCCATATGTTTAGCTAATCATTATTCTTGTAACTAGTAATAATCATAGAATCTGAGAACCGTGGACGGTTCACCACGGTTCTTAGAACCGTACAGTGAACCGTACGGTCTTATCATTTTTTGTGATAACTTAATCTGTTGACACAAAGTCTAGATTTGAATGTGTGGCAAATCTTGATAAGGTGAAATTTTTGCTCCTTCGGGGAGAGGAGCAGAATATGAAGATCTTTACGTACTGCAAAACCTAAGCACGAATTACTGTTCAAAATCTGAGCAAGAATAGCTCTTCGGAAATTCCTTGATATCTCTGGCCAATGTCATCAATCACCAAATCACCGCTGTGCTGCAAATTTCCTCCCTGACAGCTATCATGTTGGTGTACTGTTATTCAAGCAACATCCTTTCCTTAAGCAGGCAGCACTTTCAGGAAATATGCTTCATGAAATAGGCCTTCCAAGGATATACTTGGCTGGACACAATCCTCTCCAAGCGATCCTCACCCGTATACTAGCCTCTACATCTTGATCAATGAGCTGTAGATGCTCTCTAGAATAAGTCTATTAGGATGCACAGCAACTTGGCCTTGATGCACTACACAGACAAAGATTGTGGCTACTTAAGTAGAGTGTTCATTACTCCACCTTCTGACATCACATTCATCATGTTGTGCACTTGTTGGCACCTGATAGTAATCTCTCTCTCTCTCTAGCTTTTGCCATTCAAAAACATGTAAAAATTCGTGATAAAGTGTATAGCTTGTGGTATTGTACTAATGGTGGCAGTAGGTGAATGCAGGTGCAGGTAGAGTGGTGGGGTGAAGGGAGTAAAGTAGAGCTTGCTGGCAGTTTTAATGGTTGGCAATATAACTTTCCAATGGATCCTGATCCTTCTTCTGAAATTGCAAATCTTGATGGGTCAAGGTGTGTTTTTGGAGATTATTACGTTCAAAACTAATTTATTGTCATGCCCTGAATTATTGTGGTTTTTTTAACCTCAACCTATATTGCACTGATCTCTCAGAGGGCCGATGATGTGGGGTACCAAACTGTGGCTCTACCCTGGTTTTTATGAGGTTAGATGCTCATCTCTATATTGATGCTATTCTTTGTTCTTGAGTTGAATTTTTCTAGAAGACTTGTATGGTTCTTGTGAAGCGTCTGATTGAAGATCCCATAATATCAAATGGCAGAATATCATACATTGAAGTACAATATGTATTATCGACATTTTCATCAAGTGAGAGGAGATACAAGTGTAAAAGTTGTTGTACTTAAAGCTATATCATCCTACTTTGCGAAGTACAATCTTAGGTGGTTTTGTGTTTCAATATAGAATTATTAGTAGCATTGTGAGCTTCAGCATTACATTTAATCTTTCTTCTCAATTGCCTCCTTAGTGCTAGGAAAATCTCTCTCTCTCTCTCTCTCTCTCTCTCTCTCTCTCTCTCTCTCTCTCTGCTGCCATCGCACCCCTGCTGCCTCAGCCATGCACAGTCATCGATGGCTGCCTGTCAGCCAGCCGTGGCTGCCACATGATGATTGCAGGTGTGCTCCATCACTAACCCTTTCATAAACAGTCCTATTTGTAACACGTTTGAATTGCATTGCGAGCCCCAGTTCGAGAAGCAGAGACATGGCGAAGGATATGGGGAAGCCAGCAACGGACCAGCTTAATCTCACTGAACTGCCATCGTGGGGTTCACGCAGCGTGGATTGCTTTGAGAAGCTGGAGCAGATTGGAGAAGGCAATTACGGACAAGTGTACATGGCAAGGGAAAAGGCCACACCAGAAATTGTTGCTTTGAAGAAAGTGCGGATGGACAACGAAAAGGAAGGGGAGCACGAGGCTGAAGAAGCTGGAATTCATGATTCTGGAGGGGATAAACGAGATTGACAATTCTGAGATCGCTGGACGGCCTATGGCTGTCCAGCCACTGCCTCTATCCCCCCTCTCACCATCCAGGGTCTCAGCAACGCCATTTTCACCAAAGCTGCACCAAAACTATTTATCAATAGGATTGGAGGCATCTAAAGCGGAAATCACCGTACTATGTACCATGGTTATGGATTTAATAAGGACGGTTCACACGTTCAGACACTTGAGAAAAAATTAGCAGAATTTGAAGCACCAAAGGGCAAGCGGAATCAATAAAAATAGGGTTGGAAAAGAGAGACTTCGAAGGGACTATTGCACAACTTTGAGGCCAAAGGTAACCATTTACTGGAAAGCTCAAGGAGACAAAGACATGGGCCTCTCTTTTCAAGGATCACAAGAAGGAAGGTACACTTAAATTTAATAGTGTTATTTCAGCCACCATATCTGAAGAGAAAATGAGGGAATACAAATCCATGAATATTAGAGTTCCGACGAATTGATGACACCAAAGACCCAATGACCGAAGCAAAAGGCTTTCTTTTAGATACGCTTTCTCATCACTCAAAAGGCTTGAAAAGAGCTTGGAGAACCAAGAGGGACCCCTGTACACTCATTATTTGCTTCACGAATTTGGAAGAACGAAGGGCAGCCTTCAAACGGACCAAGCTTAAAGGCGCACTTATATTTATGGATGATGATCTCACCCTCATGTAGGTTGTGGATCGGAAGAAAGCATTTAGTGAGGCAAAGGCTTTGGGGAAGAGGGTGATATATCGAGATGGTAAGGCTCGGTATATCGATCTTCCAAAATCTGCAAAATAGGGAATAGGGCCCCCGAACTAAGTAGCGGTTTGGGGGCCCCTTCCAAAAGCCTGCGATTCAGCTTATGGAACTACAATGGCATCCATTCTTCAACTATAGCAGGGGATTTCAGAGACTTTTGTGGAGGGGGTGATATCCTATTACTCACAGAGACACATGGGAGTCATGAGAGAGGACTATCGACGATGGAGGGTTTCGGTTGGCACTCAACATATGGAGGACGACAAGAGCACTAACAAACCAAGGCTCAGGCGGAGTGGCCTGCTTATTCCAAGATTTTCTTCAGCAGTATGTTGAGCTAGTACATATAGATGAGCATGCTTGCTCCCTTTGGATCCAATTGGACCGCAGTTTGATGGTTCTAGACTAAGACATGTTCATGGCCATATGTTGTTTCCCATCAAATACATCAGTTTTCACATTAGACGAGGAGTCACCCTACATGGATATCCCTTCAAACATCATTAGATTTGAGGAGCGGGGATATATTCTTTTAGTAGGAGATTTTAATGCCAGGACCGGATCCAAACAGATGGAGTTTCATAGAGCAGAGGAAGACCCACAGTAGATACATGCCTTAGATTGGGATGATGTAGGCCTCAGGCGACGACCAGCGGATGCAGAGGGTCCAGTTATAGAATATGGGGAGCAGTTGCTTCAGTTGGGGGAGGCTCATGGGTTGGCCATTTATAACGGCCTACTATAGTGGCTAGGCTTAGGTGATTATACTTGTTTCCCACATAGCGAAGGACAGTGTAGTTGATTATTTCATTCCCTCCATCTCATCCTTCTCGGTCCATCACACCACCCTCTCTGACCATTCATACCTTTCAATTTCTGTTGGCCATCTCCTCACCACACCCACTCACATATTCCCTCGTAAAGCCTACATATCGCTACATACCCCACAACACTCTCCTATACCGAGAAGCCTTATCTGAACACCTTACCCACTACCCATATGTGCATACTTTAAAGGATCGGTCTTTTTTTTTTGTCCAGACCATCCATACTGTAGCATCCCTTGCTTTCCCATCCCCACGGCCCAAACACCAACGACGCCATAGACCACATAACCCGTGGTATGACCAAGAATGTAACGACCTCCACCAAAGTATGATATATACATGGTACCACCTTCCACATATGGTAAAAGACACATCTCATATATATCAGAACCACTTGAAGAAGAAAATTGCTTATGAGGTAGACCGACCAAGGTAGGAAGATGATGGATCTCCTTTTTAGCTCCTCATCAGGATCCTTTTGGAAGAAATTCCTCCCACAAGCACCTCCACCCCGGATCACTAATACTGTTGTTTGACTAAGAAAACTCAATGAAAATCGTGGGTTGTTGATAGCTTAGGAGGTAGACCTCCAACTAAGATCTCTACAAATGGAACTGCCTTGCAAAGAGCTTAAGACACGAAAATCAATCAACTAAGAATGAGTCTCGAGTTCTTATCTATACTAGTGAGAACATGTTAGAAGGTTCAAGAAGGCAAAAATCAGACTAAAGGATGAGGAATCAGGGGGCCTCCAACAAAGATGGGTCCCTTCAGGTTCATCCAATTTAACTAGTATTGCCAACTTAGTGAGGGGGCTCAAAAATAGTAAATGATGCCAAAAATAGTTGCAAGTCATGTTCATAGAGAAGTATACAAGTTTGTCCATAACACTCAAGAGGAGAGTGTGTCTCCTTTTTAAGGACATGCTTCAACATTTAAAAATAGTTTGTTGAGGCCAAATATGTTAATAGTGCAACTTTTCCTTAATGAAAACTATTATGTTGTTGCCCAAGTTGTTAAAAGTAAACATGTAGCTTCGTGGTTAACAAATCTTAAACTTTAGGCGTAAGGGATATTTTGGTTTTATGTGCAACCTTTCAAGGTGGGCCCAATCCATTTAGGCTAGCAGTTTCATACTTTGTCCTCTTGCAATATTATCGAGGACAATTATAGGCCCTACAAGAAGTGGCTTCTTTTAGGAGTAAAATCGTTTTTTTCCTGAAGGACTAAAAGCTTGTCTTGATTTTCTTTGAATGATTTGTTTGCTCTGAAGCGAATTCTTTAATTACTTGTAAATGTAGTACCTTTGTGGTGTATACATCTCACGGTTAAAAACCATTTTTCTAGATAGTGAAATACAGTTCAAGAATTTGATCTTCTATCGAATCACATTAAGAATGTAACATAAACTTCTGTCATATACTTCTTGAAAGCAATTATACTTCTGATGTTGAAAACTTCATACAATAAACCTTGAATGTTTTACTTACAACCTTTGCCCATGTACCTCATTTTTTTGCAAAATCAAAAGTTAAATTAAGTGCTTTAGATATGGCCATCATGCATCTGCTTATGCATTGTATACCCCATTTTAAAGCAGTATTTTGTTGCAGATTAAATTTATAGTGGATGGAAATTGGACAATAGACCAGAGAAGGGAGATAGTCATGCGAAATATGGGTCAAAATAACGTCTTGCGTGTAGATGGTTGAAATATAATGCATCATTTTCTTGAAGTAGTTGCACCACATAAGCTATTGTCAATTCAAGGCAATGCTTTGTCTACCAGGTAATGAATTCCAATTTCTGTAGTGAAGATTTTACTCTGATTTTTAGATTCCTGGATAATCCAAGAATTGTGTACATTTCAATCCATCTATTTAAGTTATATGAAATTTTTTAGCAATGAAACATTTGTTACAACAAAATTTGCTTCAAGCTTTCCTATATGATTATTAGATTATAGAGTTTTGAGTAGTACATTGGACAATTTGTAGATTTTCATTACATGTTTGGTGCGAGCAAGTGAATTACTCATAATTTTCTAGTCTTGATTTTGAAAAATTCTAACATTTCAGAAATGATGCCATAACATGAGCCATTGTATTATGTGAATCATTCACAACCATTCAATTTTCTCATATAAAACAAATTATATAGATTATGTGATAATGCAATTCGAGTATCAAACCATCATTGTCATGAATAATATCCACTTTTAAAGTATTACATCAGTTTGTGGATACGCTACATGTTTGATAGGTTGAAAAATTCAATTTATAATGTAAAAAAAGTATTTTGACATATTTGAGAACAAAATCTTGAGTAGAACATTATTTTAGAATACTTTTTGTAGCCTCCAAACAAAGCACACTAGAATTTTGCTTTTTTTTTTTTTGCAGCCTTCAAAAATAGCACACCAACGTGCTAAGTGAATTACGGAAAAAAAAATTGCTGCCTCCAAATTTGGCATGCTAGTGAGCATAATGAAACAACCCCAAAAAAAATAAAAAATAAATTTTGTTTTCAAGTTGTTTCGCTATGCACGTTGGTGTGCTACCTTTGGAGGTACTAAAAAAAAGTTTAATTTCAAATTTTTTTTAGTTTTGAGATTTTTAACCTTGTATCAAACCACGAATTCTTAATAAGAGACATTCAAGTAGTGGCATAAAAACGGTAGCACACCATGTGTTATTCTTTTGTTGAATCATAGCAAGAATTAAACTCGCAAAATGCCAAGGCCTCGTACAAGTGCTAATCATGTTTTATTGATTTCTCACACCGATTTATAGCATGTTTAATTAATTTTTTGTTTGATTTCTTATAAGTTAAAATAAATATTTTCTATCAAGTTTGTAAGTCGAAACTAATTGGTGGAAATCAAAGTTCTAGAATTATGTATCTATCTCACATAGACAATTCAACTAGCATTTTAAAAAACAATGATTGTTCACAATTTTGGATCACAATAGAGACATATATATATATATATATATATATATATATATATATATATATATATCGGAGGGTGGGCTCAATTGGGGCTCCAAATCAAGTGCTTGAACCATAGTCTCTTTTAAACATGAAGAACTTGTAAATCATCTAATGATTAGCAATAGACGACTTGTTGTCCACTTCTCTTTACTTGTTTCAATGGACACCTTCAGATACATTTTGCATGCTACTACTTAGACTACTTTTATCTTCTAGTGGCTCCACTGTTTAGTATAGTCATGCTATAAGAGTTTCACTATCGATTCAAGACTTGTCACCAAGCTTCATGGGACTACTATGTAAACCAAATTATTTATCTATGGTTGTGACTCAACCATTAGTCCTGAAGTAACTATCTAGATAATTATGGTTGTAATGGAATTGATTTTTGACACTCCCACTAGTCAATTACAAGTATTGTTGTTTGATTACTTTAAGGAGCTAGACATCATCAAAAGATACGAGTCTTCATGGATAGTCTATCGGCCTCAAAGTTCATATAAACATTTTTCATGTTTTAGTCCATTGGATTTTATTGATTACGCTCATTTGAGATAATACCATCTTTCTAATAAAGGCATAGATTTCTTTGTTGCAATTTTGCTAGCTATTTTTTATTAGCATGACAATTTTTTGTCTCTGGTTTCTAGGCTAAGAATAAATATGGCATCTTGATATTTTTATAGAAACTGATCAACAAAAAAGTAAGTGGATGCTCCCATAATTTCTTTTGACTAATTTTTTGCTCTCTAGTCCATGAATTTTCTTAGTTTTCAAACTAAAAACATGAGAATTTAGTTTTGTGAATGTCCCAAGATGAATGCAACTTGTGATGTTGATTTTTGTCTTGAGGATACAATGCTATTGTGTCTCATGTACTCATACTTGAAGTGTCTCAAAACTTGTTGTGAGATGACACAATTAATCAAAGATTCAAATTATGTTTCAACTATCGAAATTTTGTCAATGAGTAACCAATGAGCTTGAAATTTTTTTATTATAAAAATTGATTTGAAATTGGTATCAGTGTTATGAAATAAAATTTATGTAAATATTTAATATGTTCTAGCTAAAACTTGTGAAAAGTGTTAGCAATCTTCTTATGGTTATATTGTATTCAATTTATCAAAGACGAATGTTATCAATGCATGTGCAATTACTAATTATCCAAGGTCATCGTGAGATCTATTTTTTCAAATTGTGAGTTGTTTTGTTTGTTGTAGTTTTCATGATACAATGATACAATGCTATTTTGTCTCATGTACTTATGATGTCATTGATGCAAATCTAAGATGCAACTCACATGCGGAGAAAAATTCTAAAAATATACATATTTGAAATTGAGCTACTTCATAGTTTCTTCCTTTGACATCTCAAGGAACGTTTGCACCTTCAAAACTTGCTCTTTGACATCTCAAAAATCAAGGAGTGAAATCCTACTTTTAGTAATGTTATGAAGAAACATACAATGTATTGCAAATTTGTTTTCAACTTTTCAAAAAAACAATGTTTCATAATTTTTTCAATTGAATACAACAATTCTTTCAGGAAAGAAAACTTGTGTAAACCAAAACCACTTATAGATTATCGTGTGATTGTTTGCATGAAATCAAATAAATCCAAGAATTGTTTTCATAGTACATGTTTTCAATGTCTTCTTTGCTTTAAGTTAGACATCGTTGTGGAGCTATAACATGAGTTGTCAAGAGGAAAACTATAGATAAAATCTCTCACTAAGTATTTATTTATAATTAGAACAATGCATAAGAAACCTTGAGCAAGAATGTTTCCAAGGTAGCTTTTTTGGCAAAACTTGGACATTGACATCGTTTAATCCCACAAGATAGATGTCATTTTTTGTGAGTCCCATTGCAACTTCCATCTGTGTATATATATTATATTTTGCAATGAGTATCAAGCTTCAAGAGGCAATACTACTCTCCTAGAACATAGTTGACTCACCCTTTGCAAAAAAAATTTCTTCCAAGAACATGCAATGTAAGTTCCAAAGATAAATAACTACTCTTTTGATAGAATTAAATATACAAATGGGATTAGTCAGATTATTGTCTTAGCCTAGAGATCACACAAAAAAACTGTCATCAAATGGCTCTTACAACTAATCACAAATTACAAGAGTGGTAGATTAGACTGATTTTGTGTCGCGAACAATTTCGTGTTGTGTCGTGTCATGTCGTCTTTTGTCCAAGACCTTTGTCTAAGGCCTTTGTGAAGATGTCAGCAACCATGTCTTTCGTTCCAATGAAAGTAGTCTGGAGTATCTTTTTCCCGATCAGATTCCTTATCAAGTGGTACTTGATCGCAATGTGTTTCGTCCTTGAGTGAAACACATGGTCTTTTGTCAGATGTATTGCAGATGTGTTGTCCAGTTGCAAAACTAAAGGTTCATTCCTCGTTTTGTCTAGTTCGTCAATGAACTGTTTGAGCCAAATTATTTCATTGGCCATCTTGGCTGCTGCTACGTACTCTGCTTCACAAGATGACTGAGCCACAATGGTCTGCTTCTTGCTGACCCAAAGAATTGTTGCTCCTGACGCGATGGTGCATCCTCCTGAGACACTTTTGCAGTCGTCCTTCAGAGATGCCCAGCTAGCATCACCGTAAGAAAGCATCTGGAACCCTGCATCATGAGAATAACACAAACCAATATCTTTTTTTAATCGAAGATATTGCAAAATTTATTCTGCAATCTTCCAATGCGTCGAACTTGGATTTGTATAAAATTGGCTCATCATGAACATGGCATAAACAATGTCAGGACGTGTGTTATCTGCAAGGTACATCAACGATCTGATCAGCTTCCTGTATGGTGTAAGCTGCATCAAGTATCTTTCTTCTTCAGTCCTCAAACAATTTTTGTTTGTCAGTACTGATCCTACAAGCATTGGAGTATTCGTTCCTTTGTAATTCAGCATCTCGAAATCTTCTAAGATTTTCTGGGTATATTTGGACTGATGAAGATATAATTTACCTCCCTCATAGTGACAAAATTTTCAGAATTCACACGTGTGAGGAATGTCCACAAGTGTGATGGATCTAATCAAGCTTTATGATTAGCACAGTAACCTGAACTTTTTCTAGTGTGCTAGTTCTAACTAGAAATGTACAAATTATCATGCATGTGTCCATTACACTTTGTGCATGCCTTGCATGTCACTATGGATCACTTACAATTAATGCATGTGAATTGCCACGAGTTTCTACAAGCATAATTTTGCTAATTCTATGTCTACAAACTATATGCAAGTTGTACTCATCATTCTAGATATGACATCCATGTAGCTCGAGTTCTATCTAGGCCCAAACTTGGCATTTTGCATTTATGAACAACATACTTGCATGGTACAATATTTGTAGCAAGCCTAAAGTCAAGATGGATTATTTTTCCATTTCAACACTCCTCTTAAAAACAATCTATATTGACTTGAACATGGATCTTGGTATTACTCCAAGATTGGCTCTATGCTTGATGAAGGAACTTTTGCTCAAAGGTTTAGTGAGCATATCAGCAATACAAGATGATGTGTCGATGTGCTCCAAGTAGATTTCCCCTCCAATGAGCTTCTCTCTCACGAAGTGATGTGCAACTTCTATATGCTTGCTCCTTGCATGGAATATCGGGTTGTTGGCAAGGGCTTGGGCTGAAATGTTGTCACACATGATCATAGGTAGATCCTCTTCCATGATTATCTTTAGCTCCACTAGTAACCTCTTAATCCAAAGCACTTCCTTTGTTGTTGTAGTGAGTGCCTTATACTCAGCTTCACATGATGAGAGTGATACAGTATCTTGCTTTTTGGAAAGCCAAGATATCAAGTTTCCTCCAAGATATATGACATAAGCACTTGTAGATTTTTGATCTGCTCTATCACTTGCAAAATCTGAGTCAGAATAACCAACAATAGAAAGATCTTCACTTTTATACAATAAACCATAATCAAAAGTTGAAGATATATATCTAAGCACACTCTTGGCCATTTTCCAATGATAAATAGAAGGATTTTGCATAGCCTGGCTCAAATTATGAACACTAAAGCTTATGTCAGGTCTAGTTATTGTGAGCCAAATTAAAGAGCCTATAAGACTCCTAAAAAGTGTGATGTCCACGAAGAATCTTTCATCACCTTTGTTAGGGTCTTTTACATTTTGCTCCGTAGGAGTTTCTATACTCTTACAATCTAACATATTGAACTTTTTTAACATTGAAAGAGCATACTTGGATTGACATACAAAAGCTTTATCTTTAAGAAAGTCAATCTCTAATCCTAGAATGTAGTGAATTTTTCCAAGATCTTGTATCTTGAACTCTTTTCCAAGTGCAATCTTAATTTCCTTAACTAACTTGATACAACTTCCTGTTAGAATGATATCATCAACATAAATAAGAAGGATGACAATATCTTTACCAAAAAACTTGAAGAAATTTCCTTACTAAGATTAAATCCTAGTGACTCAAGAAAGGTGTTAAGTCGAGAATACCATGACCTTGGAGCTTGCTTTAGTCCATATAAACTTTTGAAGAGCAAGTTGTTCACAGATTCTAGCCAGAATCTGTGAACACGGATTCTTTCTTTTATTTCTTTCTTCGTTATGTTTTCTTCTAGGTGGTTTTCGCTCTGGAAACCGGGTGTTTTTACTCGTTTCCAGGTCTCAATTCTTTTCAGTTAGGTCCTCTAGTTTAGAACTGTTCCTAGGCAGATCGTTTGTCAGTTCAACATTTGTATTCCCAGTCTGTCAGTGGGATGAAACAGTTTCGTTCACTCCAACTACATGCATTTACAAGCCATGTAACCAATCCTTGCTCAACTGATTAGTGTTCTGAACCAGAGAGCAATTTACAAATCTATCTACCAAACTATTCTAAAAAATCAGGGAACAATATAACATCAAGATTAAGCTACACAACAAGAAACAAGAATCAAGAAAACTAACTACCTACAGCATTTTAGAAGTCCAAGAATCAAGAAACCAACCAATCTTTTGATTCTTGGACATCCCAAGAACAATCAAGGACACAATTGTTAATCAATATGCAAGATCTGATCCACAATCTCAGCCTATTTAGTTTACCTGCATGCTGAAGTTACAAAAGAAAAAAAACAAGAAAGCTAATCCACATCTACATTCCACATTGCAAGAAAGAAAGCAAGAAATCTAGTTAATCCACAACCAGTGCTAAGATCAAGGTACTCAGGGCAGATCGTGAGACAATAGCCATGAACAAGGAGCTTATCAATTGTCAAGAACTTGTGGAGGATCTTCTTATTCATGCAAGAGAAATCACAATACAATAAAAGCTCCCTCACAAGAGAGGGGGGCCCTTAAATAAGCAAGAGGGCTAGCCATGTGGAGCCTAATGGCAATTCCACTAATATAGAAACTACATGTGGAAATAACCCTTCCACTAGAGGTCACCATCAAAAGGTGGCTCACTCTAATTTATTTAAGTGGGGTTTACACTTATTTACATTGCCTAGGAATATTACTAGCTCCTACATGGGTGTTCCTTCTATGGGATTCACCATGTAGGCTCACGTAGAAATAATTTGTCATCCTAGCTAGTAATCCTCGGCTCTCATGCTTGGCTCTCAACTTCTCCTACTCTTCTCCTTTTGAGACCTCCTCGGTCTTGGGTGAGAGATGCTTTGTGTTTTCAGCTTGGCTCGGCATCTGGGGATTCTCTGGAACCTCCTAACACTTGCTCTAAGATCAAAACACTCTCGTTGGAAATTAGTGGCTAATCTTTTCATTGCACGTTCTCATGTCAGATTTAGAAGATTCAACCACTTTGACCTCCTGTTGAATGATATTATTTTTGAGAATGTAGTTATTAATGGTTACTGACAATGTATTAAAGCTATTACTATTTAGAATATTTATGTATGTGTGTGTGTGTGTGTGTGTGTGTGTGTATATAGTATATATATATATATATATATATATATATATATATATATATATATATACTAGAGAGAGGATGTAAGGGTGGTGTTAACTCAGTCTACTACCCTATGTCATGCCTAGGAACAGTAGGGTGGGTTAACACACCTATACATCTTAGACACCTTAGAACACCATTACACACATAACAACTTACAACATCATTACACCTTACTTACATTAAACCTTAATTATAGCTTACAACACCCTTACACCTTACACACATTACTTACCTTACACATCTCTCACTATAAAAGCACCTCCTACAACTGTCGCATTCCTCTCTCCCGTATGTACCCACTGCTGCCCGACCTAGGCTCCCTCTCTCTCTCTGGTCTTTTTAAGATGAAACTCGGCTGCACGTTGACCGTTGCCTTCACACTTTGGGCTGGCGGCTCTCTCTATTGCTCGATCTATAATGATCGATCTAGAGCTCTCTCTCTCTCTCTCTCTCTCTCTCTCTCTCTCTCTCTCTCTCTCTCTCTCTCTCTCTCTCTCTCTCTCTCTCTCTCTCTCTCTCTCTCTCTCTCTCTCTCTCTCTCTCTCTCTCTCTCTCTCACACACACACACACACACACACACACAGATTCAAAAAAGGAGATTCAGAATAGGAGGTATAGCATCTTCCTCAAGATCGATTTTTGCATATATGTACACCGTTATTGATTGAAGGCCCTCAATGCTCTCTAATTGTTGTATCGCAGTCTTTGTTATTCTCTGAAGATTCAGGCAGAAGGCTTCAGACCTGATATCTCTAGAACTGCTTGCTTCCAACCATCCCTATAGGAGATCTTCCTTGGAGTTGTTATCCGTGGCTAATTGTTCAAGACCAGGACTGAGAGATTAGGTGAGTGCATCTCTCTCTCTCTCTCTCTCTCTCTCTCTCTCTCTCTCTCTCTCTCTCTCTCTCTCTCTCTCTCTCTCTCTCTCTCTCTCTCTCTCTCTCTCTCTCTCTCTCTCTCTCTCTCTCTCTCTCTCATATATGTACTAATTTTAATCTATTTTGGTCGAGGAGATATGAAACTTGAGTTCAGAAGCTTTTCTCTCCTTTAGTTTTGTGTCAGAATGTTTTTTCTTATTTTGATGTGTCACACTTACCATACGGTAATGCTTAAAAGACTGTGTGCACTATGAGTAGGTCTCCGCGATGAGGGAATTAGGATGGGGACCCAATTAATAAGTTCGGTCTGATGTTTGAAATTCTTTATAGGCGTACTTTCAAACATTTCAAGTCCCATGGAATTCATGGAATTCCCCAAGAAACCTCATCAAGTTGGAGAAATTGATTATTGGGAAGGTTTTTTCATCAAAATGTAACCTACACATGGCTGTGTCTGTGGAGCAGAAAAATGGCTGCCACATGCTCCCAACCTTTAGAGGTGCCCAACTTAGCTATGTATATGTGTATTTTGGACCGCTTGATCATAATATTCCAGGGAAGTAGTAGTTTGCTTGATCTTAATATTCCAAGGAAGTAGTAGTAGCGATGTTGAGTGTTGCCGTCAACTCTGGAGTCTCCTTTTATTTCTGGTGGAGGGAGTCTTTTAGTTTAGTTGTTGTCAAGTTTCTTCTTTTAGCTCCAAAGCCCATCCTTTACTTCTATTCTGTGCACTCTCTTTCATGGTTTGTTTGCTTTTCAGAGAAACCAAGACTAGGGAACATATTGTGTAAGAAAATCTTGTTGATGATTCCGTAGAGTCTTCCTTTCATAAAGCCATTTTTTGGGAATGCCAACACAATGTCATTGACTTCTTTAATAAAAGCAATTTGATTGCTTCAACAATACATAGCAGCAATAATCTGTGCAACGATAACCTTATAAGAGCTAAAAATTGGTCTATTGGATGCCAAGTGAATGAATTGGAAAAAAGGAAATGGTATTTTCTTTTTTTATTGAACTTTTTCACATAGAAAATGCCAGACTCAGAATCAAAGGTGGTAGTAATAATCAAAAAGTTTACCATACTGCCATTAGTCTCCTCGCTTTTGATGGTCAAGTATTCCAAAGGATATATCCATTTAGCATTATCATTGGTACGTGGTTGTTCTTTATCCAAATATAAAAGCGCAACCAGATTACTAATAAAACATATGTCATCTATATATCAAAAGGTATTCTTGAATGCCCGTAAATATTCAAGCTGTCCAACTTTGGCAAGAGCTTACTAAGCTTGACTGGATATAAGCTACATACTTGCTCATTAATGTAAGTAATGCAAGATGTTATCTCTGATTTCTATCTTCTCAAATGTGGTGATGTTTTAGCTATGATATAATGATGAAAAGGAATGAGACCAGAATGATTACGTTGTATATTGAAGGCATTGTTACACATACTATGAAGGTTTATGTAGTAGTAGCTATGACAATGGAAAACAATAATACTAATGGCACTATCTTAGACTCCTTGTTGATAAATGATACGATACTCTTATAAAGATAATGCACTACAATTAGCTTGGTATTCTCGGTTTGAAAACTACTAGTACGTAAAGAAGATCTTGCCTAAAACAATTGGAGATGGGTAGCTCACATGATATCACTTCGCCTCATATCCAGGTATGTGAATATAGGAGGTAATAACAATATGAACAGTTTTCTTACTCAGCAATACGGGACAGTTCATGCTTGCGAGAGTCAGCTATATGAAAGCATTGCTACTTATGTCTTATGTCTGTTAATTAACAAAGAGTTTATTTATAATACGTAAATGCGGTTGTTTTTTAAGTAAGCTAGATAATTAATAAGGACTCAACCATGGTGTGTCTGAATGACATGGATTTGCCCAGGCTACAAGGTGCTTGGACTCCCTACGATTTTTGTGGGAGTGCCTGGGGCTAGTATGGCACAGATTTGCCCTAGTACCTAGCACTGATACCGATGTCAAGTTTTCTTTCATCTGTGTGTTATAGAACAACTTCTTACATACTGAATGCTCATGTGAACATAATACATTCTTTTTGCTCTTATACTGATCAATATGGCATCTGCCCTGATATAGTTACGATAAAGGACAGAATGTGTTGCTATTTATGAGATGCTTGTTAGGGAAGATTCGACGAGGCTTTTTGTAATTGCAATCAAGCTGATAAGGTAGTGAATCTTGTTTCGGACATGGATGACAATTGATGCTCAACTATGACACCTGTCTTCCTCACGTAATTGTGCGGTTTTGTTGTGTGGGATGGTGGCAGGTAACAGCTGGGTGTCCTAAAACTTGCTTCACTTTCTGGTACTCTGTATTGTAAGACTTTATACGACTATTTTGGCAATAAGCCCAAACACTATACAATAGAAGTAGAGAGTCTGAAGTATTAGAAATAGGCGACCAGTAGGCATCCTCGCGTGTGTGAGTCCAACATTAGGCCTTAGGCTAATAAGTGCCATGGAGCACAGTAATTTGATAAAATATTTTAAACTTAGCTTTTGTAATTTCTTAAGTTGGGAAACACAACTTGACCTCAAGAAACACAAAGTGATCTTGATGGTCAAGATAGTGATCCTGATGGAACTTCAATAGCCAATGAGAGTGAAGGGGGCTCACCTCTCAAATCTATAAGAGAGAGCCATTTCCCTTGTATTTGATCATCTTCCAGTCTTCCTAATAAAACTCTCTCTCTCTCTCTCTCTCTCTCTCTCTCTCTCTCTCTCTCTCTCTCTCTCTCTCTCTCTCTCTCTCTCTCTCTCTCTCTCTCTCTCTCTCTCTCTCTCTCTCTCTCTCTCTCTCTCTCTCTCTCTTTTCCCTTTCATTAAGAAAACTATGGAGTGATCATTAACATTCTTAGGTAAAATTTCTTTCATAGTTCACCTCCCTTGAGAAGATAAGCCTCTTGAGGAGAAGATTTAGAGCCAAGGACGCCTAACAAGCATAAATAAATGAAACCAAGAAAAGACCAAAAGGAGAAAACATCAGAGATGAGCGCCTTAGAAATCTAGGCTATTCCATGAGTAGATCCGAAGCTAAGACTGACAACATTAGCAAGCTAGATCCCCACTCCTATTTTGTCGCTTAGTCCTCTCCCTATTGGATCGAAGCCTGATACTACACAACAGAACCCCTTCTTTGCCCTCTAGATCCGACCAATTAGGGAGGCACAAAAAGGGTCCAACGAACCTTTGCCTAAACCTTTGCCAAAAAAACCATAAAATATTCTAAAAATAGAAGGCAAGTGAACGTTCCACTAGTTTATGGTAACCTTTTGTAGAAATTCTCACACTTTTCTACAAGAATATCAGTTCTCTGAGAGGAATCTTTGCCTAAACCTTCACCAAAAAAAACTATAAAATATTTTAAAAATAGAAGGCAAGTGAACTTTCCACTAGTTTCTGGTAATCTTTTGTTGAAAGTTTCACACCTTTCTGCAAGAATATCAGTTCTTTGAGAGGAACCTTCGCCTAAACCTTCACCCAAAAAAACTATAAAAAGTGAACGTTCTCTAAGTTTATGATAACCTTTTGTATGAAAAGTTTGCTTTTTTGCAAGAATATCAGTTCTCGACAGAAAACCTTCTCTCGTCTTTTTCATGCTTCTAAATATAGAAATATATCAGCTATGAATCAAACGAGAAGAAAAAATAAAGGTTCCTTGAGATGTTGAGCATTTTTTTGTGAAAAAATGACACTTATTTTGCTTAGAATCTTTATATCTCTCTATTAACTTTCATTTCCAAAAAAAAAAAATAGGAAGAAGAAGAAGTGGGACAGTCAAATATTTTCATGATACATCAAGTCACCTATTGTTCAGGCTTATACAAATCAAGACAACTTTGATTAGAGAAAGATAATAACTAAAGACTACGATAACCGACAAAAGTGAACTAGTGAGATGCACAAGAAAAAGACATGAAACTGATTAGGGTTTCATATATTTCTCAACTTAAAGATATTGCAAAAGGAAAAAATGGAATGCTACAAGAGTACTTGCAGACCCAATATCGCCATCACGCGAGCACCTTCCTCTCCCCCCACTACCTCTACTCATGTCTCGCATCGCAGCGATATCAGCCTCAGTTTCCAATATCGGCATCACGCGAGAGAACTCATCTTTCTCTGGTACTGTACCGCTATCCTCGCGTCATAGAAATATCCATCTGCACCTCCCAGTATCGCCATCGAAACTATCCGAGACCATACCAGAAGAATTGTTCAACATGATGGTGGATTTTGATCATCCCATTCCTTCAAAGATTGTAATGAAATATTATTATATTGGCCTACTCGACAAGATCAAAGTTGGTATACATCTTATACATCACCTACAGAACTCTGTATAGATGCCAACAACATTGAAGTCCACTTAAGAAAAGCAAAGTTAAACAAAGTTTCTTGAGTTATGGCATCATCAGACGAAGAACCAGAGCAAAGATCACTTATGTCAGATGATTGTGCAAATCAAGAAGACACAAAATCAAAACAAAGTGATGAAGATGAGCCAATAAGACCAATGTTGAAATTGTCAAATTCTAACTATTTGATCTAAGTTTATTTGTACATACCTTGATCCCACACATGTGGAGCCTATTCCCACGTGTGGATGGTTGTCATAATCATCAGTGAGTTCATCATTTTTGTCATAAGATAAAGCATGGCTGACATGAATAAGTTTTTCTCCAATAGGATTTGGAATCGGATCAATAGATATACATGCCACATTCATCATGTTGATTGAGAAGGCGATAGGTGTATCCAAAGTACGATTAGAAATTGGAATGTCGCTCAACTCTGAATTGTTATCATCCTAGTGTACAATCCACAGTTGCAAGAGCTTGATTCCATCAAAGCCGGCACAAAACAGCGGTTCTTGGTGGACATTTGGTTCTATCTTGGTCATTCTCTCAACTAACACTTCTTTAGCTTAAGGCACCAACTTTTGAAATTCTCCCAATGTAATATTCATCTTGCTAGATAGAATATTCATGATCAATTCGATTAGCTTCAGCTCAGTCTTGACCTCTTCCAACTCTTCATTCCTCTAGGTTAGGTCTGTTCAAATAGAATCATATTTTGCTCCAAGCTTCCTCGAGACTTTCTCCAGGCTGACAAAATGTTGAATGGCTGCCTGTGTGTCTGACAGCAACGTGCCAAAAGTCTTCAAGTATAGTTCTTCATCCAGGACTGACAACTTGTGTGTTTGACAGCAACGTGTCAAAAGTCTTCAAGTATAATTCTGCATCCAAGACTGGTGCCTCGACATCACTTTCCTACTGAATATCAAAGATTTCTTCATCTTCCTTTGCTGGCTCTTGTTGGATATCTTCTTGGATTTGCTCCTGCTTAGGAATAATCTTTGTTTCTTCCTCTTCTTTAGCTTCTCGGCTCCTTTCTACACTGGAAAGCGGCTTATACTGGGATGATGGAGAAGACATCCTCACTGAGCTTCCTTGTTGTTGGCTTGATGATGATGATGCAATCTCGGTGGTGGTCGTCTTTGATGTTTTCATTTGTAAATCACCCTCAATTGAAGGGGCTAATTCTAGCAGCACCAGTGCAATTCTGATATCTTCCTACACAGTCAGAACACCAGCATACATACACAGAATACCAAACTGTAATCCGATCTTGGAAAATTGATTACTCTTTACTAATTTACAGAATTGCTTAAAAGCAATCTGTCCGAAGGCAATGGGTTCTCCATTTAAGGCTCTCAGCAGGTATCCCATCTTTGTATTAGAAAATGGTGTACTCTTGCTCTAGTAAAAATATGGAAGCAAGAGCGAATCGCACGAAGCTCTTGAGATTGGGATCTCTTGTATACGAAAGCTTATATCCCCTTTTCTCCAGATAATCTTCCTCTTGAAAAACTCCACTCCTAGTGATGAAGTCGGGCTTAGTGACAGGAATACTGTCGTCCATAGGCAAATCTAAGGCTCGACAATAAAGTCTCTCTGTAATAACAATCTCTTGATTTTGGACAATGGTGGAAATATGTCCATCCTCTGTCTCGCTCAGATTTTGAATTAGCTCATGGCACACATCTGTAAAAACTACTGATGGATTGAATTGAAGGAGTCCTTCAAACCGTGCTTGTATGGCTAATGGCTGCAAAACCGGTAAAGATTGGTTTTGGATGCGTTTTGAACACAATCGCCATGACGATAGTAATGACAAACTAGCGATGGCAGTAGAGATCTTTGATCGTAAAAGTTCACAAAATCAGAAAGCAAGTGTAATGAATAAGAGGTGGCGAAAAAATAGAAGTGTTTGAAGTTTTTGGTATATTGATGATATATCGGCGGATTAGACAAGTATTTTAATGAAAGTGTTGATGGGGCAAGGTAGAAAGAAGAATGAGAACGTAGAAGAGAGTAGGAATATTAAGGAACAACTCTCTCATTCTAATCGGCTGCTAGGTGCAAAAACAGTCTAATAGACAGCTTATGCTAAAGATAATTACAACTTTATGTGTTCTGATTGCCCAACAGGATCTTAAAAATTAATTCATACTCTAAAACAAGAGTACAATCCACCGAAGAGATTAGAGATGGTTTGTGTGTGGTACTATTGAAATCAGATTCAATGTGAAGTATAGTTCTGAAACAAATGGAAGAGTAGTATGATATCACGAGTTCCTCAGGTGTCAAAGACATCCATCGTCTGATTGAAAACTGAGTCATAGACGTCCATATTTTGATCAGAGTGAGTATACAAGCGCGATCAAACAACAATGAAATAGCTCGATATTTATGAGTATTGAAATACGAAAATAAATAATATACACAATCCATGAAACAATGTATATGATGTTGGTAGCGAAGACTGTCGTTTTTTTTGTTAAAACAAATGAGCGAAAAAAAAATACATGAGCGAAAAATGCGAAGGTGTCGGGTTTTTTGCATATTTCCAATATGATGTCTATATGAAAACATGATGGAAACGAAGGAATGTAACAAAATGATATGCAACATTTTAGCAAAATATTATTTTAGCAAATTTCCCGAAGGTCAAAGATGGAACAAAAGCAAACCCCGAAAAATGCGAAGGTTGGAGTGTCGCAATTTCCGTGTTCCCAACAAAGGTGGATTTGTATTTTTTGAAAGGAATGACATGAAGCGAAGGTGTCGGCATGTTCACACAAATGCAGCAAAAAGTATCAATGTAGCGAAGTGGTCACCTTTTCGCACATTTTGCGAAGGTGAAGGATTGACAAAAAGTGTCGATTGGATGAAATGTGAACAATGTAGGACATTTCGTTACAACATACGGGCCAAAAATGCGAAGGTGCAAGTGTCGCAAATTTCGCAAACTTTAGTAGAAATTATTGGACCAAAGGTGACGGGTTTTTTAAATTGGATGAAATGTGAATAGTATAAAAAATTTTGCATGTTTCGCAAAAAACTGAACTTGCCATATTCATCAAAAATTAGTCATAGTAGCGCTTCACTCTCGAGCCATTTACTCGAGTATCAAGTAAATGTCCTTCAAGATCAGCTAACTGAAGTGATCCATTGTTAAAAACTTCTATGACTTTGTAAGGTCCCATCCATCTGGTATGTAATTTTCCAGGAAACAACATGTGTCTGTTATCATACAGAAGCTTGTAGTCCCCTCGTTTCATTTTTATTTTTTTAATAGATTGATGGAAAATTTCTTTTCTTTTATTCTGAACTCGTTCAGTCTCAATTAATGAAAGACGACGATCCTCCTCCAGTTGCGTCAAAGCTATCATCCGCTTCCAGAGACTATCATGTTCATCCATTCGCTCTTCATTACTAATGCAAAAAGTCGGAACTTCGAATTCTATTGGTAATATGGGATGCATTCTATACACAAGATAGTATGGAGTCTGCCTAGTTGTAATCTTTTTAGCAGTTTTATATGTCCATAAGATAGATGGTAACTTCTGATTCCAATTAGAAGAATGCGTTTCCGTTACTTTATTCAGAATTTTGCACAAAATTCAGTTTGCCTGTTTCGTAAGCCCATTCGCTTTCGGACTATATGGAGTGGTTTGGCGATGTGTAACGGAGAAGTATGACAACATAGCCTCGATGGCCTGATTAAGGAATTGGGTTCCCCTATACATCCATAACGGGTGATAATGTTCTGGAATGAAAACTTTGCTACAGTTTTAGCATCGTTTTTAATTGTGGCTTCGGCTTTTACCATCTTGGTAGCATAGTTCGTAGCAACAAGAATGTAACATCGACGAGTTTTACGGTCGGGTAATCTATGTTTTGGTCATCTTTTTGACTAAGCACTACACCTATTGCAAATGATGATGTGTCTACATATACATGGAACGTTTTAGCCCATTTTGGAGGTCTAACTCCAGTCGCTTCTGCTAATGACCATTTTAACTTATCAAAAGCTTGCTGATGTTATTGTAACCAATGATACTCAACAGATTTTTTTAATAATCTTGTTAAAGGAGTTACTATTATGGCATAATCCTTAATTATCCTACGATAATATCCTACGTGTCCTAGAAATCCTCTAAGCTCTCGTAAATTGGTTGGTTCTAATAATTCTAAAATCATTTTTATTTTTTCGATGTCGGCTTGAATGTCGTCCTTCAAAAATTTATGTCCTAACAGAATGCCTTCTCTCATCCCAAAATAACACTTGGCCAGATGCAATTTAAGAGATGTCTCTTGAAATCTGCTCAATGTCTTCTCTAATGCGTCTAAATGAGATTTAGTTGACGAATAGACACAGAAGTTGTCCATGAAAATTTCTAAAAACTTTTGTAAAATTTTTTGAAAAATGTTCGTCATCATACGTTGGAATGTGGCAGGTGCATTACAGAGACCAAAGGGCATTCGTGTATACGCGTACGTCCCCCAATCAGAGGTAAAAGTGGTCTTGGATCTATCTTCCTCAATAAAAACTTAATTATAACTTGAGAACCCGTCTAACGTTCATGACCAGCTACCTGGTCAAGAATAGTATCTGTATAAGGCAAAGGATGATAATCCTTTGCTGTAGCAAAATTTAGTTTCCTAAAATCTTGGCAAACTCTAATCTTGACCGTCTTCTTCTTAGGTACTATAACTATTGGTGACACCCACTCACTGCTTAGAACAGGATATATAATACCCACTCTAAGACATCTATCTAATTCGTCTTTAACTAACAAGAAATACTTTGGATTTAATCTATATTGGCACTGCCTAACAGGTATTGTTCCCTGAATAAGATCTATTCTATGTTCTCCCCATTTAACTAGTATTCTTGTCAAATCATCCATCAACCAAGCAAATACGTTTTGATATTTCTGAAGAAGTGTAATATACTCTTCACGTTCCTGGTCGGATCAGTTTTTATATAAATTCAAAATTTTATCTTTATTAATTTCTATTTCTACATAATCTGTCTTATCTACCATACCTTCGGTCAGGCTTGCTCTGGTTCCACCCAAAACTTCCCTCGACTCGGATGATATCGGAATTTTCTCATCCTCGTCAATCTCATAGCATTCTATGAAATTGATCCAGGATTCAGTAGGTCCGCTCACCCCATCTCAAAAGGTGACCCCCTATTGGACTGGTTGTGAGAATGCCTATAAAAAATATTTGTTTGGTAGACCAATTTATAATAGCATCTGTCTAATATAAACATGGTCTTCCAAATAATATTAAAAATATGGTGGTGTATCTACTGGGTTTATGACAAAGAAATTCATAACGAACATCTCTGTCTCTATAACTACGCTAATACCCTTTAGCTCACCTACTGGTATGCATTTGGATGCATCTGCTAAATGGATTTCATGGTAAGTAATCAGCTGTATTTGTTTTTCTAGTCCTAATTCCTTAACCATAACCATTTTAAGTTCAGCCGCAATTTTCTTTATATAAAATTGTATCAGGCCCTTTGTAAGTTATAACATTTTGGAAAAACCGTAAATGCCGTTTTCATAGATAAAGCTATCAGTTCCTTAAGTTTTCACAATTCAGATGTTATGACTGTGATTCAACTTTTTAGTAATTTACACTTCAGACTGTAAATTACATACAGTCAAGAAACCGGTTCCAAATATAGCCAGAATGGGGATTTATGGTTCAATCAGTGAAATTATTAGCAATTCATTATTTTAATTTCAGTCACAAAATTTCATAATCACTTACCTCAGACAAAATCATAGTACTGCCTCTCAGTCCAAAAGTGTGTCCAAAGGTTAAGGGCTCTTCTCAGTCACTCAAACAAAGCCGGCTCTTCGATTACAGTGATGCCGGTCCCTTGCTTTTCCTTCCACAAATTCCAGTCTTCACTGTCTACTTGCGGGCACCCAAATGTTCTTTCAACCAACTTTAGTGAATGGTATTATATTTTCTTGAAACCCTTTTCACCTTTCATTTTGACAAAGAGGGCTCTTTACCTATTGTTGGCCTCCAAAAACCATTTTCCCAGTTTCTGGTTTTCAAAACTCCGATTTTTTTCCGGATGTCGAACTGTC
The DNA here is from genome assembly GCA_029204225.1 of Diphasiastrum complanatum. Taxonomy (NCBI): domain Eukaryota; kingdom Viridiplantae; phylum Streptophyta; class Lycopodiopsida; order Lycopodiales; family Lycopodiaceae; genus Diphasiastrum; species Diphasiastrum complanatum. Next base: position 9,918,678 of record CM055093.1, on the reverse strand, counting down.
TCATAGGTATCACCATTCTTTCCATTCTTGTCTGTGTTACTCGTGACTTCGTATTCTGCACGATTCTCCTTCTATACATGAGGATGACCTAAATACAGTGGTAGACATGATTGTTTCTGATGTTGATGCAACTGATAAAGAGTTGCACGTCAGACTTTCGAATGAACCTAAAGACTCATTTTTTGATTCTGAGAGGTACATTGTTTTTGACCTGTATATAGCCAAGAAAATAGATGATCTCGGAGGGGAGTTTATGTTTTGTATAGACGATATTAATTTTGCAATGCATATCAAAGACCCGCATTGTAGGGAGCTAAAAGAGAAGACCTCATATATCTCGAACACAGTAGTTGAATTGTGCATACTATGTACATAAATATACATATACAGTCACGAAGGAGATTTTTGTTGTATCTCCATTTTTTGGGCGTTTGTTGAATAAAGAGAGGAAAGCCAGAAGGCTTTTCAGGCACACCAGCAAAGAGGCATCAATGTTCATCATCCCATACTGTTCAAAGTAAGATAGTTTCTTCTTGTAATATCTGTTTTCTGTAAGATTTTTCTTTTGGAAACTCTTATAGATTCTAGTAATTCATTGCTTGTCTCTTTTTGGCAGCAAACATTGGAGTGTGCACGTCACATCCATGAAAGTGGATTTGACTGGAAGCTGCACACCTGTGTGCATGACAATGAATTCTTTGCATGCCACCCATTCCATGATTAAATCCATGTACAAAAGGATGGTGGAGCTATTGCCCAGGCCGGATGGGTTGGTTGTAAATACCAACATAGAGGTTGTTGATGCAAAGGTAGAAGGAATATTTTTACGTATTTTATTTGCATGATGACATGTAGTTTAGAATTATATTGAATTATAATTTAACAATTTTTCGCTGTGATTTCTCAGTCTTCGCAACAAGATGATGCTTTCAGCTGCGGATGGTATTCGATTTGGAATGTTAAATCATTCTTGGATTGGTATATGGTGCAACCTCCAGATGCTAGTATCCGTGAGGTATTTTTTTCAATGTTCTAGTATCCTGATGATATATTGTTAACTTTGTGAATTTATATATTTTAAAACATTGGCTAATACATACATACACTCGATATATTTTTTTGCAGTTCCAATGTCCTGAGGTATCAACAAATGTGATTCATCAGTATCGGCATGAAATGTTGGAAATTTTACTATCATGTGCAAGGCGCTACAAGCATGAAGGTACCTTGGATGAACCTGCTAGGGGATCCGTGGATGAGGTTACAGTGCTCGAGGATATGCCTCAGGCACCTTTGATTGAAATGTAAATATAGTTCCGACAGACACATAGAAATATATCATTACATGATGATCCATAGAACAATAGATAGGCAAATAGAAAGTGGGCTATTACTGAATGCCACAAATATATTATATCAATTTAAAAAACAATGTACATTTTTCAAGATACTAAATACAAATTGCTTGATGAAATCTTGAAGTCATTTGAGACTTCTTTGTATTCTTTTTTTTTGAAAAAATACATTGATGTTGCTCGTCTATCATCCCAATGTTTATGCGGTTTCAACAATTTCTACGCTTCTATTTAAGTCCTTGCACTCTATGTGACTTTCTTGTCTTGGTCTTACCTGTACATCAAAGAAACTTGTTAAACAGTATCAACATTGAGATTATGTCAAATGAAATATTGCAATATCGAAAACACTGAAACATGTTTAAATAAAATCATTGGAAGTCATTTCAAATGTGTACTGGAATAAATACATATACACCTACCAATCTCTCATTGACTCAAAAACAGAAGTGTTTAGGAATATCATACTGCAGCAATGTAAGCTCTGATCGAATGTGATCGAGTGTCCAATCTTCTTCCACCTCAATTGTTGTAAGAGTAGAATTGTTTTTCCTCATTTGAATTTCTATTTGATCTTGATGATTCACTGTAAAATCCTGATCCAATGCTTTCCATCCGTTGCCAACTTTGGACCATCTTCTATAATAAAATGTTAAAGAAAGCACTTGTTTTTCTATAAGATATCTAAATTTCATTGACGATCTATTAACTATGCACTCGATATTGTCATTACTCTTTTTATCCCAATGATCATCAAGGAGGCTTGATAACATATTGTTTGTTAAATCATTACAAATAAACATTGTCACTGTTTTACGAATATTACATTCAACAAAAAAATCAACAAAAATTGCAATAGGCAAAAACCAATGCAATCTATTGTTTTTTGAACCTGTGCTACATATCATACAGTTTTGAATGTCCATAAAAAACCTTGATCGGAAGCTCTCTGCTATGGTGGAATCTGGAGGAATCCATTATTCGCTTGAGAAAGAGGGTAATGATATCGCCACTAATTTTCCACCTAAACTGGATGGTGTGTAAAATGAATCATAGAAGAAAATTCAAGAATCCAAAAGTGATCTCGTGGAGCAGTTCTTGTATTGCAGAAGACCAATATCAGAATGAATAACGTCCATGATGCCGACAAGGGATTGTATAGGTTGCCATTCAATTATGCTTGATGGATACAAATCTACACAAATCCATAAAACTATATGTCATTTAAATACTCAGATACACGTCTAAATGATTAATGCCTAGCTCAAAGCAAAAAATTCTCCAAAACTTACAATTGCATTTGAGTCTGTCATTTGAACTTACGCCTTCCACTCTAATTTCCTTATGCATGTAGACATGTTGAATCAAGACCTCTGAAATGGATCGACCACCAAGTGAAACTTTGAAGTCTAAAATTCTACCTTTCCAAAAATTCCTATTATCCATATTTGATTTTCTCTTTTTACCAAAAACACCTCTGGAGGAGGGATGCATGAGAACCCAGTGAAATTTTTTATAGATACGTGGTATCCAAGAGCCATCATAGTCTTTTTCATTACAAACAGAAACTGAGGCAATATTGCTTTGTGGTCTACGGCTTCCGGAAGCCATTGCAAAGCTAAAAAGAAGATGAACAACAGAGTCTGAAACAAAATGTAGTTGAATCAGTATGAAAATAAATAACCAAATTTGTAATAAATGTTGGCGGTCTTTCGTAAATCATATATGTTAGTCTAACTACGGTTAGATCAAAATAGACTTACTCGAACCACAAGTGTTAGGTCCCGGGCACTTAGGAAACTCACGGGTAGCAATTACAGTCCAATCACAAGTCAGGACCCTGCCCGGCGGGAGTTTTGAATTGTATAAAAATATGATCGGAAAGTTCCAAAAAAGAAATTGACCGACAACAACGTTACGGTCTTTCACAGGTGTAAATATATTATTGGGCCAAGTGTACGTCGAATAGTTGAAAAGTCAAAATAGCATCTTGACAAAAGGCCCTTTTGGTGCCCAAAACTCCTCTAATGTTCATTTATACCCATAATCTTTCATTCTCTCATACATTTTGGTATATTGCTAGAAGATAGTGCCTTGAAACAACTTAAATGATCTCTATCTTGAAATTGTTTCGACAAGCATTTAACTATAGCATGAGAAAATGACTTTTGGAAGTCAATAGCCTCTTCCAAGTCATCTTCTACAATAGACCTGCTGATTTCTATATCATAATACATATTCCCTCGTATACAACTTTGTAGCTTTCGTAGATAACCATTTTCAGGTCCATAATCTGGTAAAATAGGATATCTTTTACTGTCGTACGTTCCAGCATTCAAATTAGTCGGAGGGTCTTCTATGTTCTCAAGTTGGATCATCACGATCTCCCTAGAAACAAATCCTGAAATCGCTCCAACCTCAACATAGTCTCACTTGAAATATCGAGCATTAGATTGACATCTTGCGAAGTAAATCAACAAGAAAATGTAAGCTGTATATGGTTTTGAAATCGCACAATCTCTTTAGAAGCTTTTTGGCAACAGCAGCCTGAATCGCCTTTTTCGACTTGCTTGTAGATGCCAAGGCTACTTCCAATTCACCTTCACCAACATCTTGATCATCCTCATCAAGGAAGATGACATATTTTTGAGAACATGTTTTCTTTTTTGAAAGTTTGTCAAATTGTCTTTTATGCAATGAATAACAGGCTGCAAAACATCACATATGCACTTTATGGAGCCGTGCCGACTCAACCATCTCGTGGTATTACTCCATTCCTTGTGATGACCAAATACTTAGACTATCGTAAGCTTTTGCAAAAAATGATGCATGATGTCATAAAATGTGCTGCAATATCAGAGATACAAATATTGTCATATTAATCATTTTAAATTTAGCATATGTGCAACGAGATTATAAATCAAAGAGTTAGTTACTTTGAAAAGAGATTTATCATATAATGCGTAATATGATGTTCACCCTAGGCGTCTTTAACTGCATCCACAAACTCAAGTGTTGATTTCTCAATTAGTAGGACATCAGTATCAGATAGTTTATCTTTTCTGAGCAATTTGACCATGTTGTCAAGCTTTGTCCAGACTTCAACTTTTTTAATCCTCGTCGTTCCTTTTTTTTCAAAATCCTTTGTGGCATTGAGTACATCTATCCAAATTGAGTACTGGATTTTAGTTGGTTTTCCGAAATGATTTGATAAGAAACGGCGAGCTTTGGATCCTCCTATACTTGGTTTGCATGGAATGTTACCTATTTTTCCTGAAATCTTCTCGTCCTTTTGTATTTTAACGTGTCCTTTATGAAGTCCCGCTTTTGATAAAACTTCTTCCAATCGAGCTATTGCCTTTTTGGCTAATGACTCTGGCTTAGTATTACAAGCAAACCAAATATGAAGGTATATCAATTTTTCGATAATTCTAACCTCTCCATGTAGTGTACAAATGTGAACATTTTTAAGCGGAATCGGTAATACTGGTTTCCAAGTCGGATCTTCTATATCCCTTGAAACTCTCTTGCTCTTACATGTCATGTGTAGTTTTCATGCAATAGAGGCATGGATGTTTTGAATTTGCTCCATGTGAGACGTTGAACATGCACTTCAACGACTTCAGGTCTCCAGCCAAATGCCATTCCACCTTAAAATCACCTATTCCAGGAACATTGAGTGGTGTGTCGCTCATATGATTCTTAATTATCTCTGGATATTCTGTTTTACTAAAAATCCTAAATGTCATAATCTTCTTTTAAAACCTGTTTGAAACACAAAATCATGAACTATTTTAGGAGAATTGAACTCAGACCTATAATAACAGAACAATATTAGCTTAAAACACAAAACCATTAATTCTTGAAATGAATTAGTTGCTAGTACTCAATAGAATAGATTTAAACCTGGAAAGCTGCCAACCACCAAATATTATTTTCAGGCTTCACACTGAAATCAAGACTCTCCGAGTTTATCGTATTGCTTAATGCTCCATTCATAATTGTAACACTAACCCTTTCCAGCTTTTGTCCCTTTATTACTTCTAGTTCATCTAACTTGAGAACTAATATCAATTTTTCAACACTTTCATTTGTGATTCCATAAAACTTCACAATAAATCTCAGTAAATGATTCAGATCTACAAACATATTGTTGGTAGAATCATATGACAAAGTGCCATGTTTTGAGTAATACATTTCATTTATATGGTAAGGAATACCAATGATGTTTCTTGGTCTAGGTTACCTAATGAGCTCTTCTCCTCTTGCTGTCACATTGGCATGGCTTGGGGGGCTAGATCCAGGAGGATTCTCCAAGATGGATCTAGGATTGATTGGGTGGTTTTGCTCCACAGTCTCTCTTGTGTTTTCCTGAGCTCTTCTCCTCTTGCTGTCACATTGGCATGGCTTGGGGGGCTAGATCCAGGAGAATTCTCCAAGAGGGATCTAGGATTGGTTGGGTGGTTTTGCTCCACAGTCTCTCTTGTGTTTTCCTATCCTCATCTTAGGGGTTTTCCCTAGTGGTCTTTACAATCTCCTTTGGAATCACATATTCCTCAAGCAAATCCCACTCCCACTCCTCTGACCCTGCTCCTCTAGTCAAGCCTCCATCCCCATTACTCAGCCATGTTTCTGTGTCAATCTCATCATCTGTGTCTGTGCCAGTGCTCTCACCTATTCCTTCAACGCCAACCTCTTCCCCTCCCGACCCCCCACCATCTGAAGTTATCCCAGGTCTCGGCCATGTTTGGTGAGGACTCTTTGCTCTGTTCCTGTAGTAAAAAAAGTCAAAAACAACTTCTAAAAGGTAAACTAAGTTACATTTATTTCCAGAGCATATATTATTCGAAGTGGCACGAAGTGGCAATCTAAAACAACCAACACAATGACTCCTGAATATTGACATGTGCATCAAAGAGCCTCACAAATCTACTTTACTAGGATAAACACTTTAATAGATATAGTTAAATAACGTTGCAAATAGTAAAATGGCAGAGGAAGGAATGAAAGAAGAGAAACCTCGTGATGGCGATGGCGGCAGGAGCAACAAGGATCAGAAGCATTTGGCAATGCTGGAGCGGCTGAGTGCACTGGAGGATGAACAACAGAAGCATTTGGCTTCCAGAAGAGCCGATTCTGCAGTAGTGGCCAAGCCTCTAGAATCGGTGCATGCATTTCTTATTGCATTTGGAGAGCGCCAAATGGATGTGGAGTGTCGCTTGGCATCGCTCGAGCAAGAGGTTCAAAAGCCTTGGGACCGGCAACAATGAAAGTAGAGCTCGACACAATTGCTACAGAGGTGGTGGAAATGGAGAAGCTCATAGCTGATGCTTGCTATTATCTCACACACCTGCCTGATCGAGAGAGAGAGAGAGAGAGAGAGAGAGAGAGAGAGAGAGAGATATATGTAATAACGTGCATGCATGGGAAGGAGGGCCATGCATCCAACTCCCCATACATGCATCCTTTTTTTTTTGAATTTTTAGTTCAAAAAAAGTGTATGCATGGGTGAGGGAGGAGAATGCATGGGTTCCCTCACCCATGCATACAAAAGTGTACATAAGTTTATATATATATATATATATACACATACACACACATATATATACACATACACAAATATATATGTGTGTGTGTGTGTGTGTTTATATATATATATGTGTGTGTGTGTGTGTGTGTGTGTATGTGTATACACACACACACACACATATACACTAGTAAAGAGTGCCCGTCATTGACGGGCAATGGAGGCCGATCTAGGTGGGGGGATTTGGATGATGGCCGATCTCGCACACCTCACGAGTAGCGATGGTTTAGGAGGAAAGCCAATGGTGGGTGGCCGTTGTATGTGTGTGTATGTACATGGTTGAAGTACGGCGGGTGGATGTCTGATCTTGGGTATCGAAATTTTTTTGAATTTGGATATTAAAAAATCATGAATTTTTCGAGTCGATCTTGTATCAAAAAAATTTTGATTTTGGGTGGAAATTTTCCGACCCAACGGTAAAAAAATCCAACCCTTGATCGGGTCGGGTCAAAATTTTTCGACTCTTGGTCGGGTCGGGTCGAAATTTTCCGAACAGGTCGGGTCAAAATTTTTCGACCCTTAGTTGGATCGGGTCAGGTCAAAATTTTTCGACCCGACGTCGGGTTGGGTGGAAATTTTCCAACCCAACGCGACCCAGTGTATTTTTCCAACCCAGTGTATTTTTCAACCCGATGTGTCTTTCCGACCCAATGTGTTTTTCTGACTATTGTGATTGTGAATCTAGAGCAAATCATGTGTAATGTTGAAGCGGTCCTGCTGTAGTGTGGATTAAATTTTGGCATGATATGTATTGTTGTTTTGAAATCACATGTTACTTTTGTTCTGGAATCACATGTAATGGAAATTGATGGAATGCTATAATATTTTGTTGTGGAATCCAAATTCTTGGAATCTTATAAGAGCATGTTTTGAGAATAAAATTTTGCATGGTTTGAGAATGGAGTTTTGTAATGAAATGTTTTGGAATGAAATGATGTGGTGTTGGTTACGGTTATGGATAGGGTGGTGTTAATTACAATTAGGGTAAAATTTTTAGGGTTAGGGTTTTGAGAGAGAGAGAGAGAGAGAGAGAGAGAGAGAGAAATTTGGTTGAGGAATTGTAAATAGTACGAATATATATTTCAACAAATTTCAAAACATCGTAGAAATGTCATCACTTAAATCTAATACCATTACCTGGCTATACACCAGGCTATCTAACATTGCCTCAAAGGCAGACGCACTAATAGTGCCGCCATTCCTATAAACATATCTTAAATTACTAAGTAGCAAATCTACATCCAAGGGCAAATGAAATCTCTATGGAATTCCCACTCAATTATTTACAACATAAAGCTGTTCCTTTAGTTAACTATGACTAGAAAAATAACTACAAGATTGATTACTGAGATAGCATAAAGCACGCGCATGTAGTATTGTTTCATCTCCCTTCTCAAATAACAATGTGATCATAGTTTTTTTGAGTCTTCTTGTAACATTTAGAATAGATATTATCGATGTTAGTCACTTGTGACTGACAATTTTCTATAGATTGTGTTCTTTACAAGTTTTACTATAAGAATAGATTACCATCAGATGATGTAGTCTGTTGTTGTTTGATTCTATCTTAATTTAATAATCTTGTGGCTAACTTCTTAGACAAATAAAGTTCGGAGTAGAATTCGAGCACTTAGAATCACTTTGAAAGTTAAGCAACATTTATTCGATTAAAATTTGAAATATAAACTGTTGAGAGCGATAATCGACTGGTATTCGTATTCGACTAATGTACATGTTCGAACAAAACTTCGACCGATAGTCGAATTCATAGGTGTCGAGTCCCAACTAATAGTCGAATCTAAGAAGTGTGGATTTGAATTTGAACAACACTCGAGTTCAAGTCAAACTGTCAAAATCTTGTATTTAACACTTCATAGACCTGGTTCCTAAGGCACCTCAAGAATACAAAGAAGATCTGAGCACTTCAAATATTTGCCTGTGTTTTTATGGGCTAAAAGGCACTGGAAGGCTAGGGGAGCTGCATGAGTATGAAGTTTTAAGACAATCAGCTGCCAAATCTAAGGCGATCTCAAACTCCATTTCTCGCGTTATATTATAACTCATAATCAAGTTATCAGGAACCAGGATGGAAGTAGTCGCCCATTTCTCTCTCCTATTCACCATCCCTTCTTCAGTAACATATCACAGTGCCCGCCTGTGGCATGGAGTCTGGACACTACTGTACTGCCTTATCTCGTATCTCATCTCAATGCTCATCTGCATTCTGATACGTGTTCATAGCAGACTGAAACTGGTAGGGTGTGTAGCAGGTGGCAGCGGTGCTCTGAATGCTCTTCAATGCTTCTAGTACCGTCTCTAACTATACGAGGTTGTTCAACTTCATAAACTATCGGGGAAATTGCAATGTGCATGGCATGGCAGCCATGGCTTATATGCATACATGCAGGTGCAGGCATACTCGTATCACAGTGTATCAATCACACTATGCATACCTACTATCGGTACTGTGCTGTAGGTACAGCGGTTTCAACTTTCAACTCTCTACGCTGCACAGCCGCCAGCCTACCCCACGGGCTTAACAAATTCAACAGAACCACTACGCCTGGGTTGAAAATTACCAGTACGATGTAGAGCAATTGATGATTAAGGAAGGATTCAGGAAGAAGGATTCTGGAATGGAGTTATGAATCTGTTGTTGCGGGGCGGTGATTTAAAATCTATGACAGTCGATCTGACAGAAACAAATTTAGTAATATGAGAGCAAGTACTAGGTTCCAACTTTGCGTATTTTTTTGGTTGATATTCAGGAATCAGAACTCAGCTAAGGCTGAGTAAGCTATTTGTTTCGTTTGCGACTCTGGAGTCTGGCCTCGCCGCCTCTGCTGCCCGCGTGGAATCTGAATTGACCAAAGGATTGCCAATTTGGGATTTGTTTTAATGTCCTCGCTGTGCTTGTTTGAATTTTCTCCGATGTCAGTTTTAGCGAATGTACATTGCAACGCCGAATTGAAGGCATAACGCATTATAGAGTTTGGACTTTGGTTCAAGGATTATAAATGTGCAAGGCTAACCGCGTGTACGACGCTAAGTGATTAATGTTTACCAATTGCCACCCTACAGGCACGTGCTAGCAAATCAGATCAGCTAGTAACAGGGCCACAGGCTGTCCGCTCAGCACTGCACACTGCCAACTTTCAGGCTAACGCCCATTCTGTCACATGTGACTGAATCACCCAGAACTTCAAGGAATTTCGCTCGGGCAACGACTTTCCAAGTCTCTCTCCCAGATTCTCGAGTCCTACCGTCTACGTTACTATAAAGCTCAGCAAGCAAGTGCATGATGATCAACCAATCTGATATCTTTTGATTTACGTAGTCAGCAACTATGGCTCGCACTGCTGCTTTCTTGTGTATTTTTGCTTTGGCTTTATGGGGCCTTGGGGCCCAGGCCCGTGATTTCAAATTCGGTAACCAATTCAGCTACTATGGAGGCGGATCTTCTGCTCCTTCTGGCCCCGTCAGTGGCGGTACTGTGCCTGGTTCCGGAAGTTCTTCTGGATCGACGGGTACTCCAGATTATGGAAGCGGTGGTGGCAGTGGTTCTGGATCAGCCAGTGCTCCAGCCTTCGGAAGTGGTAGTGGTAGCGGGTCCGGATCAACTACCACTCCAACTTCCGGAAGCCCACCTGGATCGAGTGGTATCGGGAGTGGTTCTGGATCAACCAGTTCGCCACCTTACGGCAGCGGCAGCGGAAGTGGTAGTGGCAGCGGTTCTGGATCAACCAGCTCTCCCTCCTATGGAAGTGGTAGCGGCAGCCATTCTGGATCAACCAGCTCTCCATCCTACGGAAGTGGTAGCGGGAGCGGTTCTGGATCAACCAGCTCTCCACCTTACGGTAGCGGTAGCGGCAGCGCTTCTGGATCAACCAGCTCTCCATCCTACGGAAGTGGTAGCGGCAGTGGTTCTGGATCAACCAGCTCTCCATCCTACGGAAGTGGTAGCGGAAGTGGTTCTGGATCAACCAGCTCTCCATCCTACGGAAGTGGTAGCGGCAGTGCTTCTGGATCAACCAGCTCTCCACCTTACGGCATTGCACCTGGATCAAGTGTTGGAGGTGGATCGAGCGGTAGTCCTGTGACTCAAAGCCCCACTTATGGAAGCACGGGAGGTGGTCCTGTTTCAGGTTCTGGAACCGGTTCAACTGGCCAGGGCTCAGGATCATACGGTTCGGGTTCGGGATCTGACTCAAGTGACACTGGTTATGGTTCTGGATCGGCTTCTGGCTCTGGCTCGGGAGGCTCAGTTCCAAATTCATCCACTTCTCCTGCAACCGACACTCCCTCTGGAAGCTCCAGCAGCAACGGTTCTACATCATCTCCCAGCTCATCCGGAATTGGTAGTGGAACTTACCCTGGAAGTGGATATTAAGATAATGAGGCTGCGCTATCACACTTCACGGACATATCCGCTTGCTGATTGCTTATCATGAATTAAGCATCTCTTTCTAACTTCTAAAGCAGTTCCTACGTATAGAGTCTTTGTAATACTTAACCAATTTCCTTAGTGTAAGTGTTTTGATAATTGGAATAAAGGTATGAGCTTGTTGTGTATTTTGTGGTTGTTGAATCAGTGCATTGATCCGCATCTGGAAGTCTGCAATGCGTAGTCTTGCTTATGGTTGTCGCGCAGTCGATTTAATATTCTGGATGGTGGTCGTTCTTGTCAAATGGCCAAAATCTATATGTTAATTTTGTGAAATTTACTTGCCATTTTGTCCTATAAGATTCCTTACATTTGTGAATTCTCTGACAGAGCTTGAAAATTTTCCATTCCTAGTTTCTAAATTAGTTCACTCTGTATACCTGTGCCTTGCTTTGTCGAATTACTTACTACTGACGATCCATCGTCTAGAATTGTCAACTAAATGCATATCGTAGTTCATCGCTCCAGATTGAGAGCACAGACTTATTTAATAAGGTTGTTTTGAAAGCTCTCTGAACCATTGTATCCCATGAAAATCACCATTCCAGCTATTGTAGATATTCTGAATTGCTACACTATGAACCATAGTTGCCAGTATGGAAGCAGTATTCTTTCAAAAAAAAATGCATTGAATACACGGGAATATAAGAGAACAAAGCCGCAACCGTATAATGGTTGCCTCGAACTGTAGCACACTAAAATTGAAATACTACAGAGGCGATACATTGTATATATAAGAGCGCTAGCTACGACGAGCTATGATCCACAACTACTCAAGAAACTGGTACTCCCTATCAAGAACTACTTGTTTGTCCTAGCTACGGAAAGAAAATACTTCAGTATCAAGAGCTTGTATGATGCTTTATCAATTGACTAAGTACAGTCTTCAGTTTAACGGCCTGCTGGTCCCGCTAGCAATCACAGGGATAAAGAAAAGGAGGAGGGGAGGCGGATGACGTTGCAAACATGCACTCCCAACACTTCCTCTCGACACTTTGTCTTTCCATTGTTATACCCATCAAATTTTGCACCGTCTCATAAATTTTACTCCCAAGCACCGGCTTTGCCATTCTATTGGTTCACCATGTCCTCATTAGGACAATATATAGATAAGATGTATTGTTCCACCTCCTTGGAGTTCTTCTGCATTTTACTATATTTGGGTCTGTGTATCGGTTTTTACAACTAATGCTCACAAAATCCTAGATTTTATAGAACATAACCTCAAATCCTACAATTATCAAAAGATAGTCTAAAAGATCCTATTAAAAAATATTCTGCAAGATACAAAACTGTGAAAAATATTTGCTTGTCATTTAATTTCCTGCACTAATTTTTTCTCGTCTTCCAATAGAAAAAACAAGATATCAAATAAAGGCTTACCATTGAGCTAGTCTTCAAACTCACCATTAAACTATCATTCAAACTTACCATTAAATAATAATATTAAACTAAAAACATTTGATTGAATGTGACTATTTTTGAACATTTATCAACTCAAAATACACAAGTATTGAAGCAATAAGTGTGAAGGTTGGAGCATCATATAGAAAATTTATATTTCCTTGAATGTCACTATTTTGAGCACTTATGCCAAATACATATGGAAGCACCAACAATGCAAAGATTAGTGGTAGCTATAGAGCGTATGTCGTCTCTATCAGATATCCATAATAAATATCATGAACACTTCTTTAATGTCTCTTTGAATTACCATTGAACTTAATCCGCACAACTACTAGTCTAGAGTCTTTGACTTAATCTATCATTTGTAACACGAGTCTCAAGGTGCCCTTGCAATGTGTACAGAGTGTAGAAAACCCAAATATTGATGTTGTTGTTCCACCTCCACAACCGTTGTACATCCCAAATGTAGCTGGAACTTGGAAACAACAAAAACTTGTCAGCTTACTGTTTGCTAATCCTGCAGCAGCTACAGATCATTTTCATTTGACTCCACCATCCTGCAGCCTTTGCCACATATTTCACCAATACTGGACCTTCTGTAGTGCTTTTGAGATTGAATGCGTTAGAAGTTTGAGAAACGGTCCAAACGGTACCGAAAAATGTGGGTTGCTGTTGCCAAAAACCTTTCTGTGTAAATTCAGTTGCCTGTGGCCTGTACATGTGCTTCATGTCAATGAGTAGATTCTTTATGTTACTAATCTCAACATAGAACCAAGACACAATTTTGAATTGATATATATATATTGCTGAATAGAGTGAACTTTTACATACAAAACATGACACCTGTTTTTGAGAATAAGAATGAAAGCATAACAATTGTATAGTTGCCTTATTCGAGCTTCTAAAGCTTGCAAGAAAGTTCTTAAATGTTGTTGAAAATTTAGCCAGCCAAGAAAGTGCATATTCAGTACAAACCCCATGATGTAAACATTTCTCGAAGCTTATGATCAAAGCTTTTCTAAGAACCTGTGACACTCTTGTTCTTCATCAACATCATAACACATGCTATTGAGGATAGAAATGACAGCCAAAAACATAGACATAACACTTAGTGATGCTGCTGCCACCATTCTCATCCCCTCACCCACTGAGTAAAACCACCGGTCTTGCGGCTTCTGCACCGAGGATGCCAGCTTGAGGAGCTTCAACGACACTACTTTTCCATGACCCACATTGCCATTTCATCTACCAACATTGTTGCCTATCCACTGTCAAAGCAAGAACACGTCTTTCCTTCTCTTTAACAAGTCTACTGCTGCTGCAAAAGGCCCATACAACTCTCTGCTCTCTGCTCTCAAGCTACAAACTGGTGAAGTTCTATATTGCGGGATCTAATCTTTGCTTTTGTTGTGTTGCATTTTGTGAAATAAATTGATAGCCTCCTCACCCGATGAAAACACGTTGTGTTTGGGCATCGTGTCAAACACTTTGCGTGCATCCAACATTCAACACACTATCACACTTTGCGTACATGTCAACAAGGGTGTTTTCTACAAAAATGTCCGAATCCATTCCGTATATTTTCAACAAATTTCAAAACATCGTAGAAATGTCATCACTTAAATCTAATACCGTTACCTAGCTATACACCAAGCTATCTAACATCGCCTCAAAGGCAGATGCACTGATAGTGTCGCCATTCCTATAAACATATCTTAAATTACTAAGTAGCAAATCTACATCTAAGAGCAAATGAAATCTCTGTGGATATGCGCCAATCATGATCTCTTCACGGATCAAATAACAAATATACAACTCTAACAACCAAATGGCTGTGTTGGAAAAGATATGCTCTGTCCCCAAGCAACTCCCTAAACTCCACAAAAAATCGATGATGATTCGCCATCAAGTTCACCATCTGCACAAACACACAGGTGGCCAACTTGTAGAGAATTTTGAATGCAAGAGTTTTTAAAAATTTGACAACCCAAATAAAATGAGGGGGGATGTTATAGATAGTTTTGTTGTTGAAAGAGCATGAGACGGATGGGTACTGTGACGTTGTTGTAGATTTCAATAACTTAAGAAAAAAAACTTGGGCATTTCATTGCTAAATGCAGATTTTCTCTTGGTGGACAGTTAGCACTCCGTCTCAGGGGTGCTAAATTGCCCCCTGAGATACCTTGCTAACTGTGGGTACGATTTGTGGGTTCTCTCTCTCTCTCTCTCTCTCTCTCTCTCTCTCTCTCTCTCTCTCTCTCTCTCTCTCTCTCTCTCTCTCTCTCTCTCTCTCTCTCTCTCTCTCTCTCTCTCTCTCTCTCTCTCTCTCTCTCTCTCTCTCTCTCATGAGCTCTATTATGCAGTTACTACGTTATTTTCCTACCTTTCAATACTTTATGGAAGGAATTTACCTGTATGGTACGAAATCTATTTAATTGCCTTACCTTGCTAAGACTTATGAAAATGGCCTAATTTCTGAGAAAATCAAATCTAAAGCTCACTTTTGATTAGGCTCTGATACCATGACAAAATTTTACAGAAAAATGAATTCCAATCAATCCTAAAAGTGATGGAGGATGCACAAATCAAAGATCTAGATCCAAACTATGAGCTAGAATCAAGACTAGTTACCAAAACTAGCTAATTTGACATTTAACTCCACAATGGCCACATAGATTTGAGCAAATACATAAAATTAAAGTGCGGCAAGCTTCTCAGACCTGTAATCAACATCAATACCTTCCAAAGCAAGTAACTAATGCATAAAATCTCTCACATCCAATAGCTATAACTCGCCACCCAAAGACAATGTTGATAGAAGTGGAAAAACTTGATTTTTTTCATATTTGGATGGAGATCCCATCATACATTTATACATTTCAAGCTTGAATCTGAACATTTTAGGGCATCTCTGTACTTATCATAACCTAACCCTAACATCTAACCTATAGGTCATTGGATCCACCCTAATATGGGGTCAAGATCTCAAGATCCAAAAACAATGTAAAACATGCTATTTTTAGTTCCTAGAATTTTTCTAGCTTATCTAAGCACACTTTGGCCTCATTTCAAAGATGCTATCACAATGTAATATGAGGAATGAGGTCTTGGGAAATCATCCTATGCTAGAGTGGCTGCTTTATTGTAGAGCACCTAGATATGGGCGACTATTTCATTGATTTTGTATGTGAATTTTTTAGTAATCAAATCTATATTCTATAGTTTTAACGTCATTACTTTTGTGTGATTACTTTCATTCAAATGAGTTTTTGTCAAACACATGTTCCTTATTTGATCTATCCACAAGATATATAAAAAAAATTATGCTAATTTGTGTGGACCAATGAGAATTATGTCTCATGGTGGATTATACTACTTTATGGCATTCACAAATGACAAATCGAGGAATTCATAAATCTATTTTCTTAAAACCAAAAAAAATAAAAAAAAAGTCAGAAGCATTCACACACTTCAAATATTTCGAGGCAATTGCTGAAAATCAGGTCAACGCTCAGATCAAGATTTTTAGATCTGATAGTGGCGATGAATATAAATCAAATGAGTTCAATGACTTCTATAGACAACATGCTACAAGATGTCAATCTACTCAGTCTTATACACCTCAATATAATAGGTTGGTGGAACACAAAAATGGGACCATAATGGAAAGTGCTCTCAATCACATGAGTTTGTTGTATTCTTACTGAACTGAACCATGCAACACTGCCATTTTCTTACATAATAGAAGCTCGCCGACTATTGTCCCTAATGTGAGGCTTGAGGAAGCCTACTCGGTAATTGAACCAAAGGTGTCAAATCTTCAAGTATTTGGCTATAGGGCATATGTGCACATACTCAATGAAATCAAAGGAAAAATTGGACATGAAGTCTATCAAATGTATTTTTTTTTTGGGTTTGTTGAAAAAGTTAAGGCATACAAATGCTATGATCTCAAGGAAAGAGTGCACTACATCAATAGATATGTAATCTTTGATGAGCTGCATAAGTATGATGATGAAAGTGGGGAGTGTTGCTTGTCATTGGATGATAAGATAACTTGGTTGTAAGATCTTAATGATCCAATAATGTGTCCGGGGTATTTCTAATCTCAGTACTATCATGAGGGAAATTTTCGACTTAAGCGGAGTTGTCTTGAGCCTTATATTTCTTTTTACTCCTAAAAAATAGATAACTTAGACTTTAAAAACACATTTTTTCAGCAAAATTTTGAGGTCAACAAAGAAAAAAGACCACACATGATGGAGAAAGTTGAGATGAAGCAAGATCGATATCTTGTTTTACCATAGTCAAGGATATTGTTATAGGTGATAAGAGGAAGGGGATGTAGGATGGGATAAGTACTGTCTTGGGATCACATAACCTACTCACAAAGAACTCAAATGGGATAAACAACTCACAAATGACATGGAGACAGATTCACCTAAATCCATCGAGGAGAGAAAAATACGAAAACTACATAAGCTCTTGATACATTTCAAATTAAGTATGCACGAATGTCCAACATTATATAAAATAGTGAGCCATCTACTTCCAAGGAAGAAAATGATAGCGGAATATGGCCTAAGTCAATGGAAGAGCAAATGGACTCATTTGACAAACATAAAACTTGGAATTTTTGTGGATTTTCCACGAAACAAGAACCCAATTGGGAATAAATGGGTCTTTAAAACCAAATGTCAACATGGGCTATGTGTTGGATTTCAATGCTCAGCCTCAAATCCACTCAATAATGAGCATCCTGAAAGTTGTATATACTTATACAAAAACAAAAAAAAAGAAGGATTTTTCAACCCTGGATCGGTTCAGATCGAGGCGGTTTTTATCTGGGCCAGTTCGACCCTGGATTGCGGGCCTAATTTTTCCAAATAGGAAAAAATCCAATCCTATGTATATTTTTTGGCCCAGTGTACATTTTTCAACCCATTGTAAAATTTGATATTGTCGGCCCACAACACAACGTTGACAGTCCGCCTACTTCTGTACATACATTTACGGTCATAAAATGGTTGTAATAAATGTAGCAGATAGCATTCGATGCTAATAAGATATACATATTTGTAGTATATCAATCAACCATGAATAGACTGATAATTAAGCAAAAAGTGTTCACCCTCAACTCTAATTAAAGTTTTTGTAGCCAGCATTATCACACTCAACGATCAAGCCGAAGTTATCACTTCAAGCCATTGTACTCATTGTTGATATTAATCAGAGTGCAATTTTTCTCACTACTATATCGTTCCATTTGCGCTTTGTGCGAATTCATTCATTTGAACCATTTGCTACTAACTGGACGCTTCTGATCCTTCATCCACCACAACTCACTCAAGCTTTCGCTCATAATCTACTGGTTTTCGACATGGTATCAGAGCATCTGTTTCTATCACAGCTCTACTAATCCGATATCAGTCAATCATTTTTTATAACCCACATTTTACGACATGGTATCAGAGCGGGCAGTTCAATAATTAGCATTTCTATTGCGGAGTATCAGTCTTGTTTCTACCAAGACATTGTTCTAGCAAGCGCGTAGCCAACAGTATTCCGAAATCATTATGGTGATAACTACCATCTCTAGAAGTTCAAAATGAAGGTCATACTACTAGCTAAAGAATTGTGGCACATAACTTAAACCAGAAGGTGATGCAGCCATTATCACCAAATGGAGACTGAGAGATAGCAAGGCATTTGCCGTGATCACTCTCAACAAAAAGACCCAAATCAGTCACATATGTGCTGCTCAGACTGCTAAGGATGCATGGGACATCATAACAACCCTCTACTATCAGGGACGTCACCTCCAAATACATTTGAGGGAGAAATTCTTCACCTTGAGAATGTCTGAAGTAGATAGTGTTTCGAGTCATCCCAACACTTTCAAAAACCTTATGGAGAAGATGACTACAACTGGCTTAGTCATAGAAGATTCTGATGCTGTTATGACTCTATTATCGAGTCTACTTGAAACCTATGAAAATTGGGTCATGGCGATTTCGACCCAGGAGCATCTCACTCTATCAAGAGTAATTTCTATGCCTCTACAAGAGGATATCAGAAGAACTGCATCCTCCTCAGGCTCAAGATCGGATCCTCAAGGTCTGTATTAAAAAAGAAATCAGAAGTTCATATCCAAGAGATTTACACTGTCAAGTTATTCTGACAAGAAGGAGACTGGGCTAAATTTTGGATCAAATTCTGGTTCTTCATCATTCCAGCCAATGTAGAAACTATTCTACAAATACAGTAAGAGGACTAGGCATGAAATAAAGGACTGTAGAACTCTAAAATACAACAATGAAAAGAAGAAGCAGTTCAAACAACAAGCACATATTGCTACAACCAGTCACTCAATCTAGCAACAAGAGGAAGATGAAGCAACCTTCATGACCAGGGTCAGAGAAAGCAGGATATTGATTCCTGGTATCTAGACTCTGGAGCAACTCAACATATGACTCACCATCAGACTGATTCAAATATTACAAGTCATTCACCCACTCTCAAGTTGTGCAACTTGGAGACAACTCCTCTCATTCTATCAAGGGTGAAGGAACATTCAAAGTCGAATTTCAGAAAGGTGAAGTCAAGTTGTTGTCCAACGTTCTCCACATTCCAAATCTGATTGGGGTCTTGCTCTCTGTTAGCAGAATCACTGAGGGTCAATTTCGATACAAACGGCTGCACAAGTCTTGACAAGTCTCGAAAAGTTCTAGCTTTTGGAAGAAGAAGTTCAATAAACTTGAGACTCTGAATTAATATCCAATGCTTTCACATGGCACTTCAATTTGTGTTGAATTTTGTTTCTCACTCAAAGGGGAATTCACATTTGTTTGTAGAAGCAAATAAATTAATATTCTCCTTAAGCTTCTTCTGAATGACATCATCCACAAGTATCTTACAATCTTTGATAAGATGATCGAGCTTCTTACAATAGAAGAAAACTCGCTCTTGTTGTTTGCCCTTGGTCCACTTCTTTAGGTGAGAATTAGTGATCAATGCAATTTAAATGCCAGTGTAATCACAGATTCCACTTGCCTCTTCTTGTGAGTTTCTTCTTGAGCTAATTCCACATTTGCATCTGCCATAGTCATGCTTGTTTTCCTCATCATTGCTGGTCCAGAGAAAGCCTATAACAAGCTTTCCTTTCCACAACAAACTTGTCAACTTATTAGATCCAAAGTTCGCCAGTCTCCTCGTGTGAGTATGGCTAGGTCACCTTGGATTTGCCCCCGTTTTGATCAACTTTCATTCAGAATTTGCCCCAAGAGAGAGGTGTGTGTGATAGTTTCCCTCCACTTATAAAATCAGCTGATCGGACTTAGAGTAGAGTTCTTCGAACAAAAAGCCTTTCCAACACTTTGCTTCCCATCTGCTAGGATTATGGCTCGATCCAACTTGTTGCCACTCTCTGAAGAGGATCCTAGTCTTTCCCCTTTGAGGAAAAACCCAACTGATACTGGATATCACCCATGCTCAGTGAGTTTTTAGTTCCGAAGGTGGCCGTCCCAAAATGAAGACCAACTGTTCCATAGAAGATCTCCCCTGAAATTGCCCTTTCCAACTTTTGACTTCCTGCTTGCGTCTCGTGGGCGTTGTCGCAAATGAAACCAACCCAAGAAACAGGCTAGCCATCCATCCTTTGCAAACATTGAGTCGTTTCGTTGCCGTTCACGTGCAAGTACTTGAACTGCAAATCCACCCCACAGATTCTGTAGTCCTCTTTGTTTGATGGTATCAGCCTTCAAAAGAAAGGTTCCTTCTCGAGCCATCAGCTCCTTGTATCACAAGCAATCATGCAAACTAGGCAAAGCACGAGTACTAAGACTCACCACGAATACATACAAGTAAGACACTCAGGCAGGTTTACTAACAAGTAACAAAGACAAGGTCCCCCTTTGAGATGGTCCTGCCAACGGACCTTTGCTTGGCCGCGCCCATACAAATCGATCACAGAATCAACCCACATAGGACACCCCTCCAACTATCCGTGCTTTCACCATTAAGTAGCACATTGCCTCAGTCATGCCCCACCACTTTTTGGTCGATAGCCCTTATAGCTAAACGATCGGCAGCTATCCCGCACCGGCAGCTAACCACCCGTGCTTTACACCCGAATTCAAGCAGCATCTCTGTATCAATGGTTAACCCGTACAGTTCGAATATGTCGCCTCGCACCCCACAAGGTACAGACCATGCTTTCACCTACCTAGGCAGCACTTTGCCTCATCCGTCCTACGTGCAGACAGCGCCAGGCCCGAACCGCGAGAACTGACCGTGCTTACACCTCGAGGGCAGCACTTTGACTCATCGAGTCCCCCGTTCTGCCGACCACCCCGACCGTGGACGCACCCGTGCTTACACTGTGGGCAGCACCTTGCACAACAGTTGTCTTGATGAACTCCAAATAGTGGCCATTTCCGTGAGATCCGCATAGCTGACCGGCCAGTCGGCTCTGATACCACATGTAGCGCAGGCATCCCAAAGGGAGCAGGGAACCACGACTTAGCTTCCCAGCCTTCAACTCTTGCCATCCAAACCCATACAAGCAGCCAACTCGCCAACAACGATCAGACTTAACCAACTTGAAGTTCCGAAAACCAACATTGAGATCCAACCTGGCGCCATGCCAGATCGGGGGTCCTGATGTGGGTGACTTCTCTCCAAGCAAGCCGCCCGACATACATCAAACTTAACCAACTCGAAGCTTCGTTACAAACGAGTAACATCCATTCCAAGCAAGCGGTCTGACTTACATCAGACTTAACCAACTGAAAGCTTTGTCACAAGCGCTAGAAGCCAACCGGCGCCACGCCAGACTGGACAGCCATAAACAGGTAACTTCCACCCAAGCAAGCCATCCAACTCAGCCGACAAGTTAGAGCCCGTTCCCCAAGAGCTTAACCCATTCACATTCATGCAAGGAACACTCAGAACCACAAGCCGCAACAGATATGGAGACAACCAGTTCCTGGACCTAATGGTCCCGACAGCATACCGCTGGCGCCACGGACCAAATGGTCCCGACGGCATACCGCTGGCGTCCCGGGATACGACCCTCAACTATGTGCCAACTTAAAAATTTTGAAGCGACCTTACAACTGGCGCTTTTACCGAACACTAAAACCCAGAAAATAATCAGAGTCAGTTTGAGGAAAATCCCACTTTATTGATAAATCTGAGAAAGTTACATTTCAAGTGTGTGACCGACCCAAGTCTCCGGGGCGCTAGCATGCCAAGGCGAGAGCCATGACAACATTCCAGCAAGGGAGGCTGAGACTTGGTTGGAGCTCGCCCTGAGTCGCAACCCGCACTCCCCTATAGTATTGGTGGGATTCGGCACCCCCCCTCATACCAAGCACTCTACCCAAGCTGGTAAAGCACATTATTCTCTCTCTAGGATTTTCTCTTTCTAGAAAGTCATTTTCTCTCTCTAGATTTTATTGATCCCCAGGCTTCCTTTAATCATGCCTAGATTGTGTGAGGTGATTGCACATCGATCAGAGCTCTCTAGACTCCGCTAGAACCGATCAAAGATTTTCAGCCATAGGAACTTGGCGTTGGCTGGATTCTGGTCACAGTGGCGCCGAGAGCAACAGGGGCGCTACTGGCGCCGGGGACATAGCTGGCGCCAGTGGCGCCGGAAGTAAAGCTTGTAAAGGTAGCTTTACAACAGGAAACCAAGATGCATACTTGTCGCCATCTGGCACAACTAGTCCCATGCAACCTTTGCCAAGTAGGGGCAAGTGAAAGTGGTGATTGGACATGAGGACCTTGCATGGCATGTTGAGTTGTCAATGGCAACTTAATAAAAATGGACCAATAACATGGCAGCAATTCAAATTGGCCAATCAACTTATAGCACTCGATTTAACTCCGATCCACTTGGGTGTCAAAAAGTAAAACCTGAACCCAAAGGGAGTTGTCACTAGTTGTGAAAGAAAAAAAGATGTACCCTGTCTTTAAGGCAGGACCACAAAGAAAGATAAAATAGCATTGATAGCTAACTCTTTTCCATGACCAGCCAAACTTGCCTTCACTAGTCAATTTTGTGATTAGTTGTAAAGTGACAACTTTGAAACCAAAACGAATCATGCATCAACATACCACTTTTTGAATTCAACATCCCATACAAATATCTCATCAATCAGCAACCATTTATTGTACTTTAATCTGCCACCATCAAGCTGTATCATAGTTTCTGGTTTCATCTCACGATCGCTACTACACCTTTTTGACAATTGCCTTCGTGTAGACTGTTGACACAAAAATCTAGCATCTGGGCAGTTAATGCCCGGCCCAGGTGGTCTGATCTCTGAACTTTGAGAGCATCCACATATTGTGATTTGAAATTGTGAAATTGAAATGAGGTTTGATCCAGTATCTCTGATTTAACTTTGTGAAATTGAAATGGGGTTTGATCCTGTATCTGGTGTTGGATTAGCAACGCTATGGCTTGTGGGTGGATGCTGCTTCTTTACTGCTTCGGCTCTTCCTTTATGTCTGAATCTAGGCACGCTATATTCAGCCTTGGTCATCTTATTAGTCCCCAGTTTTGAATTTCTCAAATTTTCCCATATTATCTGGAAAATGATGTTTTGCAAAGGCACACTGGTAAGGGTAATTGACTTGTTTCCTGTATGGCTCGCTGGGTGTAAGCTAGAGTGATTCAAATTCATGGAGCAGAAAAAGCACTGTATTCATTGCACATAACTGTAAGCTTGATTTTGTAATGTTGCAGAGGCTCCTGTGCCAATTAAGTATCCTTTGGAGTTCTGTTCAGATTTTGGCTACAGAACTGGCTGTTGCGATAGCCAATTGGACAAGCAGCTGAACATTCGGTTCAATTCTATGAATATCACTAGCCAAATATGCAGTGAGTACATCAAAGAGATTCTATGCGCGGTAAGTCTTGCAAGATTAGGTAAAGCAAGCTCTAGAATTGTTTCTTTTCCCCACATTGATGTACTTGTTTGCAGAGGTTTTGTGCGATCAGTGCAATTACCACTGCTAGTTTGATGTTTTCTATTACTCTCTGCACTCTGGTGTAGATGCAAACACAGCTGTTTTGTTGAATTTCTTTCTGCTACAATGCATCCTTTTAGAAACCCAGCGATCAAGCTTACAGTATGCATTTAAGTGAATGAATTCTACTGTTTTTTGGCAGCAATGTGATGCTTTCGCCGCTGAACTACATGGGCCTCACGATACGAAATCCAGTCCTAACTTGTGCAACTCAAATGCCTCATCCGTCCACGAAAGCAAAGGGTATTGCTCTGACGTTTGGGATGCCTGCAGAAACGTATCCATCACAGATTCTCCATTTTCTCCCCATCTGCTCAATTCTGCCCCATCACATCCCAGGCTGTCTGCAAACAATGATACGCTTTCTGCACAATGGCCATCTAGGAGGGACTTTTGTGCAGCATTTGCACCTCCTGCCTCAGATCCCTACAATGCAAGCTTCTGTTTCGATGGAGGGCCATATCAATTCCAATCTGAGAAACAAGACACAGCTCCCAAGGGCATATGCTTACAGAAAGTAGAACTAGGTGCTTACATTAACATGATCCCTCACCCAGATGGGTCAAATCGTGTGTTTCTTGCTAGTCAATCAGGGAAAGTCTGGCTAGCTACTCTTCCAGAGAAAGGTTCTAGCAACCCAATTACACTGAATGAATCTGCTCCTTACCTTGACATCAGCAATCTGGTGGTGGACAATGAAGAGTTTGGATTCTTGGCATTGGCATTTCATCCCAATTTTTTGCAGAATGGGAGGCTATTTGTTTCTTTCAACTGTGACAAGACGATATGGGCAGATTGTGCTGGGAAATGCTCTTGTACTTCTGATGTAGGGTGTGATCCCTCACAAGTTGGGAATGCAGTTACTTCTGTTCCTTGTCGATACTCCAGTGTTGTTTCTGAATACTCAGCCAACAGCTTAACATCACCTGCAAAAGTACACCATGTCCTTTTCCCTCTTTTTGAATTTGGTGCTTAGATTTCATAATTTCTCATCATCAGCTGGATCAATTTATATTGTTGCATATGGCAGGCCCTGAAAATTAGTTCCAAAGAAGTAAGGAGAATATTCACTCTTGAGCTACCTTATGTGAGTCATCATGCTGGGCAAATCCTTTTTGGTCCTAAAGATGCGTACCTTTACTTCATGCTTGGAGATGGTGGCGGCACTGGAGATCCTTTCAACTTTGCACAAAACAATAAGTCTTTGCTGGGGAAGATTTTGCGACTCGATGTTGATAATATGCCCAGTAAGTATCTCAAAACCAAATTGGACCTTATTCAACATTGATGATTTTGTGCAGGAACACCTCAAAGCTCAACAATCTGAATACAACTTCGATTGTCACATAAGGTAAGAGTTGCTTCTTTGAACTCATTTCAAGTCAAAGCTAAACATTGTGCCGTGTATTATGGGAGTTGGCGTTGTTTGCCCATGTGGCCACAAAAGATAACACATTATGCTAGAAAGCGAGCCAGAGATTAAGGGCAAAATAATAAGCCCATATGTGATTATTTCAATACATTTCTAGAAATAAGTTTAGTATTTATTAGGGGAGAACCATCACAAGCTTTAAATGCCAAGTACATGAAGACGCCCACCAACGGTGCACAACCAACGTTTTGCCCATTCTCTCACCTAATGTGCACCGTTGGATGGGCATTTTCTGAATGTGGCATTATATGCATGTGCAAAATTCATCTTCAGGGAGTTCGATTGATTTATTAAATAATGCAAAATTTGCTAGTCTCCTTGTAGAGTGCTCAAGACTGCAGTATTGGCTAAGCTTAGAAATGATTGATCAATGCAAGAGGTCTATATGAGTTTGTAGAAGGACTTTCTGGTGAGATATTACCCAATGGGCATTATCTTTCTATCTGCTTTCATCTATTTGTACATTAATGGGTTTTCCCATCCTTAATAATATAGTCTCAAGGGTAAGAAATAAAAAGAACTATGCTAGTTAAGAACAGACCAGATTACTATGTTGATTTGCACGAATTGGTCCACTGGCAGGAAAGCATCATGGAATATTTCTGTCTAGAGATTCCTCTTTCAACCACGAATCAGGCCTCAGAAGCCATTAGTATGATGAGATTCAATTGCAGTTCCCATTGTTCAGTAATTGTGGAATGAAATTAGAATTTTCCTGAGGAGGTGGGGTGAGAATTTTGAAAAATGCTTCCTTCAGGAATCAGAACCAGTGTTATGTAAGCTAGGAAGATCGATGTCAATTAATACTACTAACAGTTACAGAATAAACCCAAGAATTATGCCTCCTTGATTTACTGATGCAGAAATATTTAAAGCTGTCATTTGCTTGTGAATGACTCCATGCATACACAGTTTCCACATATGATTTTTGCTCCTGTTTATGCAAGTCTTAAACTGAACACCTGAAGCTGTAGATGGTTAAAAAAACATAAACATAGATATAATCAGGGGTTTAAACGTGTAGCTTCAGCTGAATTCCCGTTTGTGTTCCTGTAATTATGCAGCGACTGAAGAAATTGCAAACTTAGGATTGTGGGGAAATTATACTATTCCTGACACTAATCCTTTTAAAAATGAAAGACTCGCAAGGCCAGAGATTTGGGCTCTTGGCTTCAGGAATCCTTGGCGCTGCAGCTTTGATAGCCTTAAACCTTTGTATTTTTACTGTGCAGACGTGGGCCAGGTGCCTTTCATAAATTCCTTCTGTCTCACAGCTTTGTTTTATTTGTCATGATGGTTCTTAAGTCAAATTTCGTCCTAGTTTACTTTTTTTGTTTAGCCTGCTGAAAACTTGAATGGCTGTAAGTGAATTTGGTTGTGCTAGGCTCTTTGGCAAACCAGTAGGCAATATTGTAAATATATTCCCTTAGTCTAACCTTGTGTTGATTCAATTATTATGGACAGTCTTAAATCTTAGCAAGTTCAATCTTTAAAGAGTGACTGACTCCTGTCAATGCAAGATTTGAATGTCCAGCCCTGTGTATCGCTCTCAACGCAGTTGCTCATATGATTGTCCACTATGTACCTGTCAAGCTATTTACGTATAGTTTGTATATGTAGGAAAGTCAGTATTCAGAATTCATGAAATCTGGCTCCTTTTCATCCTTCAAGCTGAATCATCCTACTGATCTAGTACGTATTTAAGTTTGCAATGAGATATTAGACCTTGCATGGCTTGCCACTTTACGAAAGGCGTTACTGTGTGAAATATTATGCTGACATGCAAACGATGTACGGTTACTTTCGCTTATAGTTCGGTTTCGTCTTGTTTTTTCTGAGAAATACAACCAAGAACCTCAATAGCATACTAGGTTGATAAATTCTTAGTTTGGTCCTAAGTCATTCCAATTTTGTGCGCATTCTACAGACAAGGTTTTAGGCAGGCCTATGAGCAGAAGGTCTTTGTTTGTAAATTGGCTAGGTAACTCCTTGGACGCTTATTCAGTGGTTATTTCTTTAAATTTTATAGTGTACCGATATATCTATGTGTTTAGAAGGAATTCAGACCTGTCTCTATGCAGGAAACATATGAGGAGGTTAATCTTGTCACCAAAGGAGGAAATTATGGATGGCGCGTGTTTGAGGGGCCTAACCTTTATAACCCACCCGCTTCACCTGGTGGAAATACTACTGAGAGCTCTATACTTCCCATATTTCCGATCTTAGGGTATTACCACAATCAAGTGGACCCAAAACAAGGTGCATCTGCGATAATTGGTGGCTATGTATCAAGATCCGAGCAAGATCCTTGTATATATGGCAGGTTAAATCATTATTCTAAAGACCTGTTTTTGTTTGCAGATGTTCCCTTAATATCGGGCTTCCCTTTAGGACAGAGGAACAAACGGAGTAAATATTGTTTAGTTTTAGCTGTTTGTTTGCTATGTAGTTTAAAAAATTGCACCAAATTGGATTGTACATGAACAGGATGTTTTGTTTTTCATGTATATTGAGATATATTGTCAGAAGTCTGGCTCGCAAATTTATCCGTTAATAAATTCTTGCATTGATGCTGGGCAATAGATGGCATGGGTAACGAGTGACTGTGCCACGAACAAAATGATGAAGCTCATTGAAATTTACATAGCTGCAGAAACATAACCTACACTAGGCTGAAGTGTTTGAGTTAATTTTGTCACAGAACAGCAGGCAAGTTTGAGGCTTATTTTGGTATATATAGAGTTCTTAAGAGAACATCTTATGAGCGAAAAAAGATTTGAGCATGAAGCTGATTTAAGGTTCACTTATTGACATTGTGCTGTCATGTTGTTATGATAAGTGCTTACTAGGATTGCTTCGGCTGGTCTTACAGGTACCTGTATGCTGATTTGTATGGTTCAGTAATGTGGGCTGGTCTTGAATTTCCTCCTGGAAGTGGTAATTACAGTGCTACAACAATCAATTTCACGTGCTCTGCTTCTTCCCATTTTCCTTGTGAGTTTGTCGGAAATAGCACAATCCCCAAGTTCCAGTATATCTTTTCATGGGGTCAAGATAATGACAGAAACCTGTACATTTTATCTAATGGGGGTATTTTCAAAGTTATCAGTCCTACCGCTTGCGACTTTACCTGCAAGAAAAGCTTGCCTTCTCAGTTTCAACCCAATTCTGCTCCAGTTCCTACCCGATCGAGCACTGCTATATCATCCCATGCTTCTAGAAGTGCTTCACTTAGCATTCTCAGCAGCAACACAAGTTTCATGTTAGGCTTGATAATTTGGGCCTGGCTTATGTAAGGTTAAAGGAAACACCATTACAGACATATTGTTTGTCTTGATTGCTCTGGCTAACGAGCTTCATTTTAGCTATATTCTCATCGAGATCTTTTAGCTGGATTCCTCATCAGCTGCTTGCCTCTCTGTTTGCAGTCGACCTTCAGAGTTGAGTATGTCTCTGAACATGATTCATTCGTACACATCCTTGCATAGCTGCTCCTCTGGACTTCATCAACTGCTGGAATCTCGTCTTTTGCCTCCATAGATCATTCATCTTTAGACTTTTGACCTCCAACCCATGCAGCCATAGGAACCCATTTCACTTCAAAAGGCTGAACTTCCTTTAGTTATAAAACGCATTCCTTTTGCACGTTCAGTAACCCATAAATGAAGTGTATTTTCCTCATGGAAGTGGTAAGCTATCGAGCCCAAATCATACAATCCATTGTACACAGCAAGAAGGCAGAAAGAGCGATCCTGTTGTCAAAAACTAATGGAAGGAGTAAACACTAGACCCCAAATCATACAAGTCATTGTACACACCATAGTCCTGCTGTAAAAAAAAAAGAAATTATCCTATACTTGGAGATAGTGGAATAGAATATGCTTTCATCTCTCTGAAGTCTGCTCTGTAACATCTGCTTCAGTGAATCTAGTTCTTAGTTAAAAGTAGTATTGGAGAGAGAGAACTGAAATTTCTCATAGTACTGAATTTGGAGTTGCAACTGTAGGACCAAGGGATTAAGTAAACTTTCATGTCATGAGATACGAATTTTAGGGTTTATTGTTTTATAAATAATCAGACAAATTGTTGATTAATTATAATCATCCACTAAAGTATTTGATGTGGATAAGCTAGTTTCTATATCAAAAGAGACTCATATGTCTCTTTTTCTAATTTATTTATTTATTGAATTAATGAAAAAAAAATTGTGCTATGAGTACAAGATGTATTACCATGCTTTAAAATTCAATGTGCATTGTGGTTTTATTATGAATCACATTAATGTCATGTTTCTTGAAACTTTTACTTCAAAACTTGTAACCAATGTATCATATGCAAACTTCAATAGATGAATTCAAAGACGTCTTGCCTTCTAGATTACCTCATGGGTTACCAAACCAACAAGGCCCCGATAAACTATCAAGTAGAGATATTGTCTAGGAGTCAACCCATATCTTGCCAATCTTGTAAGTTTAGCTTGAAAAAGAATATGAGGTGGCTTGGAAAATAGAGGAATATCTTAGGATAGGACATATACGACCTAGTAAATCACCATGAGGTGCACTAGTGCTTTTGAAGAACAAAAAGAATGGGTGTGTTTGTATGTGCATCAACTACAAGGGGTGAGTAATACCATAAAAAATACATATCCATTATCTAGAATGGATGATCTTGTACACCATCTTGGTGGAGCTCATTATTTTACTAAGGTGGATCTCAAAACTTGTTATCATCAAATAAGGATCCATCCTAGTGACATTGTTATCATCAAATTATGTTCTAAAATATCAGGGTTGAATCAAATCAAAATCTAACAGGGTTGAAATAAAATTTGACCTTAAGGTCAAAAAATTGTGGGAGCATAATGTGCCATTGTATAAGGAAAAGAGCCAATGATGACACATAATATTAGGGCAATGTAGCACATCTATACATAAGAAAATTTGAACAATAGTAGGACTAAGAAATTTATAGTTTATGGATAGATCATTCAAATAAGCAGATCAAAGACACAATAGTTAAATTTTTTTAAGTCTTATTTTCTCAATAAGCAATAAGCAATGCACATTTCTAAAAGCATAATCATATGGATTCAAACAACAATCATAGAGACCTTTATCTATGCTCACAATTTTCAAAATAGGAATTCTTTCATTTTGATTTCTATCAAAACAATACTATTTCTTATACCTATTTACAAACATAGGATTATAATAGGGGAGTTTTAAGCTCCAAAAGGACCTTATAAGAATTCGTGCAAAGATCCCTCTTGTATGATTAAAATATTGTAACACTATACACCTTTGACTCACCATAACGTTTTAATTGTAGCTCAGAAGTATGTCATGTAAGGTATCATTGGAAAGTGCTCGTCGAGTCCTTTCCAATGCACCAAACTTCGCTGAAATCAAAATTACCACTAAAAAGTTGTCATTTTTAATGTGGACTCAAAAAGTTACGTTACGTAAAATCTTTCAAATTTGAGTGTTTTGATTGGTCCATGTGTAAGAAAAATTTGACAAAATATAAAGAGAATCTTTACAAAGGGTGCTTTTTGGATTTAGAACTCCTCTACTGTTACAAGGTGTTAATATTCTCAATGGAGTTTTCATCAACAAATTCATCATTTATTGAATAGTTAGACAAAGATAATTACCACATGTGGAAGTTCAAAATGAGAGTTATCCTACTAGCCAAAGAGTTGTGGATGTGGGTGAATTTAGATACAAAGCTTATAAGCTCTATAATTCTCTTTCAAAGAATATTGTTTTAATTGAGATGTTATACTTTATCAGATCAATTCTATGATTTAAAGAATAAGCCAAAGGTTATTGACAACACAATAAAAAAATTTGTAGTCTTCCAAGACCTCCTATGGAAGTCAGTGATCCAAAAAAAGAAGAAGAAGAAGAATAGCCACAATAGGAGCATCATATTCTTATATGTTAGAAATCAATGATAAACTTCATTACACTTCTTAGTTACTATTTACGATGTACTTTATTACCAGCTGTAACTAGCTATTCGCTAGTCTAGTAGTCTACTCCTAGGTTCTCCCTCTCTATCAGGGTTCAGGGTTTATATGTACATTTTACATTCAGTATGTGGCAGTGTGATAGATTGATAGTCTTCTTCCGGCTTCTTTGGTGATTGCTTTGGTGAATGCTTGATGTTCCATTTCTGATTGTTGACATGGTATCAGAGCGGCAATAGTCATGCGTGCCTGATCAATGGATACTTTTGTCACAGGCTCCGCAACGAAGTGAGAAAGTCCTTCACAGGAGGTGAAAGCTTGGAGAGATAAAAACGGCTGGAAGAATTCCTTCTTTGGTGTATTTTGCAGGTTTGGAGCTCAGAATCATTAGTGGGGAACGAAGACACAGTCCCGGAGGCATCAAAATGGCCAGGGCAGCATCAAACAAGTTGAAAATCTGTTGAGTGGGGAGATTTTTACAATACTTCCTAGTTGTTGTGAAAAGCACAGTCCCGAAGGCATCCAAAAGGCCAGGGCAGCATCAGACAGATTGAAAATCTGTTGAGTGGGGGAGATTCTTACAATACTTCCTAGTGGTTGTGGAAAGTGCTATTTATGTGAGAGGTTTGCCAAGAAATCTCTCATTTGTCTGTTTGGAGTACCACAAATCACACTAGATAGTATCTAGTACTGTCATTCAGAGTTAGGAAGCTTCATACTTTTCACATTACTGATATCTGTTTGTTTGAACGATCACTCGTTTCGAAATCTTTGCAAAGAGGAGGCAGCGTAGCCGTCGCGCCGAAGTAGAAAATCTAGAATATTCTCTCTGAAAGTTCTTATATTCTCTCTTTTTTCCGTACCAATATCGGATCCAAGCGCGCTAGCTGAAGAGACACCTGAGCAGTCGTACATCCGCGATCCAATCCGATATCGCATGTCTGTACCGATATCGGATCCTGGATCACTTACAATTAATGCATGTGAGTTGCCACGAGTTTCTACAAGCATAATCATGCTAATTCTATGTCTACAAACTATATGCAAGTTGCATGTATCAAACTAGATAATACATAACCATGTAGCTCGAGTTCTATGTAGGCCAAACTTGGCATTTTGCATTAATAAGCTACATACTTGCATGGTACAACATTTGTAGCAAGCCAAGAAATCAATATGGATTGTTTTTCAATTTTAACACTACACACATCCTGAATCGGTGTCTTACAAAATTCGTGGAAGGTAAGACACCTCATGAAGCTGTTACTAGAAAGAAACCTAATATTTCTCATTTGAGAGTATTTGGTTGTGATGCTTATGCTCATATTCTTGATGAGAAACGAAGAAAATTGGATGCAAAAGCTATCAAGTGTATTTTCCTTGGATATGATGAGAAGGCCAAGGCATACAGGATGTATGACACAAATGCACAGAAACTTGTAATTTCTAGGGATGCTATGTTTGACGAGATGGGCCAAGGTGAACAATCTGAAATAATCACTGAATCTTTTGATGAGGGAGCGAAATTACAGGTCAAGAAGGGAGTGGATTTTAATATAGAAAATCCATTGGACAAAGGCAAGCCTGATGCTGAAATTTCCAAGGAGTACCTAAATGGCACTTATCAATCACAGATGGTGCAAAGAAGGGAGATACTCCCAAATCTAGTGAGCAGGGAGAGCTTAGAAGATCAAGTAGAAATCGAAAACCTCCTGCAAGATTAGAGATGAATCTAGCCCTAATGGGTTCTGTGCTCAAGGCTCAAGAACCAAAAACTTTTGATAAAGCAAAGGAGCACGAGGAGTGGCGTGAAGCTATGGAAACAGAAATGGAAGCTATATCAAAAAATAGGACTTGGAACTTGGTTGAGCCACCTGATGGTAAGACGTCTATCACTTGCAAATGGATATACAAGATCAAATATAGAGCTGATGGAAACTCAACAAATGCAAAGCACGGTCGGTTGCGAGACGATTTGAGCAGCAGGAAGGTATTGATTTTGAGGAAACCTTCGCACCTGTAGCTAAGATGGTAACTATATGTTCTGTCATTGCTATTTCTGCTTTCTATGGTTGGAAGATCCAGCAAATGGATGTTAAATTTGCTTTTCTTAATGGAGTGCTGGATGGAGAGGTGTACTTAGCACAACCTCAAGGATTTATTGAACCAGGAGAGAGCACCTTGTTTGTAAGCTCAACAAAGCTACTTATGGATTGAAGCAAGCACCATGGGCGGTACTCTTGCATTGATGAACACTTTAAGAGAAGGGGAATGGTAAAGAGTGATGCTGATCCTAATCTTTACATTCTAAGGCAAGATTCAGATATAGTGTTCATTGTGTTGTACGTGGATGATTTGATTATTACAGGAAGTAATGAGAGCTTAATTGATGAAATCAAATCAGATCTTTCCAATGCTTTTGACATGAGTGATCTAGGATTGATGCACTAATGTCTTGGCATTGAAGTATGGCAAAAGGAAAATGTGGTCTTTCTTACACAAAGCAAATATGCACGAGATTTGCTTTATAAGTTCAATATGCAGAATTGTATTCCTTTGAGTACACCTATGGATGTCAACATGAAGCTTACTACATATGATGAATCTAAGAAAGTGGATGCTTATTTGTATAGACAGTTGGTGGGTAGTTTGATTTATCTGACACACACACGACCTGGTATTTCTTATGTTGTTGGTGTTGTTAGTCAATTTATGCAAGATCCTAGTCAAACACACTGGAAGTCTGCTAAACATATTTTCAGATACATTCGAGGGACATTGAATTTTGGTTTGAAGTATGATCAGCTTGAAGTGCCAATATTGCTAGGATATACAAATGCTGATTGGGCAGGTAATATTGATGACAGAAGGTCTACCAGTGGTCATACATTCAGTTATGGTATAGCTGCAGTTTCATGGAGCAACAAAAAGCAACCTACAATAGTCTTATCCTCGACGGAAGTTGAATATCGAGCACTCAGCAATGCTGCACAAGAAGCGGTATGGTTATGAAGATTGCTTGTGGATTTAGGTCAACCATAGGTGGATGCAACTACTATATCTTGCGACAATCAAAGTTGCATTCACCTTGCCAAAAATCCAGTTTTACATGCTCGAACCAATGTTAGAAATCAATGATAAACTTCATTGTTACTGTTTACGAGGTACATTAATGTTGACAGTTGTGACTAGCTGTCATTAGCCGTAGGCTAGTCTATTAGTCTACTCATAGGTTTTCTCTCTCTATCAGGGGTTCAAGGTTTATTTGTACATTTCACATTCTGTATGAGTTAGTGTGATAGAGTGACAGTGTGTGTTCTTCTTCCGCCTTCTTGTGGTGATTGCTTATGGTGAATGTTTGATGTTGCACATCTAATTCTTAACATGGTATCAGAGCAGGAATAGTCCAACGTGCCTGATCAGTGGATACAGCTTGTCATAGGCTCTGCAACGAAGTGAGAAAGTCCTTCATGGGAGGTGAAAGCTTGGAGAGATAAAAATGGCTAGAAGAAATCCTTCTTTGGTGTATTTTGCAGGTTTGGAGCTCAGAATCATCAATGGGGAACGAAGACACAGTCCCGGAGGCATCAGAAAGGCTAGGGCAGCATCAAACAAGTTGAAAATCTGTTGAGTGGGGAGATTTTTACATTCCTAGTTGTTGTGAAAAGCACAGTTTCGAAGGCATCCAAAAGACTAGGGCAACATTAAAATTTGAACCAATATCAGATCCACGTGCGCGAGCTAAAGAGAATCTCGCGTAGTCTTGCACTCGCGCTTCATACCGATATCAAGTGTCCAACCGAACATTTACAGTTCTGTGGCGTGATAAATTTATTGAGCCAGACTCATCTATCCAGTAATGGCAACTCTAAGCGAGAGTGTCCTTAATGAGTCAAGCAAATTGGAAGGTGTCAGCAACTATGCAGTTTGGAAATTCAAACTGAAGAACATTTTGATGGAAAATGAGCTGTGGGAGATCGTGACAGGTGAAGAGACAAGGTCAGTGATTGAAGAAGATCAACGGGCATTTGATAGGAGAAAACGGCAAGCCCAGAATGTCATCAACTTATCAGTTAGACATGCAATTATTTCCTATATTTCAGATTCAGAAGGACCAAAAGAAACGTGGGATACATTGAAGGCATTGTTTGAAACGACAAATACATCGAGACGAAGTTGCATACATTGCGGATGGATGCTGGTGCAACTATTGCTGATCACATACTGAAGATCAAAGATATCCGTGACCAATTAGCAGCAGTTGGAGAGCGAGTAGAAGATTGTGAGATCGTGCAATTGACATTGAATAGTCTGAGTGAGCCACATCAATTGTTTGTGACAAGTATAGCCACAAGAGAAAATCTTCCAACCTATGAAGAACTAGGTGGATTGCTTTTGCAAGAAGAGCAACGTCAAGAGAACTTGAATCATTGTAACAGGAGCTATGATCAAGCTCTTGTAGTTAGAGGACGAGGTGGAAGATTTGGTCGTGGAAGGTGTCAATCGAGAGGAGGAAACTCAAGCCGGGGATCATTTCAACAATTTTATGAGAAAGTCAATGATAGTCCGAATCGAGGCAATTGGAATCAAGGCCAAGGTCAAGGACGCGACTATTCAAGACAAAATAAACCTTGAAATTGTAGGTACTGCAACAAACCTGGCCACTGGGAGCATGAATGCTTCAAGAAACAGAAGGAGATGGAACGAAGAAAAGACAAATGGCAAGCGGGAAATTATGCTGATCAACATCAATTTAATGACTATTATTATGAAAACAATTATACTGATCAACATCAATACGATGATGATCAATATGAAGATGATACTGGTGAGAGCTCAAAATTGTTCACTACAGCATTAATGACAAGTGATGAGACCAAGGATACCTGGTACATTGATAGTGGTGCATCCAAGCACATGACTTCAAGGAAAGAGTGGTTTTCAAAACTGAAGGAAACTCACAATGGTGATGAAGTTGGACAAGCCGATGGCAAATTGCTATATGTTAAAGGAGTTGGAGTGGTACCAATGAAGTTAGCCAGTGGGAAGATAAAGCGGATAAGCAATGTGCAATATGTACCTGGCTTTGCTAACAATCTACTATCTATTGGGACGATGGTTGATCAACAACTCAAGGTTGAGTTTGACAGTGACAAGTGTCTTGTCAAAGACATCAAGAATCACTACAAAGTAATTGTTATAGGAGCTAGAGTCAACGGGAATCGACTCTACAAATTGAATGCGAGATCTTTTACTCAAGCTATGGTAAGCACTGTTGATAGTCGAAGTGATCTTTGGCATCAAAGGTTTGGTCATATCAGTGCTCAAAGTTTGCAAATTCTTAAAAGAGGTAATCTAGTTGTTGGATTGTCTGATATCTCTTTTGAAGGAAAAATTTGTGAGGGTAGCATTTTGGGAAAACAACATAGAGAGAGATTTCCCAAAGATGGAGCAAGAAGAGCCAATGGCATTCTTGATCTTGTTCATAGTGATCTATGTGGACCAATACAAACTAGGTCCATTAGTGGTTGTTACTATTTCATCACATTCATTGATGACTATAGTAGACATATCTGGATTTATTTCAAAAGCAAGAAATCTAATGCTTTTGCCAAGTTTAGAGAGCTCAAGGCTCTAGTTGAAAAACAAACAGGTTGTTATATTAAGACCCTCAGATCAGATGGTGGTGGTGGGTATTTTTCAACAGAGTTTATAAACTTTTGCAAGAATCAGGGGATCAAGAGACAAACCACTACACCCTATTCACCACAACAGAACGGAGTTGCAGAACAGAAAAACAGATCCATTGTGGAGATGGCTAGGGCAATGCTTAAGAGCAAGGATTTGCCAAATACTTTTTGGGCAGAAGCATGCAACACAGCTACTCATATCTTGAATCGGTGTCCTACGAAGTCTGTGGAGGGCAAGACACCTTACGAAGCCTTTACTGGAAGGAAACCTAATGTTTCTCATTTACGAGTATTTGGTTGTGATGCTTACGCTCATGTACCTAATGAAAAATAAAAGAAGCTGGATGCAAAAGCTGTTAAGTGTATTTCCCTTGGATATGATGAAAGAGCCAATGCATACAGAATGTATGACACAGATGCACAAAAGATTATGATTTCCAGAGATGCTACTTTTGATGAGATGAGTCAAAATGACCAAATAAAATTGACAATTGATCCCTTTGATGATAAAGCTAAAGTGCAAGTGAAGGAAGAAGTTGGTGTCGATATGGAAGAGCCAATGGAAAAAGATAGGGTCAATAATGAGATTCCTAGTCCCAAGTGGTACTTGTCAGTAACAAGTGATGCTAATAAGGGAGATACTCCCGAATCAAGTGGGCGGGGAGAGCTTAGAAGATCAAGTAGAAATCAAAAACCTCCTGCAAGATTAGAGATGAATCTAGCCCTAATGGGTTTTGTGCTCAAGGCTCAAGAACCAAAAACTTTTGATAAAGCAAAGGAGCACAAGGCGTGGCATGAAGCTATGGAAACAGAAATGGAAGCTATAACAAAAAATAGGACGTGGAACTTGGTTGAGCTACCTAATGGTAAGACGTCTATCACTTGCAAATGGATATACAAGATCAAATATGGAGCTGATGGGCAACTCAACTTGTACAAAGCACAGTTGGTTGTGAGAGGATTTGAGCAGCAGGAAGGTATTGATTTTGAGGAAACCTTCGCACCCGTAGCTAAGATGGTAACTATATGTTCTATCATTGCTATTTCTATTTTCTATGGTTGGAAGATCCAACAAATGGATGTTAAATCTGCTTTTCTTAATGGAGTGCTGGATGAAGAGGTGTACTTAGTACAACCTCAAGGATTTGTTGAGCCAGGGAGAGAGCATCTCGTTTGTAAGCTCAACAAAGCCATTTGTGGATTGAAGCAAGCACCACAGGCGTGGTACCCTTGCATTGATGAACACTTCAAGCAAAGGGGAATGGTAAAGAGTGATGCTGATCCTAGTCTTTACATTCTAAGACAAGACTCAGATATAGTGTTCATTGTGTTGTACATGGATATTTGATTATTACAGGAAGTAATGAGAGCCTAATTGATATAATAAAATCAGATCTTTCCAATGCTTTTGACATGAGTGATCTAGGATTGATGCACTATTGTCTTGGCATTGAAGTATGGCAAAAGGAAGACATGGGCTTTCTTACACAAAGCAAATATGCACGAGATTTGCTTTATAAGTTCAATATGCAGGATTGTAAGCCTTTGAGTACACCTATGGATGTCAACATGAATCTTACTACATATGATAAACCTGAGAAAGTGGATGCTTATTTGTATAGATAGCTAGTGGGTACTTTGATTTATTTGACACACACACGACCTGATATTCCTTATGTTGGTGTTGTTAGTCAATTTATGCAAGATCCTAGTCAAGCACATTGGAAGTCTGCTAAACGTATTCTCAGATACATTCGAGGGACATTGAATTTTGGTTTGAAGTATGATCAGCCTGAAGCACCAATGTTGGTAGGTTATACAGATGTCGATTGGGCAGGTAATATTGATGACATAAGATCTACCAATGGTCATACATTAAGTTATGGTATAGCTGCAATTTCATGGAGCAGCAAAAAGCAACCTACAGTAGCCTTATCATCGACGGAACTGAATATCGAGCACTCGGCAATGCTACACAGGAAGCAGTATGGTTACGAAGATTGCTTGTGGATTTAGGTCAACCACAAGTGGATGCGACTAATAATCTTGCGATAATCAAAGTTGCATTTACCTTGCCAAAAATCCAGTTCTACATGCTCAAACCAAGCACATCGAAATACACTACCATTTTGTTCGAGAGAAAATTCTTGATGGAGCCATTGATCTTGTTTTTTGTAAATCTGAAGATCAAATGGCAGATATTTTTACTAAGTCATTAGGTAGATGTAAATTTGAGAGGTTTCGTACTCTATTAGGAATAGAAGAATGTAATTTTATCATTGAGGGAGAGTGTTAGAAATCAATGATAAACTTCATTGTTACTGTTTACGAGGTACATTAATGTTGACAACTGTGACCAACTGTCA
Source organism: Diphasiastrum complanatum (assembly GCA_029204225.1). Lineage (NCBI taxonomy): Eukaryota > Viridiplantae > Streptophyta > Lycopodiopsida > Lycopodiales > Lycopodiaceae > Diphasiastrum > Diphasiastrum complanatum. The sequence goes on along the minus strand of CM055093.1, from coordinate 9,879,383 downwards.
TTAGCCGTAGGCTAGTCTATTAGTCTACTCATAGGTTTTCTCTCTCTATCAGGGGTTCAGGGTTTATTTGTACATTTCACATTCTGTATGAGTTAGTTTGATAGGGTGAGAGTGCGTGTTCTTCTTCCACCTTCTTGTGGTGATTGCTTATGGTGAATGCTTGGTGTTGCATATCTAATTCTTAACAACCAAGCACATCAAAAATAGATTATCATTTTGTTCGAGAGAAAATTTTTTATGGAGCCATTGATCTTGTTTTCTGTAAATCTGAAGATTAAGTGGCAGATAGTTTTACTAAGTCATTAGGTAGATGTAAATTTGAAAAGTTTCGTACTCTACTAGTGTTGCGCCGGTGTCTCAAAGGGCGCTGGGACTTGAGCGGTTTCCCCAACATCCTCTTAAGTTTAACATTCATCCATCATGCACTTACGTAAAAACCAACTTAGAAACATAACAAGCTTAACCATTCAGACTTAAGAAAACTGGAATCCCAACCAACCCGAAAGCCAACTCAGAATCCGTCCCCAAAAGGTAACCAAAGGCAAAGACAAGCCACACATGAAACCCAAGGCATAGTGGTCACCAAATTGAACAATTGGCATAGCGGCGAGCCACACGTTGGTGACATGAACCCTTGGACACCGGCGACACAAAAAAGTTGTAGTAAGGGTCCTTCCACTTGGACCAGTCCCGGAGGCGAATCTGAAATGGTAATCATCCCCAAGGATCAACTTTATTAAATTTGGAAGAGGTTACATTCATACATAGACTGACTGGTCTCGGGGCCACCAACACGTGCTGGCTCATGTTGGTAGAGGGAGCTAAGACCTGGCGACTGGATTCCTGGTGCTGGTTGAGCTACCCAAGTTTCTGTCTGCCGGACTCCCCCTATAGTTCTGGTGTGATTCGGCGCACCCCCTCTGTCCTAAAATATAGTGCTTTCTAGTAAAGCACGCTTTTTAGGACTTAGTTTTTATTTTGCTGATTAAGCCTGGCAAGCCTGACAGAATCAGTCTGGCTCCCGGGAGCCGTCCCGGCGGCAGAATCAATTTGCTTCCTGACTAGGCCATGACTCGAGCTCTAGAGCTAGCTCATGACTTGTGACTACTTGACTGGCTCACCACAGGTCAGAGGCTCAGTCCTTGACATTCTAACTTGCTTTGGGACCTTAGGGAGTGTCACCCCTTAGAGTCTTACAGGGCATGCTGGGTGCACCCGAGTCAGCTTTACAACATCCTCCCCTTGTTTGAAAAAGCTAATGTCCTCATCAGGGCCAAACTAGACCTAAGACGCATGGCACGGGCTTAATTCACCGGCCTTAACAACTTTGAATAAAAAATACATTGGCAGTAGCACAGGAAAAGTGTGGATCAAGTTCACTTACATAAAACCTGTGTAAAGCTGCAAGTGATTTATTGACAAACTTAAGAAAGATACCTGAAAGTTCCTTGAACTTCAGAGTGGCCGAGTGGTCATACAGGAGGCATGCCGCCAGGTAGTGCTTTGTGTGTCGATCTGGAAAAACGGCTATTGCGTTGATTTTTCTGCAGATAATCTGTCAGTACTTCAGGGGCTCCCTCTTTAAGTTTGTCTTCGTACTCCAAGAAGCCTCAATGAGTGGAGGCCCGTAGTCACTTTACTAGATATTCGCGTTGAACGCCAGTTCGCTTTCTATGTGCCAATATTTGTTCTGGTACAAGCTGTCTCTTCTTATCATCAAGTGTCGATGGTGGGTGATGGAGTTCGTGTTGGCCGATCAAATCGCTCATCCGGTTTGTACCGTTTGAGTAATGAGATATGAAACACATTGTGTATATCCGAGCTGGATGGCAGCACCAATCGGTAAGCCACTGGGTTGACCTTCTTGGGTGACATAATATGGCCCCGCATAAGGTCGAACGAACTTATGAGAGAAGCCTTTTTGGTAATGCAATATTTTTTGTGTTCAACCACACTTTATCACCTTCCTCAAATTCCAGTTCTCGTCGATGTGGGTTTACGTCAGCTGCCATACTTCTTTGTGATTGCTCTAAAAATGACTTCACCTCTGTCAGCTTTGTGTGCCACTCATTGATGAATTCCTCCGTAGTGGGTACTAGAGTTTCTTGCACGCCTGTAAGAAAAGAGCTTGGAACAATCGGTAGCCGACCATTGCTTATCGAAGGGTGCCTTTCCAGTAGATCTGTTCACTTGGTTGTTATGTGCAAACTCGAGAATATCCAAGTAGCTGACCCAATCAGATTGGTCCCAAGCGACATAATTTCGTAATATTGTTCAATCTGTCGATTGACTCATTCCGTTTGCCCGTCTGTCTGAGGGTGATATGCAGTGCTGAAATTCCATTCCCCGAGGCAAAATAGACAAGTCCAAACTA
>CM055093.1:9723281-9867009 GCA_029204225.1 Diphasiastrum complanatum | reverse complement strand
TTCACATTACCAAGATAGCAAGTTTTGCTTGCTCCAAGCATTGATTTCTAAGCGAGTTTTGGAGGTGATTTCATAGAGAAGGATTTCTAGCATTCAAGGAGAGGGAAGATAAGAGTTTTGGGGACTATTCAAGGCTGTTCTAAGGTGTAGTAGGCACCTCCTAAAGTGATTTAGGTTCAGTCCAACCATTGCTTCACCAAATTAGATCATTTTTCATCAATTTTGATCATTTTTTGCTTGTGATTGGATAGTAGATTGTGTTGCATCCTCATTAAGTTCCATTTAGATCTTTTACAAGTGTTTTGGAAGTATATTAGGTTGCTGCAATTCACTTCTTTATCATGTTCATTTGGAAGCTTTAATGTTCTTTATAGAAAGAGGGGCAATTCTACTAGTATTGTCTACTTCAATCAAGCAAGTGCATTGTTTCTAGTATTCTAATGATTTGATTTTGTTAGAGATCATTCTTAGATCTTTATAGGAAGTCTATTACTGATCTTTTTCAGGTCCCTAAGAAGTGGGATAAGGTAGACCTTCAATCAAATCAATAGAAGTAACCTTCATTTGTGTCAAGTCCTTGATTAGGAGACTAGATGACATCTATAAATGCTAACTTTTGGATACTAATGAAAGGCTCAACAAAACTAACTATTCCATATGAAAGTTAGAATGAATCTATCATGATCATGCAAGATCTGATGGAAAATTGTAAATGGTAAGGAGGGTGAACCTATTCATCCTCAAGAAAAAGCCAAATACATCAAGAGTGCAATGTTGCACTACATTGCATAAAAATTGAATGTTGCAAATGAACTCTTAAGAGAGGTAGGAGATTGCACTTCAGCTCAAGATGCTTGGGAGACTTTGCAAAAGGTCTATGAATCCAAGAACCAAACTAGAATGTTAGCTTTGAAGAATCAAATCTATAGAAGCTATCAAAAGAAAGGAGAGAGTGCACATACTTTTGTCCTAAGAGTAAAGGAATTGAACAAAGAGCTAGCCTTTATAGGTGACCCTATCAAGGATGAAGAGCTTGTTCAACTCATATTGAATGGACTAAGCTTTGAATTTGACAATTTGGTTCAGGGATATGCAATTATGGGTAAGCTACCCATACTTGAAGAACTCCAAGGCACGCTCATGGCCGAAGAATCAAGAAGGAGCCAAATGCAAGAGAGGATGGATAGGCTTTCCATCCAAGGTGGAGATGACCAAGCTCTCTTCACCAAAGGCAAAGGCAAGTCCAAAGGCAAAGGATCAACATTCAAGAAGTCTACAAAGCTTGAGGATCAAGAAGGACCCCCAAAGGCATCTCCATCAACCACCAAAGTCAAGAAGGACAAATCAAAGGTGAAGTGAGGCCGAGAAGAGCAAGATATCTACCTTTACTTTATGGCACAAAAGACTTGGACATGTCAACTCGGGTTCCATGGAGGCTATGATCAAGGAGGAGTATGCTTTAGGCCTACCAAGGTCTATTGGGAAGGAAGACAAGGTTTGTGAAGCTTGTGCCTTATCCAAGGCACATAAGAAGGTGTTTCCTAACTCCATCACAAAGTCATCTCATCCTCTTGAACTCATACACTCGGATGTGCACATTGCTAGCACCAAATCTAATGGAGGTTCATCCATGTTTTTAACCTTCATTGATGACTACTCAAGATATTGTTGGGTGTTCTTACTTTCCTTCAAGTCTCAAGTATTTGATACTTTTGTAAAGTTCAAGTTGTTTGTGGAAAAGCATCATAATCATAGCATCAAGATTCTTAGAAGTGACAATGGTGGAGAATTCATCTCCAATGAGTTCAAGGCCTTTTGTGAGGAGGAAGGGATCAAAAAAGAGACTTCTTGTCCTTACACTCCTCAACAAAATGGAGTTGCTGAAAGAAGGAATAGAACATTATGTGAATGTTCTAAGGCTTTAAGATTAGATGCTTGTTTGCCCAAATCCTTTTGGGGTGAGTCTCTTGTATGTGCAAACTACTTGATGAATAGGGTGTCTTGCAAAGCAATTGAAGGCAAAACTCCTTATGAGATGTTGTATGGAAAGAAACCCAATCTTAATCACTTGAAAGTTTTTGGGTGTATATGTTATGTGCATGTGCCATTAGAAACAAGAACCAAGGAGGATCCATCTTCCACAAGAGGGATCATGCTTGGATATGGAAGCTCAAGCAAGGGCTACAAAGTCTATCTTCCATCCTTGAACAAATTTGTTGTTTCAAGGGATGTCATCTTTGATGAACATCATATGCATATGCTTGAAGAAGGCTCAAGTGCTCCAACAATCAAGAAGAAGATGGCCGAGGAGCAAGATCTTGGTTTTGAGGAGGAGCTCATGGAGGAGCAAGCACCAAACCCACCTATCACACCAAGGAGATCTTCAAGGGCAAAAGTGGAGCCATCAAGGCTCACATATCAAGGCAAAGGACAGCAAGTTGAGGGTATCTCATCCACTTCTTATGCTTTATCTAGTTTTGAAGAACCGTCTAATGTTGAAGATGCATTGAACTCCAAAGAATGGTATAAAGCTATGTTGGATGAGTATGATGCCTTGATTGAGAATGAAACTTGGTTTCTTGTTGAGAGACCTCAAAGGAATATAATAGGATGCAAGTGGGTCTTCAAGCTTAAGTTGAATGCAAATGGGAGTGTTAACAAACATAAAGCAAGATTAGTTGCAAAAGGTTATGCTCAAGAGAGAGGGATAGACTATGAGGAAACTTTTGCACCCGTGGCCAAGATGGTCACAATAAGACTAATCATTGCACTTGCATCACATTTTGGATGGATTCTATGTCAAATGGATGTCTCTAATGCTTTCTTGAATGGTTTATTGGAAGAGGATATCTATATGGAGTAGCCACAAGGGTTCATCAAGCATGGAATGGAGAACAAAGTATGCCATCTCCAAAGAAGCATCTATGGCTTGAAGCAAGCCTCAAGATCTTGGAATTCAAGACTACATTGCTATCTTATTTCACTTTATTTTGTTCAAAGTGAATATGATCCCACTCTTTACATTAAGTTTTATGATGTTGGTATTGTACTTTTACTCATTTATGTAGATGACATCATCATTAGTGGAAATAGTGTTGATGGTATTGAAAAAATCAAGATAGATCTATCCTTAGAGTTCAAGATGGTAGATCTAGGGTGTGTTCACTTCATCTTAGGCATAGAAGTACTTAGAGGGTCTGATTTTATCTTTATAAGTCAAGTAAACTATGCTCAAAGTCTTTTGAAGAAGTTTAAGATGGAAGTATGCAAAAGTGTTGACACACCAATGGAGCAAGATGTAAAAGTGCCAAATGAAGATGATGAAAGATCCTTCATGGACATCACTTTGTTTAGGCAACTTATAGGTTCCTTAATGTGGATCACTATAACTAGACTAGATCTTAGCTTTAGTGTATGTAGGTTGAGCCAATCCATGCAAAAGCCATTGAATATCCATTGGAAAAAGGCTAAGAGGATTCTAAGATACATCTCGGGTACATTGGATTTTGGGATTCTATATAGAGGAGATGTGATTAACCTTCATGCATTTAGTGATTCAGATTTTGCAGGGGACAAGAGGGATAGGAAATCAACAAGTGCCTATTCAACTTTCATAGGAGAAGGTGTGGTTTCATGGCTTTCAAAAAAGCAAGAAACTATATCTCTATCTTCAACTGAGGCCGAGTACAAAGCTTTGACAACCACTACAAAGGAGGTACTTTGGATCAAGAGATTATTGGTGGAACTAAAGATCATGGATTCAGAGGAGGCACCAATCATCTACAATGACAATATATCAGCCCAACACCTTGCATCTAACCCAATCTTCCATGCAAGATCTAAGCACATTGAGATATGCCATCACTTTGTGAGAGAAATGGTGCAAGCCAAGGAGATTGCTTTGGAGCATGTTCCAAGCAATGAATGTGTAGCTGATCTACTTACTAAACCACTTCAAAGGACACCTTTTATGAAGTTCAGATCATCACTTGGAGTGATTAGTAAAGCAATGATTGAACCAAGCTAGATAGTGAGGAGGAGTGTTAAAAATTCATAATTCTAGCTTGACTAGTTTTGGTCATATGACTTGTAAATAGTTAAATGGTCATGATGTGGCTTGTCACACGTGCCAAATAGCATAGGATTCCATTCATAAGGATGTTCTCAAGTAGACCTAAGTGTTAGAACCTTTGGAATGAGTCCAAATTATGCTTAGATACAAGGGAGAAAAAATAGGAGCTATTTTTGGTAATTTTTGCATTGTTGAGGGATCTCCAAGATTCCAACCCTAACTTGGTAGGGATGAAAGATCCACCAAAATTAGCATTAGGGATAGGTTTAGGGCTACTCATACCTGCCCAAAACCGTGATGGATCATGTATATATAGGTGATGATATCTCACCAAAATCAATCAAGCAATTTCATGTTTTTTCTCTCATAATGGTGCAATTGCTCTCTATGTTCATAATTGTTTGAGTACTTGTGATTACTAATGATTATAGGATTGAATGTAGGTCTGGTGTACAGTACTCAGACTGTGGGAGTCCGTACTTTCACACGTGTGAAGCCTTCTTCAAGGATTTGGGCCATTTAGTGAGGTTCAAGCATAGGTTTTTGATGGATTTTGATGGTTCAACTTGTGCTAATCTTATGAAATCATAATCTATTGTTTTCCTCATCATTTCAAGTGTTTTAGGATCCTTATTTGCTGTAATTTTTACATTGTGATGGACTCTTGAAGACAAATCTTGCAAGTCCTTGTGAGATTCCAAGCCTCATTCACCTTTCCACAAAGGAAACAACTTTCCTTGGACTTGTCCTTCTTGTATTTGCATTTTGACCTTGAAGCTCCATCCTTCACCTTGGCCCCCTTGCTTTGGTTCTCCTTGGATGGATTGGTCTTCTTTTTGTAGCATCTTGAGAAAATATATCCTCCCTTGCCACAAAGGTTGCACTTAGGATCCTTTCTTTCCTTCAATAGGATGCCACCTATTGATGTCATGTGAATAAAAACCTGTGATATGATTCTACAAATGTAATTTGTGACTTTCAAGAGACTAGATTTGAACATCTTCAATAATCTAGAATGATCTACAAAAGATCTAGCTCACAAACCTAAGAATCAATTTTCACACTAAGACTAGTCACTTGGAAACTTTGCTTTGATCACTAATACAAAAGCACACAATCTTTGAATCAAATCACAAAAGAAATCAGATCCAATCTCCTATTGGACTCATCAAATACCAATGACTCTTTCTTTTCAAAGTTGAAATGGATATGAAAAAGATTTGACACCTAGGATTTCCTTTTCACTTGACTAGTTCTCTCAACACTTGAGATTCTTGAACAAAAGATGGGTTTTGTTTCAAATACATGAAAATCAAACTTAATCACTTCTTTTGAACTCACTCTTGACCCAAATAATCTCACACTTGAGATTTAGAATGAATTTGATTTGATTTGACAACAAACAATACCACCAATTTTTCACAAAGGTTAAAAAATTAGACAACTAGAGATTTACAAAGATCTCAACCATGCATGAATACTCAAATATGGACTCCTCCTCATTCTAGACATCCAATGGGATCACAAATTGACCCTCACACTCTCACAAGAAAGTTGAATAGAACTAATTTGAGTTTCATACATACTATGTCAATTTTTGCTCAACAAATTGAATTCAATCACTCCTATTGGATTCCACCAATTACTCTACCTTTTAAGATTCGGAATGAAATTCAAAATCAAAAGTTGTGATTTTTCTCACTAAGATATTGTGCTTCAAAGAGATAATACCACTTAGAAAGATTTGATCACATAGGAGAAGACAAATTCTTCACCAATAACAACACATAATGAGCTTCTAGATCTTGCCCTCTACAAAGGAAGGAACTCTTAGAAAATTGGATCTCTCTCTACACATTTGTCATAGACACCTTAATGACTCTTTTCAAACTTTACAAGAATAGGGTTGAATAATGTGACTTGGATCTCAATCTCTTTTCTAGAACTCTCAATTGAAGCCAATCTATGTCAAATTCTACAAAAGATTTGCATAGATGCTCTATATGCACTAGAAACTCTCAAAGGTTTCACTTGGAGGATAGATCCAAGGATGTTTTCTAGCAAATTGATGCTTCTAAACTTGACCCTATCACTCTTGAACAAATCTAGAGTGATGGTACAATGGATTTTATCCTCTCACCTTGCATATCACTCCTTAATCTATGAATTTTGGCAAAATCTCTCTCAACTTCAACATGCACTCAAAAAATCAGAGAAAATCATTTAATGCTCCTAGTTCAAGCTTCAATTTTAATTTTTGGCTGATCTAATCCAAGAACTAATCAAGGGATTAGATTCTCTATAGAAAATGCTTGATTTTGCACTAAAAAACTCTCAAATTGGGTGTGTGAGTCAAATTGTACAAATTTTTGAATTTTATCAGCCAAAACCGGAGATGTACGGCCTCACACGTGTGAAAAGGGTTCATACAGCCCACAACAAGATCTGGACCTTTGAGGATAGCTATCAAATCCAACTCGCTCCACAAAATTTGACTAGTTTCCAAAAAACTGCTAATTTTGGTTTTGATTTGGATTAACTCTGTCAATTTCAACAAAATTCTTGTACTTGGCTCTGATACCATGTGCAAAAAGTACAAAAAGGACCAAGAGTGGATCCTAATCTGATCCTCAAGAGGGATTGGTTGTCAGATTGCTTGATCTATCAATCTACTTGAGATTAAGATCAATCTAGATCAATTCTAGACACAAAATCCTAACAAGAACAATCATTAATTGAAGATAGGTGTACTTTTCGGTTTCACACGTGTGAAACACTATCTGAGTATGGACTCCAACCTGAAAATCAAATACACATTGATAGAACCTCAAAATAATGAAAACAAATGTAGACAAATGGAGAGAATCACTCAAAATTGCTTCCAAAACCAAGATTGGTGTCTTACATTGATTATGGCCAAATGTGGCTCTATATATACAATAAGTGGGAGCTCATGGTACTAATAATCCCTTTGATCCCACATGTGTGAAGGTGCTTTGTCATATGATGATTCATCATGCAAAACTGACACTTGGACAAAACCTTCTATTTTGAACACTTTTGGTCCATTTTCCTTCTATATGGAGATCTACTTGAAAATCTTCTAGAAGTCAAAATTCGTCTACTTCAGCTTATTCTACACATGTGAGCTGTCCTCTACACATGGGATGTGACACCTAACCAAAGGATGTGGCTCATGCAAGCAATAGACTGATGCCATGTGTCATATGTCTAGAAAACTAGTTTTTGACCTTTTTAGCCACTAGAACTTGAATTAAATCATATGTATAACCTATATGATTATGGTACATGACAAGTACACTATTTTCACACGTGGGAACAGGCTCCACACATGTGTGTTTATCTATATACAAGATTTTTGGCCTCTACCAAGCTTATTTTTGCATTTTTCACAGATTCACACCAGTAACAAAATACCTGCTCGTGCCTTATCATACCAAGTAAGATATGTTAAATGCTTCTTGATGTTTAATGCTTTATCATTGGCATTATCAATGGAAGTAGTTCTCATAATTGCACCTAATGGACTTTCTATCTTATTTTGCAGTGAGCACTAGAGTTTAAACCTGATCTCTACTAAGAGATCTGTAGATAATATTGTTAAAGTATTTTGTGTCAAAATGAACTCGGCTAGCAATACACATAAGAATGTAGATATGTACTTGCCATATTTAAGTAAATATATTCCAACAGATGTTCCTCATTCAATTGACTGGCAGATTGTCGGTTTGGAGGTAGATTCTATCTTTCTTAACAACATTTTGAAATCAGTATTCTAATGTATTTGTTTCATTCTAATTCATTTTGTTTCTTAATTAATTTCTTGTGTGCTGAATGTTTTTGCAGTCACCCCAGCAAAATGATTCATTCAACTGTGGGTGGTACACTTTATATAATGCAAAGTTATTTTTTGAGTGGTTCAACCTTCAGGTTGATGTTGATATTTCAAAGGTAATTTATTCTATTTATTTTTGGTTTTGAAATCATGATTAGTTTTTCTATTCTGTTGATTATTTTAGCCGTTACTAATACATTAATGTTATATCTTGCAGTTTACACTTCTTGAATACACATCAAGCCAGGTGTACAGATTTAGGCAAGAAACCATCCTAAGCATACGTGCGAGGGCAAGGCTTCAGCCTCCCATTGTTGATGATGGTGCTAAGGATGATGTTATTATATTAAATAAATATTAGAAAAATATAGATAATATAGAACAGATATAGATTGCACATGTATAGAATTGATAGAAAAATATACATTGGTATATCAAATGTTGTTCCATTTTATGAATTTGGGAGCACAAAATACATAACCTGATGCACAACTTGGGCTTTCATCTATTGAATGAAAGAGTCTATACACAGATTTTTACTAAACTTTATTTGAAACTATTGTTCTTCTGCAATGGTGATTGTTGTAGGTAGATCTTTGCAGCACGTTATCAGCTCTTGTCTTTTTCGCATCTGTGACATGACAATTATTAGTGAATGTGCAATTGTAAATTATGTCATTTTCAATTACTTTATACTATTTTGAAACGGCAATAAAAATACAGTACTTACGAGTCTTCCGTTGATGATAAATCTGAAATATGTTGGTAATTGGTTTGTAATAGCATGAGCTCTATTTTGATAAAATCAAGCTTCCAATGCTCTTCCACCTCAACCATAGTCAAATATTCCTCATTATAGATAATACTTATCTCCATTCGGTTTGAGTGACCATTTAGTTTAAAGTCTTGATCCAGTGGTAGCCATGTACCTTCAATGTTCTTGTATCTCTGATAGCTAAATGTGAGACTGAGCATTTGTTTTTCGATATGATAACGGAATATCATTGACGACTTTTTAATTCTACATTATATATCATTATTTGTTTTACTATCCCAGCCTTGATCCATGAGATCTGACAAAGTTTCATCTGATAAATCCTTGCAAACAAATAAAGTTGGTGTCCTTTGAACACTAGCACTTGAGAAAAATCAACAAATATATGCAATGAGATAAACCAACTTAGGTGAACAATTTTCGAGCCCGTACTTATCTTCATAGCATTTCTAACATCAATGAGTAGCTTGCATCTAAAGGATTCAGAAATAATACTGTCAGGAGTAGGCCACTCATCACTCTGAAAACTAGGCAATGGAATTGCTTCGAGCTTGTCAAAACTTCCATCCGTTTGTGGCATATATAAAGATTCATAAAAACATATACCACAATCTGCAAGTTCCCTTGAACTTCTTCCTCTGTATTGCAGCTTTCCAACATCAGAGTGAATCACGTCCAATATTCCTGCAAGTGATTGTGCTGACTCCCATTCACTTATGCATGATGGATATAAATCTGAAAGAAAAAAAATGTTGAAGCATTTATATCGTAATTTGAAAAGCATTAATTAAAAAAAACACCTATGATTGCAGTAGAGTGCATACGTTTTGATATACTTACAGTTACATTTTTTATGATCATGAGGATTGATATCTTGTACTTTTATTTCTGAATGCATATATACATATTGTACTAAAACTTCTGATATCGAGTGGCCTCCTAGAGTAGTCTTAAACTCCGGAATTTTTGCTTTCCAATAAGATCTGTATGTCATTTTTGCCCTTTTCTTCTATCAAAAATTGCCCTTTGATGATGGATGCAACAACACCCACGAATGCTTAGTATATTTTGTTGGCTTCCAGTTATCAGGTTCATCTTTCTCATTGTAAAGAATCGCAAACTCAACTATAGATCTGGTCTCCTTGCCATTGCTATTTTGAAAGCTTGGGCACCAAAAATCTCTTTGATATGATACTTAATTTCAATTTTTCGTATCACATTTAATCTAATGTGAATGCCACCGTAGTCACAGTTATTGTGCATACTATATTTTAAGTAACTATGCATACTATATTTCTATAACTGTAACTAGTATAGTTAGCAAATTTCATTATACTAACCAGCATAGTTAAGTAAATTTAACTTGAGGTATTGTCGGGCATATTATGAGCACGTGTCGCCGGCAGGAAGAGCAAACCAATGAGATACGTCCATGCTGCCTGGATGATTGAAGCAGATGTTGTTCAGTATCTTAGAAAAAAGGATAAAAAGGTTATGAAAGAGGGAAAGCTAACTTAGATACCTAAGAGAACTTGGCTTTACTTTTGACTCGATCACATTTGTTTCTTTAAAATTTGATATAAATCTGAAAAAATAAGTACTTTATACATTTGTTAAGTCTTAAAATAGATTTAATCAATGAGATAATAAGTCATTATTTAAAAATGAAACAAAATTTTCTTATTATGTTTTTTTGAGACATATTTGTTTAGAAGTTAGTTGTTAGTTGTTAGTTGTTATGTTATTACGTTTTTTTGAGACATGTTTGTTTAAAAGTTAGTTGTTTAAAACTTAGATGATGTATATTTTTTTATTTTTTTCCATTCAAAGTAGAATAGCAAAACTCACAAAGATACACTTTTTTCCAAAGTGTTCTGAAAACCAATTACACACGTAGTTTATGAACATTAAAAATGTCACACCCACCTGGACAATACATCAATCTTTCTTTAAGCAATAGGGCATAGCCCTTTGACCTCGTTTGAAACACGGGCACCAAGACTATTAGATTTTCAATTGGGGTTGATCTGGACTCTGGAAGGCTTTCATAGTGCAATTTCAACATCAGATTCAGCTTATCAAGAATTTGTTCATTCTGCATAAACATCTCAGCCAACAATAGTTTGACTGCTAAGAAGCAGATGCCCATTGCCTGTTGAGAGAATATATTGGCCAAGCAAAGTGGCAATAGATGATGAACAGATGGATGCTTGTTAGACATAGATATGCATGTCTTAGCATATTCACAGCTGTTAAGTAACAAAAACATATACGAATCACAACATTACATTTCTCATATCCCATGAAAAACCTGATAATTTCTAGGATCATCACCAAAAACATTACACCTTAGAAGTCACCTATTAAACTAATAGTTACAGTAGAGTCAACATTATAAACCAGATTCTGGAAGAAAGATACCACATGCTTCTCCGATATTTCAAGGTGTAAGGGGGCCACTTTCAAGCGAGCGATCGAAGTGGCTGTGCACTTTGTGTTTCCCCTTTCCACTTTGATCCAACAACGAACTCGAAGAGCGCTCTAACATCTTGGCCTTCACTGGCCAAAGCTATGAATACTGAGATATAGATTGAGTTATCCTCAACATATTTGCCATCTGGATAGAAGTATATGGCCCATTGATATCTGCCAACCGAGAATGTATCACTTGCTATATACTTCTCTACTCCCATACCCTTAGCGAGAGAGTAGCCATTTATGGTGAAGTGATGAGAACCGTTAACTGCTTCTGTGACACAGCATAATCTAGAGGGGTTACCAATTCTGTTTGTTCTATCATGCTTGGCGTGTTTCCTTAGAGGGGTTACCAATGCTGATTGCCACATACGCTCGTGAAGCCTATCATAAAACAGCCCTTGGGCAAATCCCACTGGCCGTTGAATGGAAATCCTACGTTTGTAGTGATTTGTCGATTATCGCTGGTCTTGAAGGATACCCCAATAAAAGACCCCTCATAACAACCTTACACATTCAAAGGTACATTGTTTTGGAGTGGTTTTATAGACCATTACTATATCTTTGAATCTGTAGCAGGGATTAGTAATTCTTCAAAACCCGGAGTGTTTCAACCAAATCTAGCTATGTTTTACTACGATGTAGGAATCAAATGTATTGATAATATTGTATGAGTAAACCAAGTTGTAATAAGAGAGCAAAAAGGGGAAAAAATGTACCCATCTTCTAACGTGCTTTGTCCTTCTAAGGCAACTTGCTGCACAGCCTTACCCCTAATATTCTCTAAGGCCATGCCAATGGTTGCTGGATTAGCTATGTTATCCACTCCTTGGGAAGCCATTCTTTGAAAAATCTCAAATGCACTACAAACCGTCTCTGTTGCAGGCACAACTGGCTTGGGAAACTATCTTTAAAGGTATCTTCTATGAGCAGGCTAACAAAGGTTTACAGCTTCAATGGGATATTATAGCATGATTCACTATCAAATAGCTATCATAGCTTTGCTACTTGCAATACCATCACACTCATTTAGCATCAAAGTTGTTATTGAATATTAAATAAAACAATATATTTCAAACTAATTTCTAATCAATATTGAAGTATAGCATTATTTTGTGTAGTCTTTTACCACAATCTCCTCATGCAAGTAGTGTCGATGATTTGGTGCTTGCATTTGATTTTTGCACCCTTTAGATCCGATGTAGATTTAACACCAGTGATTGAATTATACACGCTTTTATTCTCAAGATAAACATTTATGTTCAGGTAGAGGGAGGTAATGAAAATGATGGATGACATACAATGAGAAAATTGTAAAACGTTCCTTCTTCACAAATACTCGTATGTTCACACCTCCTCAGCCTTAATTGCAATATTTCGAAAGCATGAAGGCGCTTAAAGGCGTAGGATAGAGTTTGAGTTTCTCTAAGCATGATTTGCTTGTTACAGAGAGCTCAAAATGAGTGTTCACAATCATGAAATTGATGTCTTAAAATTTGTAAAGAAAAACAGTCGGTTCGATGTTCGCATGAATATATGTAATTTATAGGCCTCGATTTGGAGCGATAACAAATGATTACACTACTTTTTTCACTATCGTTTGTAAGAATATTGAAGTACCTATCAAAGGGATCTTTCTATCCCATCGTGTCTGAACTTCAAAAATCTTGAAAGTTTCATAAGAAGATGCAAGAGGCCATCAAATCATGGAAGTGTCCCAAAAAATCTGGCATAACATGATTTTCCATATAAAATTGAAGTTGGAAAGCAGTTTGTCTTCAAGATCGGTGTTTTTCAACGGAAATGATAATGGTCTCAAAGAGATTCAGGGCATCAAACTACAGAGCAAACTTGGCACGAAATTTCTAGCTCTACTTTGAGTCATTTGATTGTTGGCTTCTTGTGCTACTCTCGTAGATTCAAAGTTATTATAGTGGTTATGCGAAAATGGTTATTTTGCAGTTTCTAAGCTATTTCTTTGACCACATATGGACTCTGGAGCAAGAATAACAACAGAAAAGCGAACTATTCTACTGTCTTCGCTAATTTATGACTGATATCCACCACCACCAAGTATAGACAATTCGAGTTGCCCAATAGGCTTGTTGTTAGACGGCCTTCAAACAAACTTTTGTAGATCTACTTGCATGTGGCGCATTATGGCTGAGGGTCGAGGAAATGCAGATGTTCATCATGGCTTTGAAATGTTTGACATGGATGGAGGAATGGGCTGGAAGTAACTTCAGACAATGATACAATATAAAGGAAGGCAGCGAATAAGTGCAAACAATGATTTAGCTCATCCATATTTTGTCAGTGCTGGTTTGTTCGAAACATCCTTTATGCAGCGTTTGCGCTTGCAGCTTCTTCGAGTCAGCCAGCAAGACCGAACTCAAGCTTTTTAATGGGTGTTTGGACATTTAGCGAGGTCTGGTATTCAAATGGACATCTGAGGAAAGCATTCAAATGGCATTATGATCATGGAAAGATTCGTTGCCTTCCTTCCGCTTCCTTCATCTTCATCCATCAACGATCGTTCTTTCTTTTTTCAGCGATGCAGGCAGATAGTGTACTGAACGATCGCAATTGCGAGTTAGCAATTGTAGGATATTGAATAGTTTGAAGACTTGAAGAAATAGATCCAGAAATACCTACGGAATTGAGGTAACCGGAAGAGACTTATGACCAGACAACCTCTTGTTACCTGTTCACCAAAAAAAACTGGTAAAGTTCGCTGTAGACATCACTTCATGATATTTGTATGCATAAATATGGAAGTTCCATACAACCATAGCATTTTGCATTGTGTTTTAGGCATGATTCAATATATACAACAGGAAATGATACTAAATAAATGGAATACCATTCTGGCAATAAGCAGGACGTTTGGTTTATTGTCAAAGAAGAGATCCCTGCCAGTCCCTTGTTGCCACACCCCTTCCCAGAGAGAGAGAGAGAGAGAGAGAGAGAGAGAGAGAGAGAGAGACAATTTCACATAGTTTCTCTTGACAAAGCAAGACCAGACCCTTTGAAGCCTTTATTCATAAACCAACAAGGTACAGTAAAGCTGAAAAGTAAAATACAGTACAGTAAAGCACCATATAGCATAACCACTCTCAAAACGTCCAGCTGATACATGCCACCATCCCACAACACAAAATTGCACATGTTAGTACAGTGGGAAAGACAGGTGTCACAGCTAAGCGTTAGTTGTTATCCATGTCCAAAAGAAGTTATACTACTCATCACCATAAATAGCATTTCAAAACATAGTCCAGTCTTCCCAAACAGAAAGATGATTTTATAGCGATATTTGTTTATAGCAAAAGTATGAAACGTTTTCACCGTATATATTGCTTATCGCTAAAAGAAATGGTGTGAACACGTGTGCCGGTGTCAGAGCAAATCCATGCTATTCTAACCCATGTGACTTAAGAAACGTCACGCACTATTGTCCATACTCCTGAGCATATCCATGATTTCCAATTGTATCTCACCATAGTCTGATATAACAACCGAATGGGTAATAAATTAGCATAAGCCATGGTTGAATAGTGTAGCTAAGAGTAAACTTACATTTATCGTAACTCCATATCCATCCCGTGGTTTTTTTGAACCCTTGTATTGGATAGGCTTCATTTTATTGATGAGGTTCTCATGGGTTTTACAAGGTATTAGGGCATATCCGTGCCATTCTAATCCTTCTGTAAAAACCGTTTATCTTACGCATATCCATGTTGTCCAAGATAATTTGAGGAGAAACCTTGCTTCGAGACAGCGTGGGTGTCATTAATCGCAGAAAACTTACATTACCTATGAAGTGATATAGTCGAACTGAGTAGAAACCAACTAAATTCTGTGTTTAGGATCTTTATTAGTCACCTAGAATGTTTGTGAAGAGACATCTTACATTCGAGCATAGGTGATGCTTGCAAAATCTGAAAACTGTTCGGAAAACTCTTACCTGGATGATTGTAGCAGTGGTTTCTTGTGAGGATGCCATGTTTAGTCCCCTCGAGTGCTCTTGCCTTCCTTAGTCTTAAAACGCTCATACTGTTATTGTCAGCCATTGTGAAAGCGATAGTAAGTACCTTAAGGAGAGCCTACCATTCATTGCTTATACAAATCTGAAGCGAATGGTTTAGTGTGCATACCTGTGCAAACACTTATCGCTTTATGGTTCGAAACTAAACCTAATCGAAAATGAAGATAGTAGTAATATTCGATGCTATAGAGAGTGCAAATTTTATTTGTTAGTGCTTACACACGGTAGTATTCCCTTTGAAAAAACAATCAATCACAAGTATGATAATGAAACTGGTTATTGCATGAGGTGTACTAATCATAATCAGCATGTGCCAACATCTGAGTTGTATCTTTTGATAATAGTATCATACTACAGTAGTTTCATTTTTGGGGTATGTATGTAACCCTTAATTACTTATGGAACAACCACACATTCATGTTGTCCTTTGAAGGATAGTAAAGTATATTGTAAACTGTATTTATCAAACCAAACTATCATCCATTCATATCTATGATAAGGAGTATGAATCCATACAACCATTCATGAGATGGAAAGTGCTTCATCATTGGTCATTATGAAGCACTTGTCTCAACCTACCATATATGATGCATAACTATCATTATCATGCTTTGTGAAGTATGTGGAAGTAAGTTATTGGTTCATCACTGGTCCATCGCTGGACAGCTTACCATATATATCAACTTTTTGATTATCTTGCTCAAGATAGATCGCTGCAGGTCCATCGCTAAACAGCAACATATCCAAGCCTCTCCATTATTGAGTGAGCTTCATCGCTGGTCCATCGCTGGACAATGGGTAGTATATAAAGTAAATAACATGCCAAAAAAAAGTAGTATGAACCCTTACTGATCCATCGCTGGACAGCGGATTCATACCTTCTATAACACCTGATAACCTTCATAAGTATACAAGAGATGAATTCAAATACATGAAACGAGCAGAACCACATACCGTAGAGTTAAAGTAGATAGCTTCAAGCCAGGGAGGGCGCCATCTCTTCCAACCTTCTTCTCACCATAAAGTAGGAAAAGTACTAGTCAAAAGCAGTTTGTTAATGATAAGGCAAAGCTTTCCCCTCATAAAACCATTTTTCTGAAAAGCGTCTAGTAAGATTGCTACCTCTGTAATAAAAGTATTGTGATCGTTGCAGCAATACATAGCAGAAATAGTCTAGGAAATAATTACTTTGTACGAGTTGTAGACTGGCCTATTGGAAGCCAGATGTATGTACTGTATGTATTGAAAAGGTAAGTCTCTTCTTTTATCAAACTTTGAAAGCTGATAAACACATGTGCCAGGAATAAAAGTAATCAAAATGTTCAAAAAACTGGTGGCGTTTGCTTCACAAGACTTTTTTTCGATTTCAAGAAACTCTTGAGGATAAATCCAGAAAGGGTTATCTGGTACTCTAATCTGATTTTTGTCCATAAACGCATCAATAATGGGATTATTAATGAAGCAAATGTCATCAATATATCTAAACGAGTGACAAAAAACACTCATATCTTTTCTGAGACCTAACTTGGCCAGTCTCTTAATAAATTGAGCTTCAAAGAACACAAGGTACCAGTTACACCAAGTAGGTGAGCATGAAAAACCCATCGATATACCATGAATCTGTCTCCAGGTTTTGTTTCCTAACCTGACAATACAATTTGTCTATTAGGAAGGCATTCCACAAGCATAAGAGATTTTTATCGATATTGTACCACCCTTCCGACTTTTTATTATTCCATGACCATTTAAAGGCATCTCTTTTTTGTTCCCATTTGAAACTTAGAAACATCTTATTAGAATGTTTGAACGCATATGTAATGGATTTATTCATGATAGTTTTCAGCCCATCAGTACCATCTAAAGGTATGTTTTCATAGCACTTAGAGATATCTGCAACCCATACATTGGTAATCTTTGATGGTAAATTGAGATAAAAATGGATCGAGGACTCGCACTGCCAAAATAAGCATGTATCCACATTTAGGATACCCTTGTATGTTTTTGCCTTAAGGCCTGCACCTTCCGAGGAATGGTGACAGCATACCAAGAGCTCCTGTTACGAATTTTGTGAGTTTAGTAAAGCAACAGTCATGCGCATTGGTAATCCATCTAAAAGATTCCTTGTGGGCTTTGTACGTACATAGTAGATATGCCAAAGAGTCGTTCCCCATGAAGATGTTGGGTAAAGATCCATTCAGCTTTTCCATGACATAAGTGATAGTTTCCATAAGAGAGTTTTCTTGATCATTAGGAAAGGGGCTGAAGTCAGGGCTATTAAGTCTATCTAGGGCAAGCTTCCATACAAGGAATTTACATATGAAACTAGGATTGTGTTGTGCCTTGTCAATGCCATTGATGTAGAGCAGATTTGTGAGCCATAATCTTTCATTTTTAGCAGTTTGTATTTTTGCAGTTGTGTCCTTATTGCCATATAACCAAGTTCTTTTTTTTTATGAATTCCATGGCAATGTTTTTACATAGAGTTGCATGCTTCCTTACAGTTTCTTCATTTAAATGTTCATGCGTAGGCAAAAGTTTGATTAACTTGAACCACCCATCATAAAGTTCAAAAGCCACCTCATTCACATTGTTTTTTTCTTAAGGCAATCTGATTGAGACCCATCTCTAAAGATTTACGTAGAATCGGGCTCTTAACAATATTGCTATCCGTCAAAATAACATGCCCAAATTTATTTGCAACGAAGTTCTTGAATCTATTAAGAGATAAGCATTCACATGAATGTAAGTTTTCTATGTCAAAATCACAAAAAACATCATAGGAAAAATACCAATCATTTTTGACACTTGGTAGGTAAGTCCAACCAAACGTAATATCATGAAAGCATTCATCTACAACAACGAATAGTCTGAATAAAACATGAGCATAAAAAGTCTTCACATGGATTGCTTCAAAAACTCTATTGTGATAACATAGATGTAAAAAAGAGCTCCCTGAATCACTGCTAGTGGTCAGTTGTGACAACCTGTCACTGAGATGCTGACTTCTCTCCTTTCTGTCCGTCCCCATCCTGCACACCGATTAATCTCGATAAAAATTCAGCCATTTGATAGGTAGGTCGCTCTTTGTGCTACCTTGCCCTTCCTTTCTAATAAACCGTCTTCTTTTTCCTGTCCCGGATGTAGATACTACGGAGTTTGGATTGTTGAGATTAAAATTGCCCATTCTTTTGCTTGTGTTCTAAAAGTATTTATCCTGGAGAGTGGAAAAACTTGGTCGTTTAAAGAGACACTCTTTGGCGGGCATATGTAGCCATAGAAAGAAAGCATTCATTTGGTTTTGGAGAGAAGCACCAGGGAAGAACTTGCCTAGGTTATTCATCATATACCAAATGGCGTGGTCAAACCAGATAATGGACGAATTGTTTTTGCATTTATCACCACATCTACATTTAAAGAAAGGTCATTTCCAGTTCCAAATTCTTGCATGGTGAAGGTTCATCCTATTGAAGCCAGTCTCAAAGGGTCCTCTGATTCTGGCCCAGGTTTGCTCAGAAGGGCAAAGGGAAGGCTCAAATTTATTCATGCGAATAACAATATCAAAGGCTACAGGAGCTTCACGAGAAGGATTTTTGTGTAAAGCAGTGGACTTACAAACTTCTATCTCTTTTTCAGTAAGATGTGACATCAAGATTCAAAGGTCGATAGGCATAGGGGCAAGAAAATTGACTGTAGGAAGGCTCCAAAGCTTATAGGCAGTAAAGGTAGATTTGAACTCAATAGTTCTGCTAAATACAAAAGGGATTTGACAGTTTTTGGATTGGCAGAAGTCATACGAAGATTGGTCACCAATATCACAGATATCTTGAGAAAACAATTCAATTTGGGAAGCACTGTCCTCATCAAGCTCATCTAAAAAGACCAAAGGGTGTGGTGAAAGAGGTGCATTAGGGCAGGT
Organism: Diphasiastrum complanatum; assembly: GCA_029204225.1. Lineage (NCBI taxonomy): Eukaryota > Viridiplantae > Streptophyta > Lycopodiopsida > Lycopodiales > Lycopodiaceae > Diphasiastrum > Diphasiastrum complanatum. Next base: position 9,847,870 of record CM055093.1, on the reverse strand, counting down.
ATGTGGCACATCAACAGAATAATTATCATTCTCATTCTCAAGGCACGCAAAGGCTTTCCTAATGTGTAGATTAAAAAATCTTTTATCCTTTTCAAATCTTTCGACAAATTTATTGAGTCGGCCATACAGATCTTCTACCATACTCAACGTATCCTTTTTTTTAACAAACTCCAGATAGATCTTAACCCAGTCCAAAGTCCCCAAAAGAGCAATCAAACACAAAACCTTATCTTCAGGTCCAGCAGAAGAACAAGTAGTCCTATTAGTGTCAATGATAAAAGAATGCATCATTACGGCTTTTTTATACAACAAATAAGCGTCTGAATAAAAAAAGGTTAGGTGGAGGTAGGGGCTCCCCATAACCCAAAAGAGCTGCATGTTGAAACCATCATGTGGACTAAAACATGAAAACAGACCTTTGTTAGCTTATGAACCAGATAGAAGGTAAGGGTTTAGTACTATCCCAACCAAGGAATAGTCGGAGTTACACCTCAAGGGTGCAGAGAGAGAGATACACAATTTCACATAGTTCCTCTTGACAAAGCAAGACCAAACCCTTTGAAGCCTCTATTCATAAACCAACAAGGTACAGTAAAGCTGAAAAGTAAAATACAGTACAGTAAAGCACCATATAGCATAACCACTCTCAAAACGTCCAGCTGATACCCGCCACCATCCCACAACACAAAACCGCACGAGTTAGTATAGTGTAGGAAAGACAGATGTCATAGCTGAGCGTTAGTTGTTATCCATGTCCACAAGAAGTATACTACTCATCAACATAAATAGCATTTTAAACATAGTCCAGTCTTCCCAAACACAAAGATGATTTTATAGCAATAGGCCAAGCCCCTCCGTTATTGTATCAGGGTGAGTGCCATGCTGATCAGTTTTTGGACATTGGTCCATATCAGTTTATTTTGTTTATAGCAAATGTATGAAAAGTTTTCACCGTATACAAAAAGAAATAGTGTGAACACATGTGTCGGTGTCAGAGCAAATTCATGCTATTCTAACCTGTGTGACTTAAGAAACGTCACGCACTATTGTCCATACTCCTGAGCATATCCATGCTTTCTAGTGTATTTCACCATAGTCTGATATAACAACCAAATGGGTAATAAATTAGCATAAGCCATGGTTGAATGGTGTAGTTACAAGTAAACTTATGTTTATCGTAACTCCATATCCATCCCGTGGTTTTTTTGAACCCTTGTATCGGATAGGCTTCATTTTGTTGATGAGGTTCTCATGGTTTTTACAAGGTATCAGGTCAGATCCATGCCATTCTAATCCTTCTTTAAAAACCGTTTATCTTATGCAAATCCATGTTGTCCAAGATAATTTGAGGAGAAACCTTGCTTCGGGACAGCGTGGGTGTCATTAATCGTAGAAAAATTACATTACTTATGAAGTGGTATAGTCGAATTGAGTAGAATCCAACTAAATCTTGTGCTTAGGATCTGTTTTGTCACCTAGAATGGAATATATTTGTGAAAAGACACCTTACCTTTTGAGCATAGGTGATGCTTGCAAAATCTGAAAATTGTTCGGAAAACTCTTACCTGGATGATTGTAGCAATGGTTTCTTGTGAGGATGCCATGTTTAGTCCTCTCGAGTGCTCTTGCCTTCCTTAGTCTTAAAACATTCATACCGTCATTGTCAGCCATTGTGAAAGCAATAGTAAGTACTTTAAGGAGAGCCTACCATTCATTGCTTATACAAACCTGAAGCGAATGGTTTAGTGTGCATACCTGTGCAAACGCTTATCGCTTTATGGTTTGAAACCGAACCTAATCAAAAATGAAGATAGTAGTAATATTCAATGCTACAGAGAGTGCAAGTTTTATTTGTTAATTCTTACACACGGTAGTATTCCCTTTGAAAAAGCAATCAATCACAAGTATGATAGAAACTGGTTACAGCATGAGGTATACTAATCGTAATCAGCATGTGCCAACATCTGAGTTGTATCTTTTGATAATAGTATGATACTACAATAGCTTCATTTCTGGAGTATGTATGTAGCCCTTAGTTACTTATGGAACAACCACACATTCATGTTGTCCATTGAAGGATAGTAAAGTATACTGTAAACTGATGCATGGCCCTCCTCCCCATACATGCCCCAGCTCCCCATTTTCAAACTTTTCTCTCAACCTTGGCATTTGCATGTAGCACTGCAAGTGTGAATAGAAAATATGCCCTTCAAATGCGAAAGGCATTCAATTTCGATTACAAGTCATGTGAATGGCAAATATATCTCTCTATATAGTATAAAACTATTTTAGAAAGAGAATGTGTGTTTTTGCTGTAAAAAAATGTCACGTTGTGCTGCCGAAAACGTCACGCTCTGCCCGCAAAAAATGTCACGTTCTTCAAAGACAAAAGATAAAAAAATGTTGAAAAAAATGGTAAGAAAAACAACACATACAAACCTTCTTTTTTTTTGGGATGCACACACAGCTCCATCCTCCATCCTCCATCGATGGTGCACCCTGTCCTCCATCCTCCATATTGCAAAATCCTCTCTCTCTCTCTCTCTCTCTCTCTCTCTCTCTCTCTCTCTCTCTCTCTCTCTCTCTCTCTCTCTCATGGACTCTTCTTTATCAGAAGTTACCACCCTTGATCATGCTATAAACAAACATTTATGATATGAGGGTCCTAAACTTTTTTGCGAACTCAACCTTTTTTTATACTTTTTCAAGAATAATTTTTCCACCAATTTTGGCTGAAAGGGAGCTTCCACAATACTTCCTACGAAACCACTATATGTAGCCTGTTCTCGAAGGAGTTTCTTCTACTTTACGGTGAGAAGAAGGTTGGAAGAGATGGCGCCCTCCATGGCTTGAAGTTATCTACTTTAACTCTACGGTATGTGGTTCTACTCATTTCATGTATTTGCATTCATGTCTTGTATACTTATGAAGGTTATCAGGTGTTATAGATGATAAATGGGAAGGTATGAATATGATGTCCAGCGATGGATCAGTAAGGGTTCATACTACTTTTTTTTGGCATGTTATTTACTTCATATACTACCCGCTATCCAGCGATGGACCAGCGATGAAGCTCACTCAATAATGGAGAGGCTTGTTGAGGATGGATATGTTGCTGTCCAGCGATGGACCTGCAGCGATCTATCTTGAGCAAGATAATCAAAAAGGTGATATATATGGCAAGTTGTCCAGCAATGGACCAGTGATGAACCAATAACTTCCTTCCACATACTTCACAAAGCATGATAATGATAGTTATGCATCATATATGGTAGGTTGAGACAATCCATTTCTGGCTCTACAACAATTCCATAGTGCACGGCAGATCATGAGCTTCAAGTAACTGCTATTTGTAAATAGAACCAGATTGATGCTTTAGCTTTCTTTCCAACACTTTTTCTACAGCAGAAGTGCAATCCCATCCTATCCTGTACCTTACCAAAACCATTCCAAAAAGATGGAAATGAAAGAGAGAGAGAGAGAGAGAGAGAGAGAGAGAGAGAGAGAGAGAGAGAGAGAGAGAGAGAGAGAGAGAGAGAGAGAGAGAGAGAGAGAGAGAGAGAGAGAGAGAGAGAGAGAGATTAAGTTTATGATAGATTTTAGATTATGTGTGGGAAAAGAAGGTTACATTAGGTTTTTGAGTTTTTGAGGAGGGGATAGAGTCATAGGTTTAGTCCATGAGCATCAACTTCATCATGCAACGCATGGATTGTTTTGTATGAAAACCCTAGAAATAGTATGGAGTAGGTGCTTGTAGCATGATATATGTCAGCCTCATGCTTTCATGTATCTGCCCTTATGCTTCCTACAAAACCCTACTACCTTAACCAACAATATGGAGTAGGTGCCATACTATGATATACATTAGTCTCAAACTTTTCGAACATCCGCTTTAGATACTTCCGTGTGAAAAACATCAAGCAAAAACCAAGCGACCCCACTTGCCCACAACAACCATCATGCAAACCCCTTCAAGACATTATGTACATGCATATTTGTAAGGCATCACAATCTTGAATAGAAAATACGTCAATGCAGACAGTCAAACATCGGCAAGCATAGCCGCCATCCCAATCGCATTGAAACTCTATTAAGAGTGCAAAGACGTAAAGCGCCAAAAGCACTATAGGGGATTGGTAGCCCACAAAAACATGGCAATTACCAATCTGAGGGAAAAAGTGGTAGGTTAGATTGTAGGGGTGTTACATTAGGTTTTAAGTTCAAAATGGGGGTGTACGAGGCCATAAAAAAATGAATTGCTATGAACATTTTCACTGCATTTAGTGTATTCATATAATGTCCAAAGCTAATTAAAAGAACAAACAAATTGAAATCATCAAACAGCTTATCAGATTCAAGTATTAGTGAGTGAATTTTGAACTTACATCTTGATATTTGAAGCAGATGTCGCAAACCGCTAGCCTATTTGAACCAATTAAATGAGAGAGGGGGGATAGATTTTACAACACATTAATTAGATGAGCAGAATTAGAAAAATAGAATACTTTCACTACTGTCTGTGGCATCAAAATCAGAATTCATATGAAGATATTCAAGTCGGAAGAAAATATAATGATATAGTGGCAGGCCTAACTCACCTATTTTGGGTCCAAAATCAATGTGTCAAAATATGTACTGTAGTGCATTTTCCTGGTCCAAATTTCAAAATTTCAGCAACTACAATCATTGATGCTGATTTTCTAGAAGAAAATGTGCTAGATGTATCTCATATGCGCAAAATATGCTATTATGCCACTTTCTACTGATATACGAATGTGGCTATGTTAAAGAGTAGCTATGAAATTCTATGGCATATTCAAATGTCATAATCAATTTTCAAATGACAGTTATATCAGACAAATTAGAGCTATTTTTAATATGTTACTATTTTTAGTAAGTTTGTTAAATAGCAATAAGCTATTTTTAACAACACTCATAAGTGACTTTGATGGATGATAATATCGACAGTTGCTAAGTAGTTTTATTAAATGGCAATTTTTCGCCATATTGTAATGATAAAATGTACTTTATATTATGATTATTAAAAGATGCCCAGGTACCTTTAAAGCACTGACTTAACTTTCAAGGAAAGGTCCAAAGGCTAAGGGTCCTGCAAACAATGACAATCAAAGTTCAGTTCAAGACAAAAACAACAAACCAGCGAGAATACGACAATTAAATCAATGATCGTGACAAATAATACCCTTTTGAAGATTAAGGATGTCTTTGAAGAATTAGGACCATGACCTTATCATAAGGTCCAAAAAGATTCCACAAAATAAAATACTTTGGCAAGTTCAAAATCGTTCAAATAGTAGTTAACCATGATCCATCAAAGATTATCGAAGAAAATTTGGAGTTCTAGCTCAAATCAAGGATTTAGTAACATTGCTTCACAATTGAAGGGGTTGTGGATAAAAATCGATGAATCCTTATCGATTGAGCACATTGCAAAATATACCAGTCAAAATAAAATTTTGCAGGTGAAAATGCCTATAAGACCTTCAAGTGTCTTGGAAGAAAAGAATTGACGAGGTCAAAACAATGGGAATGACCGAAATATATAAGGATGATCAATTTCAAAATTATGTTGAGAGGCCAAACTCATATACATGTGATGGTTTTCAAACTGAACAAATAAATGATAGGAAAGGTGCTATAAGCTTTATTGAAAGTCAGTTTTGAAGAAATTGCCCTTCTCATAGTCGTTGGAGGCGGTTACACCATGGAGTACAGGATGATTCAAAGCCATCAACCTATCAATTGACACTTGTTAATTGAACTTCAAAAGTTTTATCAACGGAAGTAAAATTGAATCCTATGAAGGGGATTCACTGGAAAATAACAAGAGGATGATGTTTGGAAGTGAGAGGTTGGAAACTGCTCTCGTTCTCTCTCTCACGAGGAATAGGAAAGGGAAGAAACATTAAGAAGCATTCTTACATTCTGGCATTGGGAAGAGAGGAGAGTTTCTGGTTTTCTGGGCTATGAGCAGAGAGCGTTCTAGTGTTCTGGTGTTGTGGAGAGACATGGAGTCTTCTACTACATTTTGTTTCTTGATTGTGATTATGAATACACAGGTTCTTGGAGAAGATTGGTAATGATTTTGTTGTCTCTAAAGAATGGTGATAATTACTGGTGCTATCTGTAGATTGGACAGTAGGTTTATTGATCTTTGGAATATGACCTTGTGAAGAAGACATTTCTAAAAACAGAACAAAAAGAAACTTTGAGACTCTCTCATTTGTGACTGCCTGCACTCCTTATCCTATACACACACACCCTCTCTCTCATTTCTGATATATCTCTCTCTCTCTCTCTCTCTCTCTCTCTCTCTCTCTCTCTCTCTCTCTCTCTCTCTCTCTCTCTCTCTCTCTCTCTCTCTCTCTCTCTCTCTCTCTCTCTCTCTCTCTCTCTCTCTCTCTCTCTCTCTCTCTCTCTCTCTCTCTCCATTCCTCCAACGATACCTCTCTTATTCTTCTGCTCACCTGCTCTCTAGCTATCTGCGCTCCCCATTTGCACTCTCCATCTGCGATTTCGTCCACCAACTCCCTGTCTCTCCCTGCCTACGCTCTCCATCCGTCTCTGACTCAGCGCTCCTGACTTTTAAGAGAATTTTATCATAAATTTCTCAGTTTGAGTGATGTGTAATGCTTAACAAATATACTTAGTATGATAAATCAGCTATTGCTAATCCATTGAAAAACATGGAGAAGCTATCGCTCAAAGTGGTTGAAAAGTACCATCAGAGCTATATTATATATTATATATTATATATTTCCGAAACCACATACATTATCATGACAAAACCATTGAAAAAGATGGTCCTGATTTCATAAACAATTGCATACATGAATGAATTACAGTAAGTGTGAATGCCAATGATTTCTTGTGAAGTGTGTAAAAAGTACAAAAAGGACCAAGAGTGGATCCTAATCTGATCCTCAAGAGGGATTGGTTGTCAGATTGCTTGATCTATCAATCTACTTCAGATTAAGATCAATCTAGATCAATTCTAGACACAAAATCCTAACAAGAACAATCATTAATTGAAGGTAGGTGTACTTTCTGGTTTCACACGTGTGAAACACTGTCTGAGTATGGATTCCAACCTGAAAATCAAGTACACATTGATAGAACCTCAAAACAATCAAAACAAATGTAGACAAATGGAGAGAATCACTCAAAATTGCTTCCAAAACCAAGATTGTTGTCTCACATTGATTATGGCCAAATGTGGCTCTATATATACAATAAGTGAGAGCTCGTGGTACTGATCATCCCTCTGATCCCACATGTGTGAAGGTGCTTTGTCATATGATGATTCATCATGCAAAACTGACACTTGGACAAAACCTTCTATTTTGAGCACTTTTGGTCCATTTTCCTTTTATATGGAGATCTACTTGAAAATCTTCTAGAAATCAAAATTCAATCAAAATCTTCTCGAATTCAAAATTTAACTGGAGAGAATCCATTAGATAGGACTAACTTCCCTACCAGACGGCCTAGAAGCAGCCAGCCCCCAAGAGAGCCCCGAAGAAAGTTAGAAGGGCCTAATCGTGTTGATAACGTAAATACTGTTGTACTAGATACGGTTGTAAACATCGCTATGTCCATTTTGGATAATCTTATAGATACTACTCATCCACCTCCTCCTTTATGCATATATAGATTCGGACGATTATCTTAAATTTGACAGTGACATATCTGATGCTGTAGATAGAATTCGGATTCCATTTTGTTTTAGATTAGAGGAACTTGACTTCGGTATTAATTATATAGTTATTGATTGTTTGGATGTAAAACATAGACGACGGGCTTCTATTAGTGATCCTATGATAGAGTCTGGGATTGCACTCTTGCAATATGACATTCCAAGATATTCATCCAATGAATTGTTGGTGCTCAGTAACTTTTTGCATCAGGCCTTCAAGGAGGATAATGACACTTTGTCATAGTGTCTCACTAGTGGATTCTGTGCAAAAAGTACAAAAAGGACCAAGAGTGGATCCTAATTTGATCCTCAAGAGGGATTGGTTGTCAGATTACTTGATCTATCAATCTACTTGAGATTAAGATCAATCTAGATCAATTCTAGACACAAAATCCTAACACGAACAATCATTAATTGAAGGTAGGTGTACTTTCTAGTTTCACACGTGTGAAACATTGTCTGAGTACAGACTCCAACCTGAAAATCAAGTACACATTGATAGAACCTCAAAACAATCAAAACAAATGTACACAACTGGAGAGAATCACTCAAAATTGCTTCCAAAACCAAGATTGGTGTCTCACATTGATTATGGCCAAATGTGGCTCTATATATACAATAAGTGGGAGCTCGTGATACTGATCATCCCTTTGATCCCACATGTGTGAAGGTGCTTTGTCATATGATGATTCATCATGCAAAACTGACACTTGGACAAAACCTTCTATTTTGAGCACTTTTGGTCCATTTTCCTTTTATATGGAGATCTACATGAAAATCTTATAGAAATCAAAATTCGTCTACTTCAGCTTATTCCACACATGTGAGCTGTCCTCTACACATGGGATGTGACACCTAACCAAAGGATGTGGCTCATGCAAGCAATAGACTGATGCCATGTGTCATATGTCTAGAAAACTAGTTTTTGGCCTTTTTAGCCACTAGAACTTGAATTAAATCATATGTACAACCTATATGATTATGGTACATGACAAGTACACTATTTTTACACGTGGGAACAGGATCCACACGTGTGTTTATCTATCTACAAGATTTTTGGCCTCTACCAAGCTTATTTTTGCAATTTTAACACTCCTCAAAAAGCTTGGTAAATCTAGCTTGATGGAAAACATGATGATCTTGAACTTGACTCCATGGGCTAAATTGGTCTTTGCTGGTTCAGAAGGTGTGAAGATCAGCCAATGAGCTTGATTTTGGTCTGAAATCACCATATCCATGATAGTGCTTCTTTGATGTTGACATCTTTGATGAACTTGAGAGCTTTGCACCATCCTAGCACCTCCAAAATTGATCCCTTCCAAATTTCATGTAGATGCTTGACCTTGAGGCTTGCTCCTTCATCATGTGCATGCTCCTCCATGAGAAAATAAAGACTTCTTTTTTATTTATTAGGATCACAAAGATCTAGCATCATGTTACCATGATCTAGAGAATTAGACTTATCCAAATTGGCAAGATTATGCATGCTATAATAACAAAGTGTTTGCATCATATCTTCATGCTTGTTTACCATGCTAATCTCAGATCCAATGAGGCTAAATACTTCATTATGGAGATAAGTGTCTTTAGAAGATGATTCACTTACTCTCATAAAGAGTTTACAATTTGCCTCAATACAAGTTTTCAAAGTATGAGTGAACAAATCACTTTTGCTCTTACATGACTCAAGAGCATACATTTGATGAAATAACCATTTGCTTTCTAATTGATTTAAAATCAATTTCAACCTTTTAAGAACATCATCTATGTTCTCAAGAGAGACTTCATACTCAACTAGTATGGCTTTACTCCAATTTTGAGATGCAATGATCTCACTAAAGCAAATTGATTTATCAAATGACATAGGAGAAGTAAGTATGAGATGTATACCACATGAGGTATGCTCCTCTTTCCCTTGAAATGTGAGCCAAATGGACTCAACCATGTTTCTTGAGATTCTTTTTGGAATCACAACTTGAGGAGGTCTCTCCTCCTCAATCCTTGACATACTTTAACCTTGAGAAGGACTCTCCTCCTCGATCCTTGGCACACTTGAACCTTGAGATGACTCCTTAAGATCCTCTTCATGATGCTCCTTTTTGATGGAAATCCGAGACCTCCATGTCTCATAATGATCACAACAATCATGACCATTCAATATGCACTTCCTATGATTATCAAGATTACTTATGCTAGAAACATAAGTCCAAAAATCACCACAACTTGGCATGATTTTTCCAATATTGAAATCAAAAGGTATTTCCATCTCAATAAGGCTAACTACTTGCTTATGGATATAAGTGTCCACTTTGGATGCTTCACATATTCTCATAAGAAGTTTACAACTTGCCTTTAGGATTGAAAACATACAATTTTCATCTTTATGAATGAACACATCATTCATGATCTTATTGAAACCAAAAGATCCTACATTATGAAGATATTTCCATTTCCTTGTCTTCATAACTAATGTAAGCTTACAAGGAAAACATGCTTTGCCATACTTTAAGGCATCACACTCAACTAGTATTGCCTTAAGCCACCTTTGAGATACAAAAATCCCTTCAAAGCAAAATAGATCTTCATAAGTTGACATGAGAGCATAAATGAAACTATTTTCATTTTGTGATTGATGCTCCTTTTCTTGATTGATTTCTTTTGGATCATAATAGTAAGTTTGAACTTATCTAAAGTTCCAAGCAAAATACTTTCCAAGGACATAAAATAAATCCAAGTTACTTTCATGAAAGTGACATCTATCTTTGCCTCTTAGACCAAACAACGCACTTCCAAATGAAAATTTTCAAAAGATTTGACATGTGTTGTGATGGGCTCTTGAAGACAAATCTTGCAAGTCCTTCTGAGACTCCAAGCCTCATTCACCTTTCCACAAAGGAAACACCTTTCCTTGGACTTGTCCTTCTTGTATTTGCATTTTGAACTTGAAGTTCCATCCTTCACCTCGACCCCCTTGCTTTGGTTCTCCTTGGATGGACTGGTCTTCTTTTTGTAGCATCCTGAGAAAAACCTTCAATAGTATGCCACCTATTGATGCCATGTGAATAAAAACCTGTGATATGATTCTACAAATGTAATTTGTGACTTTCAAAAGACTAGATTTGAACATCTTCAATAATCTAGAAGGATCTACAAAAGATCTAGCTCACAAACCTAAGAATCAATCTTCACAGTAATGACTAGTCACTTGGAAACTTTGCTTTGATCACTAAGACAAAAGCACACAATCTTTGAATCAAATCACTAAAGAAATCAGATCCAATCTCCTATTGGACTCATCAAATACCAATGACTCTTTCTTTTGAAAGTTGAAATGGATATGAAAAAGATTTAACACTTAGATTTTTCTTTTCACTTGACTAGTTCTCTCAACACTTGAGATTCTTGAACAAAAGATGGATTTTGTTTCAAACACATGAAAATCAAACTTAATCACTTCTTTTGGACTCACTCTTGACCCAAATAATCTCACTCTTGAGATTTAAAATGAATTTGATTTGATTTGAAAACAAACTATACCACCAATTTTTCACAAAGCTAAAAAATTAGACAACTAGACATTCACAAAGATCTCAAGCATGCATGAATACTCAAATATGGACTCCTCCTCATTCTAGACATCCAATGGGATCACAAATTGACCCTCACACTCTCACAAAGAAAGTTGAATAGAACTAATTTGAGTTTCATACATACTATGTCAATTTTTGCTCAATAAATTGAATTCAATCACTCCTATTGGATTCCACCAATTACTCTACCTTTTAAGACTTGAAATAAAATTCAAAATCAAAAGTTGTGATTCTTCTCACTAAGATATTGTGCTTAAAAGAGCTAATGCCACTTAGAGAAATTTGATCACTTAGGAGAAGACAAATTCTCCACCAATAACAACTCAAAATGAGCTTCTAGATCTTGCCCTCTACAAAGGAAGGAACTCTTAGAAAATTGGATCTCTCTCTACACATTTGTCATAGACATCTTAATGACTCTTTTCAAACCTAACAATCACTCAAACAAATTGAGTAGGGTTGAACAATGTGATTTGGATCTCAATCTCTTTTCTAGAACTCTCAATTGAAGCCAATTTATGTCAAATTCTATAAAAGATTTGCATAGATGCTCTATATGCACTAGAAAATCTCAAAGGTTTCACTTGGAGGACAGATCCAAAGATGTTTTCTTGCAAATTGATGCTTCTAAACTTGACCCTATCATTCTTGAACAAATCTAGAGTGATGGTACAATGGATTTCAACCTCTCACCTTGCATATCACTCCTTAATCTATGATTTTTAGCAAAATCTCTCTCAACTTCAACATGCACGCAAAAAATCAGAGATAATCAATGAATGCACCTAATTCAAGCTTCAAATTTAATTTCTTGGCTGATCTAATCCAAGAACTAATCAAGGGATTAGATTCTCTATAGAAAATACGGCCTCACACGTGTGAAAATGGTTCCTACAGCCCACAACAAGATCTGGACCAAAAATTTTGAGGATAGCTATCAAATCCAACTCGCTATACAAAATTTGACTAGTTTCCAAAAAACTTCTAATTTTGGCTTTGATTTGGATTAACCCTATCAATTTCAACAAAACCTCTTGTACTAGGCTCTGATACCATGTGGGAAAAGTACAAAAAGGACCAAGAGTGGATCCTAATCTGATCCTGAAGAGGGATTGGTTGTCAGATTGCTTGATCTATCAATCTACTTCAGATTAAGATCAATCTAGATCAATTCTAGACACAAAATCCTAACAAGAACAATCATTAATTGAAGGTAAGTGTACTTTCTGGTTTCACACGTGTGAAACATTGTCTGAGTATGGACTCCAACCTGAAAATCAAGTACACATTGATAGAACCTCAAAACAATCAAAACAAATGTAGACAAATGGAGAGAATCACTCAAAATTGCTTCCAAAACCAAGATTGGTGTCTCACATTGATTATGGCCAAATGTGGCTCTATATATACAATAAGTGGGAGCTCGTGGTACTGATAATCCCTCTGATCCCACATGTGTGAAGGTGCTTTGTCATATGATGATTCATCATGCAAAACTGACACTTGGACAAAACCTTCTATTTTGAGCACTTTTGGTCCATTTTCCTTCTATATGGAGATCTACTTGGAAATCTTCTAGAAGTCAAAATTCGCCTACTTCAACTTATTCCACACGTGTGATCTGTCCTCTACACATGTGATATGACACCTAACCAAAGGATGTGGCTCATGCAATCAATAGATTGATGCCATGTGTCATATGTCTAGAAAACTAGTTTTTGGCCTTTTTAGCCAGTAGAACTTGGATTAAATCATATGTACAACCTATATGATTATAGTACATGACAAGTACATTATTTTCACATGTGGGAACAGGCTCCACACATGTGTGTTTATCTATATACAAGATTTTTGGCCTCTACCAAGCTTATTTTTGCATTTTTCACAAAGGTGTGCATCATGAATATAATTGATGAAAGTATGGAATTTACTAATGTGAATGGATGATTGAATTAAATGCTCTTTATTAAATTGTAATGAAAATGATTTCATACAAATCATCAAAATGGAACTTCCTTTTGAAACAAAATTGTTGAAAGATAATATTTGCCCCAATATATGGATGACTATCAATAGTAATATGGAGTGATGAATAATAATTGACTAATTGGGATCTATCCACTTTTAAAGCAATATTTGAACTAGAAACCCAATGACTGGCTTCATATTCATACAAAACCCCGCTATAGTGTTATGAACACTATTAAGCAACACACCAAACGTACCACATGTTTTATATTTCTTATTTAGTTTTGTGGATTGTTAGCTCAGTTTTAGTAATGTATAGGATATGATTCAGTTCATTTTTAGAGTAGGTAGTTGTAGAAACTATTGAATGTTCATTTGGGTTGCATGTTGATCTGTAAATGAATGTTCATGGCTTGCATCTCTGTTTGAATGTGAGTGCTTTCAAGAGAGAACGACCCTAAGTTGTCCTCTGACAGGCAGGACAAAAATACTACAAAGATAATCTATCCCTTCTGCCTTTTGGGCTTTAAACAAGAAAGAATAACTGTAAGCAAGAGCCCATTGTCCCTATTGACAGACAAAAGTAAGAAGAACAAGGATTTAGTAAACGGATCCTCTGGAGTAGGGGATCTGTCAACATTTGTCGCTCGTTGCCCCTTGAATTCCAATGCATTCTAAATCCATAAGCGCTGCAACATTGTCCTTGCTCAGACCCCTGCAAACAAACTCCCAATCTTGAATACAATCTAAATCGAGGCTTCTTGAATACAATTTGAATCGTGACTTCTTGAACTAGCTATGGACCAAGCCAAGCTCTCTACAACGCCCACTATGCACACACACCTGTAACACAACAGCTCAAGCAAAACCTGTAGACAACTTGTCTACGCCCTCCACATTCTACAAACAACCTACAGACGATCTGCACACCCCCTACACGACCCCTCTCCACCGCCTGCAGACCTGCAAACGACCTGCAACCATTCAGAAAACCTCCTGATCTGCACACGTGACCTCCATACAAAACACAACCTATCAACACCCTCACCAAGATCTACAAGCGCTTTGCACCAACCTCCAAACCTACACGCAACCCACACACAACCTCCATCTCCCTCACTCACCAAGACGCACTGCTCCAACATCGCCTCACTCCCACATTGCTTCAGCCGCCCCTTCACGCTCCCTTTACACTTAGTGAAATCTCCACCGACGTGCCCACTCAGACCTCAACCACCACGCTCAGTGAAATCTTGACCGGAGCGCTCCTTCAGACCTCAACTACCACGCTCACTGAAATTTCGATCGGACTGAACGACCTCTTCAGAAAACACTAGATTGGAAGGCCAGCCATTTCACAAATCTCAACCGGCACCCATCCACCAAATCTCAACCAGAGTGATCTATTAAATCCCAACCGACGCACTCTGTTAAATCTCAACCAAAGCACCTGCTCAATTCTCAACCGGAGCCCATCGTTCCCATCTCAACCGGAGCCCATCGCTCAATTCTCAACTGGAGCCCATCGCTCTCATCTCAATCGGAGCTCATCACTCAATTCTCAACCGGAGCGCTCGTTCAAATCTCAACCGAAGAGACTGTATCAAATCTCAACCGAAGAGATTCTATCAAATCTCGACAGGAGGTTCTGGGGTTCCTTACCATCTCAACTGGAATAAATCCACGCCAGACCACAGAACTTTGAAACGACAACTCTGATTGGCATTTTGATCGAACCACCATGTCCCCAAAGCCTTAGAGGCTGAAAAAAAATTGCATCAATGTTCAGATCCGACAACTTGCATCCGACGATCAAAACTGACGTTACATCTAACATTCAGATTTCATGACTTGCGTCCAACAATCAGAATCGACGAGTACAACAGACATCAGATCCGACAACTTGCATCGACATCGCATTTTGTTTGCATCTGACGCCCTCTATCTTTGTTTGCATCTGGCTCCCTCTATCTCCATTTGCATCTAATGCCCTCTGACTCTGTTTGCCTTCGATGCCTCTACAGTTGTTATCATTCGACACCCATCTGCATCCCATTTACATTCGATGGCCTAGAATTGATGGTGCATCCAACAACTTGAATCGACGATCTATATCCGACGTTTTTTGGAGGATCCACACGAACTGCCAGCTGCACCACCATAAACCGTAGCAAACTGCAACGAGCCTCCAACTATCGTATTCAACCACATTCAACTGCAAACAAAACACATTACAACTGCATTCACCCTTGAATCGCAACAGACCGCATTCAACCGCACACAGACCACATTCCAACCACATTCAACCGCACATAGACCACATTCCAACCACATCTGCCCTTGAATCGCAATAGACCGCATTCAACCACAAACAGACTACATTCTTGTGAAGTTTTTAGCACGTGTGAACTTCACCACTCACCTTACAGGATCTTACTGAGGTGTTGTGATTGCACAAGATTGATCAAATAATAGTATGCTTGAAAAATCTAAGGCAAGAGCACAATGACATACATCTGATGAAAAGAATCTAACTCTTCACTATGAGAAATGAATGTCAAAAAAATTTCTAAGTGTTCAGTATGGGAAAAAGAGACTGCTCTCGGGCAGAGAGAGAAAATCAAGCATGAATAACTCGGGTAGAGAGAGAATGAGTCCAAAACACCAAAATCTCAATATTCACAATATGGCAAAACATGCCCAGCTTTCCCTACATGAGAGAGACTCAAATTCCTATAGTGGAGTTGCATGGAAAGTCCACTTAACTGAACTAATTCACCTACCAGAAATCCACATGTGTAACTGCATGCATGTATGTTGCATGTACTGCATGTCAACTCATAAAACTGCCTAGACATGTGTAGATCACTGAAACTACTTTGCATGTTGCATGCACTGATTGCATGTGGCTTGCATGCATATAGTATGACTTTGCATGTTATCTAAACTACTGCATGTCATCAAAATAGAACCTATATAACTCAAATCCGAGCTACACTAGAAGGATATGTGCTCAAATTACACTCCTTTTATGTACAACATGAAATCTAGTGGAAATTACCATGGACATGGCCCCAAACTCGAGATAGGAAGATAATATTTTAATAATCTTCGCACTCCTCCTTAAAATTTATGTTCCTATCAACATAGATTTTGAAATTAGGCCAAGGTTTGACCTCATCTTCATAAAGACATTTTTGAGTAGAGGTTTGGTGAGAAGATCTGCAACACAATCTGAAGATGAAACATGTTCCAATGAGATCTCTCTCCCAATGACTTTTTCTCTTACAAAATGATGAGCCACTTCAATATGCTTGCTCCTTGCATGAAAGACTGGATTATTTGCAAGAGCCTGGGCAGAAATGTTATTATTCTTGATAATTGGAAGATCTTCATCTGCATAACACTTTAGCTCCAAAAGTAGCCTTTTGATCCATAAAACCTCCTTAGTTGTAGTTGTAAGAGATTTGTATTCAGCTTCACAAGATGATAAAGAAATAGTTGCCAGCTTCTTTGATAGCCAAGAAACCAAGTTCCCTCCAAGAAATATAGTGTAAGCACTTGTGGATTTCCTATCCAACTTGTCTCCTGCAAAATCTGAATATGAAAAGTCAGATCTTCTCCTTCATAGAATAATCCATAATCCAAGGTAGAAGATATATACCTCAAGACTCTTTTAGCCTTCTGTGTGACTTTGCCAGCACACAAGCTTCACAAGGTAGAAGCTCCTTTGATAGTGTCTTTGGTAGACCAACATCTTTTCCTTCTTTGACCATAGATTGCATGGCTTTGAAATTGGGATGACCCAATCTCTTGTGCCACAGATCCTCCTGTAGAACCTTGGTCTCATAAGCAATATCTGAAATGCTAGCACTCTCCCTAGAATCTAGTTTGTACAACTTACCACTTCTAGATCCTTTAGCAATAACTTCATTTTCTCTTGAGATTATGCACTTGTCAACTTGAAACTTGACATCCAATCCACTATCAAACAACTGTCCTACACTAATGAGATTCTTGGTTAATCTAGGTACATACAGTACATCATGTAAGCAAAAAGATTTCGATGATGATCCATGCAATGGAATACTACCTCTTCCTTCAATTCTACACTCTACATCATTAGCAGAATAGATTGATCTTTTTGTACCTAGATATGGCATGAGATTAGTGAAAGAGTTCCTAGAACTAGACATATGGGAACTAGCCCCACTATCTATCCACCAAACTTCTTCATTCTTAAAAGAAAGATGAAAAAGTAGACATCATTAATGAATTCTCTCTTTCACTCTTTACACCCTCACACTCATCCTCATTAGTAAGGTTAGCTTGCTTAGATTGGTTCTTCTTCTTGAAACAGTTTGATGCATAGTGTCCTTTCTTGCCACAGAAAAAATACTTGATCTTTGACAGTTTCTTCTTGCCACTGGATGTTGCAGGTTGTGAGGACTGATCCTCACCAACTTCTTTGGCTTTGTCCTTCTTGAAGTGTTGTTGTCCTTTGCCCTTGCCTCTTGACTTGTCTCTGATGAAGAGTGCTTTGTCATCTCCACCATCTTTCAATGAAAGTCTGTTGATCCTCAACATCTTGTTCTCTTGTTTGCTTTCTTCAACAATGAGAACACCTTGCAGTGTCTCCAAGGATGGAAGATCCTCCCTGACAGCATAAGTCTGCACAATATTGTCATACTCATCTCTAAGTCCATTTAGGACTACTTGAACAAGTTCAGTGTTCTTAAGAGCATCACTAATACCAGCTAACTCTTGATGAAGAATCTTGATTCTCATGACATATGATGAAGCACTGTCATCTACTCTCTGATAACTTAGAAATATTTGATTTCTAAGTGTAAGCAATCTAGAAGTATTTTTGATTTCATAGATTGTTTTTAGAGTATCCCAAGCTTCCTTGGCAGTGGTGCATGTGCTGATCTCTCTTAACACTTCATTGGTAACATTCATTTTTATAAAATGAAGTGCAATTCTGGTTCTTTTGTGAAATGCTGCAGCTTCATTAGGTACAACAGGTTCTTCTTCAACTCCACTCACAATATCCATTACATCTTGTAGAATCAATAATGATTCCATTCTGATCTTCCACATTGCATAATTGGTAGATGTTAATCTCTCACTTTGCTCTAAGAAATGTGAACCAGATGAAGACATCTTCTTTATGAGAAATTCTAGTAATGATAAAAAATGGAGTTGAAAGAATGTTGCTTGCTATCTCAATCTAGGATCTAACACAGATGTTGATCCACCCTATGAGATCTAGCAACAGATGTGAGAACAAATTCTCAACACAGAAAATCAATCTATCTTGAATTTGGATCTTGCTTCAGTCACAAAAGAAGAAGCACATGCAAGCAAGAAATCCATCTCTCCTATGAGTTTCAAAGTACTGATAAACTCTCTAGGATCTAATATGTGTGAAATGAAAAGTCTAAGACCTCAGAACACTCACTTCTATCCAATTCTAATAGAACCTATCTAACTCAAATCCGAGCTACACTAGAAGGATATGTGCTCGACCACATTCCAACCACATCCGCCCTTGAACCGTAGCGACCGCATTCAACTACAAATAGATCGCATTCCAACCGCATCCACTGTTGAACCGTAGCAACCGCATTTTGATCTAACACCGCATTCCGACCGCCCTTGCACCACATTCTAACCTTGCACTACATTCCGACCACCCTTGGACTACATTTCACCCTTGCACCACATCCGACTGCCCTTGCACTGCATCCGACCGTCCTTGCACCGCATTTCGACCTTGCACCACATTTTGACCGCCCTTGCACTGCATTCCACTGCAATAGCATCGCATTACCACTGCACTCCCACCGCATTACAACCACAACAGACCGCACTCGCATCACATTACCACCACACTTGCACTGCATTACAACCGCAACAGACCGCCCCCGCACCACATTACCACCGCACTCGCACCGCATTACAACCGCAATAGACAGCACCTGCACCACATTACCACCACACCTGCACTCCATTACCACCGCAATAGACCACACCTGCACTACAAGGGATATGCAACATGAGCCTTTAAATTTTTACCAACGACCTTAAAAAATCCAAAAAACACCAAAAACACCAAAGATCAAAACACACCAAAAAAATTCTAAAAAATCCAAAAACACCAGAAACACATACCCAACACAAAAAAGACACACCAGTACCCAATCCCCCAACAAAAAGATCCTAAACTCCTAGAAGATTATCCATACGAGGTCCCCTGTAGCTGAACAAATCAGACGTCATAGGTTCTACCGAATGCGGGCCCAAATCCATGGATCATCTGCAAACCCATTCGAGGAACAAGAACCTGATGGAGTCGAGTCTTCACGAGAACGACCCCATTTTTATGGTGCTGATGCCTCACAGGCCAGAACTAACCTTAATGGTGCTTCTGCTACCCACAGTGCTCATCATGAGAGACGTACACCCAAGTTAGATCTACCCAAGTTTGATAGTAGTTCGGACCCTCAAAGATTTTTGCAAATCTTTGAGAATGCATGTAATGTGTATGGTGAAACATCTCCTGATGCTATGGTCCAACTGTTTTCGATGACCATGATCGCTAAAGCACATGATTGGTTTTTCAACCTTGATCGTGAAGATAAGACAAACTAGTCGATTTTGAAAGAGTCCTTTATCAAGCGTTTTAAGCCATTTCGCTTGATCGAGAACCCTTTTGTCAAATTGAGTAACATCAAAATGACAAAAGACGAATGCGTACGGGACTATATCGAACGTTTCAAACATCTCAAAAGTCAAGTACAAGAACAATTCTCTAAACAGATGCTCATAATCTGGTTCCTAGTCAGACTTCCAAGATGGATTCGACGCGAGCTTAAATCCAATGACGAATATATGAGCCTCAAATTAGCTATGTCTGATGCCATCAAAGAAGAAAACGAAGGATTAGATGTTGAAATTGAATGCAAGTAACAGTAATCTTGGAAGGCATCTTGGGCACATCTCAGAAACAGGAGTGCACCTCACTCATGATGGCCCAATCTCCATTGATTTTGTGCTGAAAATCCTTGAGAGAGAGATCCCTGACACACCAAACATTGCAATGACTGATTCACAGGTTTGTCATTTTCAGTGAATCTAGATTACATTATGTTATACATGCAGCTTCTTGTGCATCTAAATATCCATAGCATACTGACAAATAGCAGCCCATGGATCTCCAAATTTCACAACAAACAACTCAACCATCACCTTCCAGCACAAAGGTATGCATGCGCACCTACAATCTGTGTTCTTTAATTCAACACTAATCTTTTTCCACCATGCAGTCCTTCATAATCGAAATGGCATCTTTCTTGCAAGACCCCTCACCTCACCTCTCAAAAAGGGCGCGAACGAGCACATCACACTATACAAAATAGCATCATGTGTCGGCAAGATGGTCTACATTGGACAAACCACCAACTTACATAGGCGTGTGCAAGAGCATGCTCGAAAGCCACCCAAGAAATTGCTTTTCAACAAGAGACATAGTAGTTTTTTTTATGTCTTTCATGTACAAATACTAGAAATTGTTGAAGATCATTCGATTGCAAAAAGATTAGAGAACTTTTTTATCAAGATTTACAAATCTTAGAACATGAAACTTTGCAAAGACTTGGCTGGTCACAACTTCGGGTTCGCGGAAATATTAGTACCTTAAACAATGATCTTGCATATGAGAAAACTTCAAAATATCATTTTCTTGTAAACATTTATTGTCTTTAATTCATTTTAAGCTTGTGAATATTTGCTGGCTTTAATTCATAAAATTGCATTGCTAGTTAAAAATGTACTCTCAAGCTCCAAAGCACCAACCTTTTGTAGTGGCTTGAGAGTCCACTATATATCTATATATATATTTAAACTTATGTATACTTTTGTGCATGGGTATGAGTGCACCATGCATGCTCCTCCCCTCACCCATGCATGAGCTTTTTGAACCAAAAAACTTGGGGAGGAGGATGCATGTATGGAGAACATGATGCATGACCCTCCTCCCCATGGATGCATTTAATGGGCCCACTCTAAATTCAAATTGGATGCTCTATGTTGGGTACTCCATCGCAAATTTCTCTAATGTTGGAAAATCTGAGATATGAGTTTCTGAGATTTCTACATGAGCTTCTGGCATTACCAAGGGAATACCCCTTGGAACATTGATGTTGGCAGAATAGGTGATCCTTGCTGCCGGTGTATCTTGGCAAGGGAATATTGAGCGTGCATGGATCGCGAGATGTATCTTGGCAAGGGAATATCGAACGTGCATGGATCGCGTGGCATTGAGTGAAAATACATATGACAGCCTTGTGCTCGCAATCTGCAAAGGATCGAGCCCACTGCATGGCGGCACGACGGAAGCACAAGGTGAAGTCATGAAAGAAACCGAGAAAGAGTCATGATCTTGCAAAACTACCCACAAAAGTCATTGTACATTTGCTATTGTCAGTTGAGATGAGATGTTGGCTGTTTTCATTCAATCAGGCCAGAACTCATTTTAGGGTTTTATGGTTTTTTGCATTTTGATGGCATAGGAATGTCCCATCTTGTCAAAGGAATTTGAACGAGTCATATGACTTAGGGCCACTTTGTACCAAACTTTAAGTATGGTTCAGTTTTACTATTTTTGTTAGGGCCATTGAACTCAAGCTAATGGAAAAGGAAAATTGCATTCAAACCAAACTTCATGTTAGCTTCTCATGATCCAAGCAGCAAAGAGGTGGTCATTGCTTTTCATTTGATTTTTTTGCTTTTGATTCAGGCAACAAAGAGTACGTAGCCATTATATTTGCTTTTGGTTATTTTCTTTTGATCTGAGTAGCAAAGAGTACATAGCCATTTTAAAGATCCTTTTCAGATAGATGAATTTTTACAGCTTTTACGGAATTTCTTAATTTTATTTCATGTTAAATATCTTCTAAGTATGAGCTTCGATTCAAGTGATGTAGAAAGCAATATTGCTCTATTTTTGAGTTCTTTGCATTGACTATATGCATGATTAGTTTAAAGTATTTTTATAATGTGACCCATAATCAGGCATATAGGCCTATTATTTTTTCTCAGATTGAATTAATACATAAAGCCTAATTACTCAATTCTATGCGAGCTAACCAGAATTTATATGGCTGTACATTTGGTACGTTTGGTGTGTTGCTTAATAGTGTTCATAACACTATAGCGGGGTTTTGTATGATTATGAAGCTAGTCATTGGGTTTCTAGTTCAGATATTGCTTTAGAAGTGGATATATCCCAATTAGTCAATTATTATTCATCACTCCATATTACTATTGATAGTCATCCATATATTGGGGCAAATATTATCTTTCAACATTGAAAATATCTATCAATATATTTTCTGCAATATCCATAGATCGAACAAGATTATCAAATGAATGTTGTTCTTGTTCTCCCCAATAGAAGTATTCGCTATTACCCAAATCACTCAATGATTCTATTATTTCAGGGTAAGATGGTATAAATCTACTCCATCCCTCTGTTAAGGATAAAATGCCTTGTACTTCTTGAATAGTGGTCGGAGTAGGCCAACTCTGAGAGAAAGCTTGATTAGTTTCAACTATAGGCTGAATTGTTTCTATATTTTTCAAGGATGGTATATAAGATAATCCCATACTATAGTTATATATCTCCTGTAATAAGCACGTATATTACTTCTATAGATGTTCTGGGGCTTTGATAGAATAACTTTCCTCTATTGTTTCAATAATTTCAGAGTCTACCGTGGCCTAGCATATTCAGGGTATATTCTATATTTAAATATATATGATCAATTAAACCCAATTCATATAATGTTTTTAGAAACTCTAATATCACTTTTCTTTGAGATTCAGACTTTATCCAAAATTGATACCAATCTATAGTTATAGTAACATGATAACTGTCTCTCTCTCTCTCTCTCTCTCTATTTCTTAGTCCTGGCATTTTTAATTACCTTCACTATCTTGTAAACAGGAAAACATTCACTTTGTTCCCAAGTTTGTCGATAAGAATGCCAAATTCCCTTGATTAATACTTCATATTTCCTTACTACGTTTCCCTGAGTACTGGTTACTCTTATTTCACCTATTCCATGTGAGGTTTCCTTAGGAGATTCATACCATATACAGTTTCCTCTATACAATACCTCACAAGGTCTATTCCACTCGGGATGTTCATGATATGGAATTTTAGATTCGTCAATTTTCTCTTCCGTTTGATATATTTTAAGTCGTTTCTTTAACACAGATTTTATATTCCAAATTCATATAGATATATAAGTAATTAATATGGCTTTACATAATTAAAATTTATTTCTCCCATAAATTTACAAATATGGCTACGATACTTACGGGGCACACTTTTATATGGGGGAGTTAGAAATAGCCATACTATTTTAGTGATCGGCCGTATCAATCTAACATAGTATATTATGTTTTTCTCTTCAACAATTTGATAAGTTCTCCATACTAGATGAAGATAGACACAATTTACTTTAAGCTTGTCCACAAAACCAGCGCCTATAAAAAAGGATAACGCAGATCTTCCTGCTTGATCATAAGGATATGCATATCTGTATAAATCTACTATTGTTGTTTTATTTAACAAATTAGCTTCTCATCCATAATCGTTGGTTTTAGTATAATAATCTTCTCCATAGGGATTAGGTGGTACCAAGGAGATATGAGAAAGACTATATGGTGGTTCTGTAGGATAAACAGTATATCTCACTCTTGTAATGGCACGTAATAAGTAGTACTTTAAACCCTCAGGTAGATTGGTAATATTTTCACGAAGGTTATACCACCAAAATAATTCTATTTCATAAGGAAATAAGACACTAAGAATCCACTCTAAATCATAATGGTACGAATCACCTTCCCTTCTAGAATGCAAACTATCATTGGTCATATTTAGTAATATTATTCATTATGGACGAAGATCAGACGGATATAATGTATTCTATCTTCTATAAATATCACTCTTAGTATACCTCTTAGATACTCTAAGGCGTAATAGAGTAACTTCCACTAAGTAGATTATCTTCTATTTCTTCTCTTACCTTAGAGTCTACAAGAACCCAAGATTGTCCATCTAATGTATAGGTAGTATTGAGACATATGTGGATTATGGATTCTTGGTTATATAAAAAACTAGTTCATTTTGTTTGTGTTCAATCTCTATTTTTTGATTTTAATGGAAGGTTCAACCTCAAAGATCTGCTTGATTAACAAATTCAACGGAGATGAGTTCCACATGTGGAAGTTCAAGATGAGGATGATCTTAATCGAGAATGAGCTATGGGGATACGTAACCAGTTCTATAGCCAGACCGACAGAACCTGAACTGCCTTCAACATGGAAAGCAAAGGATGGCAAAGCACTTGCCATTGTATCTTTGAATCTGAAAGACACTCAGATTGCTCACATATCAAACAGTACCACCTCCAAAGAAGCGTGGGATATATGTTTATTCACAGAGAGTTAAATCATAAACTAATTATAGATCTCATATATAATCTCTAGGTACTCTATGACTTGTTGGAAGAACGGACATGTAGGATATTCTGGATAAGTTAAATATTCGACTAATATTTCCAACAATTCTCGTTCTATTTTAGAGTCTCTTAGCAAGGATAGCTTTCCTATAACCGCCACTGCTCTAATTTTCCAGTTATGAATAGTTAAGGCTGAAGGCAACTCCATGTTTAATTTATACTTTTATATTTATGAAAGACCTTTTTGTTTTCCTTTATCTTATGACCTATCTTGTCATAATGACATCGAGATCTTGAAAGGATTTCTCTTCTATAGATGTCCAATTAAAAGTAAAGTCTTTCTTAAGAAGATTATATAAGGGTGTAGATATTTGATCATAATTCCGTATAAATCTTCTATAGTAACCACATAATCCTAGAAACACTCTTACTTCATGAACATCTTTTATAGAAAAAAGATTCATCTTTATCTTATTGAACTATTCATGTTTGAATTCTTCTTTTAGTCACTCCAAATGATTATCATTTAAGCATTTTCTATACTTCTATGGCAATATGAACTAGGATACCACTAGAGTATCTGGCTTTCAATTTTAGAAGTCCAAGAATCAAGAAACCAACCAATCTTTTGATTCTTGGACATCCCAAGAACATCAAGAACTAGAGTGTTGGAGGATATGCAAGATTTATATCACATTTCTAGCCTATTTAGTTTACTTAAATGTTGATTCCTACATTACTCCACAAACAAGAAATGAAATCTAATCCACAACTAAAAAGCAAGAAAACTAATCCACTCTAAAGTCCACAACCACACACAATATGAATGGAAGGGCATGATCATAGGGGCATCACTCAAGAAAACCATCATGATCAAGGAGCTTAGTGTAGCATCAAATTCATGAAAAATCTTCTTATTAAGCATGGAGTAGATACAATGCAACAAGCTCCTCTTCACAAAGAGGGAGTCTCTTAATTAAGCAAGAGAGCTCCTTAGGTGGCATCCTAGTGGAATTTTCACATTTCACAAATTACAAGTGGAATAATGCTCTCCACTAGAGGTCACCATCAAAAGGTGGCTCACTCTACGTTTCTAAGAGAGGTCTACTTGTATTTATTACATTTGCCTAGAAATACTAGTTCCTACATGGTCATTCCATCTTTCGGGATTCACCATGAGGCTTACACAGTTGCTTGTCATTACTACTAGTATTCCTGGGCTCTCATGCTCGGCTCTCAATCTTCGTTTGTCTTGTCTTCTCAGAGACCTCCTCGGTCTAAGGTGAGAGGTGCTCTTGAGTTGCTTTGTCCGAGTATCTTGGGGATTCGTCAGAATCAGCCAACATTCGTCGTGAAGCTAATAAAAGTCCCCAATAACTACATCTCGTAGGTGTCGTGGGACCGTCACCAATTTTGGTGGGGGATACTGTTGGAGGGTTTGCGGATACCAAGGCAAACCTAACCCTAGTTAATAAGTGAGAGGGATTTGGCACCCTGCGTGTGTAATTCCAACCCGATGATCACATAGTTATTTGATTACAAAGTCAATAAAAGAACTTTAGGCCTTTTTTGCGGGACTTTTAATGTCGCGGGGCCTAAATGTCAAGTTAGTTAATAAAGTTGGGTTTTCCTCCAATTTGGATGGTTTCCACTCTTTTTTGAATTTGAATAATTAGGGAGGCAGAAATGGACCAATACGATTCAGAGGCCAAGGTCCTCCTCTCTACTATAAAAAGAGACCAACTTGAGTTCCTACACATGTTCATTTTCTCATTTCAATAAAGCATATTGGTTCTCTTCTGAAATGGATTGATGAATGTTCTTGCTCTCTATCACTTTTTCTCCATCTCTCATACTTTATTTGTGTTTTGCTAATTGTTGGATCTGATTGTTATTGGGATTGTATGTTGTTATACTTTTTGTGAGAGAGAAAGAGTAAGCTAATTGTGGATTGTAGTGTTAATGGATGTAGTGTTAATATTTAGGGTTAATGGATGTTAGAGTTAGATTTGGATCTTCCATTCATGCTGAAATTTGAACTATACTGTCGCTCTCATGGGAACGAACCTATGCGTGACAACTAGCTTCGTCTCTTTGATGCTAGATTGAAATAGCTTGGAAGGGCATACAAGAAAGAATTATCCAGACCTTCCAGCTGCAATACTTGCAACCCCAAATGGCTACATACGAGAAGTTGAAGGAAGAACTGGAAGAGGCTAAGTTTCAATCAAGCCAAATCTAGAATTTTGAAGACGAAAAACCTGTCCAGCGCTAGGACCAGTCTACACAGATGGATGAGCCAGGCAAAAATACTTCAGAGAAGGCCATCTAGACGGATATTGTTTCTAAGCAAATCCAGAAAGATCAAAAGGTCCAAACTAACTCTGAGGATGCTGCAAAGCCGAAATCATCCAGTGACAAAGCTGTTGCAGACCAACCAACATCTCTAGCCATCATTCTGCAGCAGGCTGAAGCATCACAAATGGAGTTGTTGAGAGGAAAAACAAAGTAGTGTATTCGCTACTAAGGACAGAATTTCAAACATTCCAGCAGGAACTAATCTCTTTTCTACCGCCTTTCTATAGTCCAGAATTCCAATGGAGAATGGATTACCTTCTTTTATCAAAACTTTTTGGTTATACTAAAGAACAATGGAAAAGTCTTTGGACTTTCGCTAATCTAAACACTTTTTGGGCCAAGCTAACAGTGCACCAAAAAGGTATCCTTGCTCTTTCCATTGTTCAAAATAAGTTCAATGTGCAAACTAATTATATCCATGTTGTTACAGGATCTTTGTATATATATATCCTAGAGTATC
This sequence comes from Diphasiastrum complanatum, assembly GCA_029204225.1. NCBI lineage: Eukaryota > Viridiplantae > Streptophyta > Lycopodiopsida > Lycopodiales > Lycopodiaceae > Diphasiastrum > Diphasiastrum complanatum. Next base: position 9,820,243 of record CM055093.1, on the reverse strand, counting down.
TAAAAGCATTTGAAAACAATTATTTTTTCTGCTCTAGATGAGTATCAAAATAAGCTAGACTCAATTAACATTTTTGATGTTAAAGAAGTTGTTCCTAGTTCTAATGGAATTCCTTCCAGATTCTCTAGTCGGATATTATTCCCTGATCTATGGAAAATTTACACGGATTTTGGAAGCTAACTATTCTCATTATTTGGAGGAAGTTAAAGCAAATAATATACTTCGCTCCACAAATCCAATAACTAGACCATACCATACTTACAATTCCGTAAATATTGGTTCTCTCATTTCCTATGCACTTCTATCCATTCAACAATTGTACATTAAAGAGAAATTTCCAGAATATACATATGCAGCCCTCTCACTAATTGTCCCTTTTGCTGAGATGTCTGAAATCTTGTCTGAGGATAGTTGGTACACTCATCTTGTAAATAATACATTGATCGACAACCTTCTGGCACCATTGGGCAATCGTGGAATGGGAGGTTATCCAAATCTATCTTTTCAAGAAGATTACAATCAAAAGAATAACTACTTCCTGTTCTTGAGAATATCCATGATAATATATCATGATCCTTCTTCAACACTTGTCCAAAAAACTAATCAAACTTAGTTTACAAAGAATTAATACTATTCAATGAATCTAATGTAATAATGAGGCTAGTTACCTAAAGCGTTGCCAACCACCATATATCATTTTCTGACTGGACACTGAATCTGAAATCTTCTTAGTCCTCTGTTTGTGATAGTGCACCATTCATGAGAGTTATACTAACCCTCTCCATCTTCTGCCCATTTTCACAATTTTTGACTCATCTAACTTAAGTATTATGATTATTTTGCCATTCACTTTTTCAAAGGTTATATCATCAAATGTAACGATGTATCTCAGCAAGTAATTTAGATCAACAAATAAGTTGTTTGATGAATTATAGGATATTGATCTTCCATCAATTTCATACACCTCCTCAATATGAAATGGAGTTCCAATGATCTTATGCATACCTATGTTTAATGTATCCCTCTCTTGCTTCAAGTGATATGTCCTAGGGATTGGGACTTTTCTAATTTGAACTATTTTTGAATGTCCACCGTCAAAGACTCTATTATTTTACACTTTACATTTGAACTCCTATTGTTCATCATGATACACTCAGTGGATTTGCCTGTCAATATTGAGCCCAACGACATTCCTAGTGAAGCATTGTACTTAATATTCCGAGGAGCTACTAATGCATATCTGCAAAAAAACAGATAGTTAGTAGAATATCACCATAGCTGAAATTAAATCCAAATGTCATTGATCAAGTTACAAAAATCAGAATATACTTACTTGAATGCACGAATCCTTCTATTACGATAACCTCCTTTTGAAAGCGTTTGAATATCCTTGCAACTTTGTTGCTTTTGCTTATTACTTCCAGCCTTCTTCTTAGCCAATTCCACATCCTTCAGTAATTGTAAGTTTTCAATTCAAATAGATTGTAAGATTGATTGCATTTGCTCTAGTTCTGATTTGATATTGATTGTTATTTTTTGTAATGATTCATTATTTTTTTTAAGTTGTTCATTTTTCTCTAACGTCTATTGGAGAAGACAATCTCTATTCTGACAATAAGAGGATATCCGTATTAACTCACCTTCTAAACTGTGAATTTTATTCATATTAAGTTGTTTTCCATGGTCTTGCAATCTCTCACAATATCCTAGTAATCAATATGCCCATTGCATATCCATGTAACTAAATGAGTTACTGAGGAGAATGTGGGATGTGTCAAAGTGCTTGGATCTTGTGGATATAATGTTCCATCTGTCCACAAATCCAAGTTCTTATTTCCTTCTGCCCTATAACGAGAACGATCCTCAACAGATATTTGAATTCCTTTGCCTCCTCTTCTCTGCAAAGGTGCCAAATCAATAGGGATATCCACATGTAGATGATACAATGTCATCATCAGAAAAAACAATAGAGTAATCAAATGCATCAAAGTACTATGAACAGATTTTTTGAAGCAAAACAAAATACTCATACTTGATTATATTATATACTTTATACAATCAATCCAATCTCCATGCTTGTTTGCTTGATTCAAATTTGGAGATGGCGCTCATTTTTAATTCCAGTAGGTAGTTGGTGCTCATATTTCCATTCCAATGTGAAGATGGCATTCATATTTGGAGATGGCACCCATAATGTACCTGAAGAATCTGAACAAGACTAAGAAGCCCTTTGGGCTTAAGGATTGACCTCTCTTTGAGGGTATGTGGAAGGAATGCATATTCATACATTTTGATATTTTTCTTGATTTGAATTTGGGGATGGCGGTCCAAAGTCTTTGAAGTCTTTGAAGTCTTCGAAGTGAAAATAGCCACATGTGAACCATTTTTTAGTAGTTCTACAAACTATGTAAAAATACAAAGAAAACTGCAGACCTGGATTATTAGTTGGATGAAGATTAAAAAATGAGTAGTCAATTAGTAGGAGAATAATCCAACAAGAACGTGAGCTTGGGAAGGAGAATGTGATTTAGGAACATGTATTTGGAAAAAAACTGGGGACTCAACAAGATTGAGATTGGGGAATGTGAAAATGGATCTTAGATCTAGAAATCAGATCTTGGGAATGTGATGGTAAGATCTGGGAAAGGTTAGTGATTAAGAATGTAGGTCTGTGAACAAGGGAATATGAAAAATTGAGAATGTAAGAACAAGGTGAGTGGATCTTGGGACTTTGGGTCTAATGAGTTGGAAAATGAACAAACTCGGGAATATGAGAAATCTAGGTGAGTGATAGAGGGTTGGAGAATGTAGATCTAATAAAAAATCAAGGAATATGGCATTTGGAGATTGTGGGACTTGGGAATTGTGGGATTTGGGGAATGTGGGATCTAGGGATTATGGTGGATGGGAGTATGGGTGGATATGAGTTGGGGAATGCAAGCAGGATGGCGAATGTGGAGTTGGGGAATGCCAAAAGTTGGAAATGTAAGTGAATAAATGCAAGGGGATGTGAAGTTTTTAGCACATGTGAACTTCACCACACACCTTACCAGATCTTAATGAGGTGTTGTGATTGCACATGAATGATCAAAGAACAGATTACTTGAAAAATCCAAGGCAAGACTACAATGGCATACGACAGACTCAAAAAACTAAGTTCTTACTATGAGAGATAGACATCAGAAATAATTCTAAGTACTCACTATGGCAAAAATAGCCTCCTCCATCATTGTTGTATTTGATCCTAAACACCCATTTGCATCCAATGACATGCATGTTGGTAGGTAGATTGACAAGCTCCCATGTGTTGTTTGACATCAAGGCTTCATACTCAAGGGCCATTGCTTCAACCCACTCCTTGGATTGAAGTGCCTCTTGGACATCTCTTGGCTCTTCATGTGTTATGAAGAATGCATGATAGGAAGTGCCTCCTACATCCTCCACTTGCTTTCCTCTCTCCACATATGTGAGCCTACTTGGCTCGGATCTTTCTCTTGTGGATCTTCTAGGTGCATGTGCTTGAGGTTGATCCTCCTCAAGCCTCGGCCCCAACAAATCTTGAATGACATCAAGATTGATAATGGTAGATCCTACATGAGATTCCTTGATCTTTGCCTCATCTAAGCTATACTTTTGATCGTCATGGAAGTGTGAAAATTGTCAACATTTCCTAGCTAGTTTGAGGCCTAAATTGGCTAAAATTGTAAATAGTTTTGGTTCTGGAGTTTCACACGTGTGAACCAGGCCACAATGTTTTTATTTACTGTATTTTTTCAGTATGATGAAGTGTCAAACTTCATACCCTTCAAAATGAGACCATTTTGATGTATTTTGGTCATATAAGCCATTTTTAGCTATTTTTCCTATATAGGGAATATCTAGGGTCAAGTACCTTCTAGAGAGAGGAGAGAGAGTCATCTTCCTCATCCATAAATAGTAGGGAAGTCGTGGAGAACAGGTTGGAGAAACCTTTTGTATGCTTCATTAAGATCAATAGATCATTGTCATTGTTTCTTCCTCCATTGAGAGCATTGTTGTGTATATTGTCTTCAAGCTATTGTGTATGATCTTAGGTGCTTTCCAAAAGTGGTAGGCTGATGTATTATGGACTGTATAATGCTATTTTGGGCCGCACTTGATGTTTATGGAAGTTTCCATTTGTGATAAATGCTTTTTGATCAAGTTCTTTGCATTCTAGGTAGCATAGAATGTGTTGCCAATTCCTAGCTTATGTAGTTTGGAGTGCAAGCATTCAAGCCAATGATCTTGGAGTTTAGATCCACTTAGGATCTGTATTTTTCACATGGTATCAGAGCTGGTTGGCTTCTATTTACAGTAAGTATTCCATTTTTGGTGATATTTGGATGTTTGATCAAGTTCTAGCATGATTTTGCATTGCTTTGTTGATCAAATCTTACTAACCTTTGTTTTGTGAGTTGAACTTGTGGATCAAAAGCATATTTCAGGTCTATTGAAGATCAGAGGCTGAAAAGAAACTATTTTGGATCAGATCATAACACCTAATCATTTGTGATTGTGAGGCTTGTGCATATTCAATACTAACAATGTTCTTTTCAATCCTATTGTTGACAATCTCCATTCTTGGATGAACACTCTCCTTAAGTGGATGAAACTTCTCCTTAAGTGGATGACAAATGCTCTTTTGAGTGAGTTGTAATTCTCCTAAAGGCTGAGCAAAGCTCCCATTTGGATGAAAGATCCCCTTTTTTGGGTGAACATATTGTAAGCTCCATTGTGAAGAGCATATTGTAAAGATTGTCATCAATTTTGGCATAAATTTTGGTGTACTTTGTTGAGCATGTAAGTAACTCTCCTTATGTAATTTGATTGGAGCATTTGCTGGAAGGTGTTAACCATTATGCAAGTGTGTTTTCAGGTTCTTAACAGGTTGAGGAACATTCTCATGTGAAGTGATCTTAGATCTACATCTAAACACCAAGATTTGACAAGATAGTGAAGCTAGTCTTGTGATTCACTAAGTGTGCTCATTCATTCACCTCTAAATCTTGTATTTATCACTTGCTGGAGTTTATAAACTTTTAGAAGTGTGGTTTACATGTGGTTTTACAGGTTGAATCAATATCTTAGTGTGTTGATCATATGTTGATCAAGTTTGTTCATTACTAGGTAATCTTGGCATCCTAGTTTTGGGTATTTTCTAAGAATGCAAGTAACTCTTCACACCATAACTTGATTTGGTCACTTGCTGGAAAGTTTGAGAGCTTAAGCAAGAGTGTGTTCAGGTTGGTTTGATTTTGTAATCCATTCTTAGTGTGTGCAAAGTGTTGCATGTGTTTCAATCTTCCTTTCTATGCTTGGAAACCATCTAGGTTCAAGATAGAAGTGTTTTAGGGTCCTAAATCTTCATAGATCTCTTTATCTATCATTTGTTGAGAGAAAAGTGAGTGCTAAGTGCTTTAGGACAGAACCTAAAAGTTGAAGAAACATTAGAATCATGGCTTCCAATGGTGGGATCATGCTAGAGTCTAGTGAAAGGTTGAGTTCATCAAACTACTCTACTTGGAAAGTGAGGATGGAGTCCTTACTTGAGTTGAATGAACTCATGGACATAGTTGCAGAAATTGAAGAGAGACCTCTCACACTTCAAGAGCAACAAAGGTTTGATAAGAAGGCCAAAAGGGCTCTTCATATCATTAAAATGAATGTTACAAATGAACTTCTCAAGGAAGTTGGAAAGTGTCAAAGTGCAAGTGAGGCATGGAATGCCTTAAAGAAGCTCTTTGAATCAAAGTCCACATCTAGGGTATTGACCCTAAGGAGACAAATATTTTCTAGTAGGCAAAGAGAGGGTGAAAGTGCTCATGCATTTATCTTGAGAGTTAAGTCCCTAAGTGATGATTTAGCATGCATTGATGAGAACATAAAAGATGGTGAAATAGTCCAAGTTATGTTGAATGGTTTGCTAAATGAACATGCTAACCTTGTGCAAAGTTTTGCCATTCAAAGAGTCTTGCCAAGTGTGGTTGACTTGCAAGAAATCTTATTGGCTGAAGAACATAGGTTGCAATCAAAGCTTGATGGTGCATCCTTGCAAGGTGGAGGTGAAGAGGCTTTCTTCACAAAAGGCAAATTCAAGGGCAAAGGTAAAGGCAAAGGGAAATGGTTCAAAGGTGGTAACTTTGATCATGATGATCACTCTTCCTCTTCCTCTTCTACTAAGAACAATAAGTCAAAGTTCAAGTGCTTTTATTGTGGGATAAAAGGTCATTTTGCAAATGAATGTTATAAGAAGAAAAGAGAGCAAGGAGAGAGGCAAGGAAATCTTACAATAGATGAGGAAGAACATAACACATGTGAATCACTTGTTATGACTTCAAGTTTGTTAGCCAACATAGATGATAATGATCCTTGGTGGATTGATAGTGGAGCCTCATCTCACATGACAAGACATAAGGAATACTTTACATCCTTATTGTCTTATGAGGGAGAAGGTAACATCATCTACACTGCAAATGATGGTCAATGTGACATCAAAGGCATAGGCACTATTCCTATTTCCCTTTCAACAAATAGGAAAGCAAATCTTGAAAATGTTTTGTACATTCCTTCAATCACTAAGAATTTGCTTAGTGTAAGTCAAATGATTGACAAAGGACTTGATGTGGAGTTCATTGGAGATGCATGTTTGATAAGTAAATGTGGATCCTTGATTGCTCAAGGTAGGAGGCATGGTAAACTTTTCAAGCTTGATGCATGTGTGATCTCTAATCATGAAGGATGTATGGCTAGGGAGCAATTGACAAACCAAGAAGTTTGGCACAAGAGGTTGGGCCATCCCAACTTCAAATCTTTGGAGGTAATGGCAAAGAAAGAGCTTGTTCTTGGTCTCCCTAAAAGTCTTGTTGCAAACAATAGTGTTTGTGAACATTGTGCCTTGTCCAAATCTCATAGACTTGCTTATTCTAGATCTACTTCTAGATCTAAAGAAGCTTTTCAACTTGTGCATTCTGATATTCATTCTTCTAGTACAACAAGCAATGGTGGGGCAAAGATGTATGCAACTTTCATTGATGACTTTAGTAGGTATACTTGGATCTATCTTCTTAAAAGTAAGGATGAAGTGTTTGCTGCATTTGTCAAGTTCAAGAATGAAATGGAAAACCAATTCAATACAAAGATCAAATGCTTAAGATCTGATAATGGAGGGGAATACACCTCAAATAGGTTCAAAGACTTTTGTATAGCACATGGGATTAAGAGGGAGATGTCTAGTCCTAGGACTCCACAACAGAATGGAGTGGCCGAGAGGAAGAATAGAACCCTTTGTGAATGTGCCAAGGCAATGAGACTACATGCTAATCTTGCTAAGTCTTTTTGGGGGGAAGCTTTAGCATGTGCTAACTATCTATGTAATAGATGGACAAGTGCTTCCTTGGATGGTAAAACTCCTCATGAGGTTCTTTATGGTAGAAGGCCGAGTGTCAAGCATTGTAGGATCTTTGGATGTACATGTTTTGTCAATATCACACTTGATGATAGAACTAAAGAAGATCCTTCATCAAAGAAGGGTGTGTTTGTTGGCTATAGTGAAGTAAGCAAGGCTTACAAAGTGTACATTCCTTCTACAAAGAAAGTTGTCATAAGTAGGGATGTCATCTTTCATGAAGAGAATGTTTCCAATGTTGTTGATGTTGATGTTGATGTGCCTACTAATCATCATGATGTGCAAGATGTCTTGGATGAAGATGGAGATGCCACTCCAAAGCAAACTTCAAGGAAGACTCAAAGGCAAAGGGCTAAGCCATCAAGGCTAACCTATGATGAAAAAGGAAAGCAAGTGGTGGACAACTCTAACTTTGCTTTTCTTACCTCTTTTGATGAACCAACTTTTGTAGGTGAAGCAATTCAAAAGAAGGAATGGATCCAAGCCATGGATCATGAGCATCAAGCACTCATCAAAAGCAACACATGGAGGTTGGTAAAGCTTCCAAAGGACAAGAAGGCAATTGGTTGTAAGTGGATCTTCAAGATCAAGACAAATCAAGATGGATCAATCAACAAGTACAAGGCAAGGTTGGTGGCAAAGGGGTATGCTCAAGAATATGGTATTGACTATGATGAGACCTTTGCACCCGTGGCAAAGATGGTAACTATTCGAATCCTAATCTCTCTTGCAACTCTTTATGATTGGGATATGTGGCAAATGGATGTTACTAATGCCTTCTTGAATGGTGATCTTGAAGAAGATATTTACATGGAGCAACCCGAGGGCTATGTTTCACATGATGAGCCTAATCATGTGTGCTATCTCCAAAAGAGTTTGTATGGGCTAAAGCAAGCACCAAGGAGTTGGTATGCTAAGCTCAATTCCTTCTTACTTTCTCAAAACTTTGTTATGAGTGAGTATGATCATTCTCTCTACTTTAGATTGAATGAAAATGATATCACTTTACTTTTGATCTATGTTGATGACATTATCTTAAGTGGTGGTAACAATCTAGATATAGATGAAATCAAGATGGCACTCAAAAGAGAGTTTGAAATTCAAGATCTTGGTAAACTTCATTATATCTTAGGAATAGAGATTATTAGAACTTCTAAATCTACATTCATATGTCAAGAAAAGTATGTTAACTCTATTCTAAAAAGGTTTCATATGGAAGATTGTAAAGTTGTTTCTACTCCTATGGAATCAAATGTAAAGCTAACTACAAGAAGTAATGAAAGATCCTTCAAGGACATTACTCTCTATAGAAAGCTAATAGGATCTCTTATATGGTTAACCATCACAAGACCTGATCTAAGATTTGTGGTTGGTAAACTAAGTCAATTTATGCAAGATCCTAGTGAGGCTCATTGGAAGCTAGGAAAGAGAGTACTTAGATACATCTCGGGATCTAGAGATTTTGGCATCTTGTATGGAGGTACTACACCTAACCTTTGTGGATTTTCAGATTCAGATTTTGCAGGTGATCAAATGGATAGGAAGTCAACAAGTGCCTTTGCAATCTATCTTGGAGATGGAGTGGTCTCATGGCTATCAAAGAAGCAACCAACTATCTCTCTATCTTCCACCGAAGCCGAGTACAAGGCATTAACAACATGCACCAAGGAGATTCTTTGGATCAAGAGGATGTTATTGGATCTTCACTTGCTGGAACCAGAGAAGACTCCAATCATACTTTGTGATAACCTTTCAGCCCAAATCTTGGCAAGCAATCCTGTTTTTCATGCAAGGAGCAAGCACATTGAGATTGCTCACCATTTTGTGAGAGATCAAGTCATTGCCAAAGAGGTGGAGCTTCAACATGTCTCTTCAAAGGAGTGTGTGGCTGATATCTTCACCAAACCATTGGGAAAGGACCTATATTTAATGCATAGATCTAATCTTGGAATGTGCTCAAAGACTATGTTGAAACTAGCATCCAATGTTGAAGAGGGAGTGTGAAAATTGTCAACATTTCCTAGCTAGTTTGAGGCCTAAATTGGCTAAAATTGTAAATAGTTTTGGTTCTGGAGTTTTGCACGTGTGAACCAGGCCACAATGTTTTTATTTACTGTATTTTTTCAGTATGATGAAGTGTCAAACTTCATACCCTTCAAAATGAGACCATTTTGATGTATTTTGGTCATATAAGCCATTTTTAGCTATTTTTCCTATATAGGGAATATCTAGGGTCAAGTACCTTCTAGAGAGAGGAGAGAGAGTCATCTTCCTCATCCATAAATAGTAGGGAAGTCGTGGAGAACAGGTTGGAGAAACCTTTTGTATGCTTCATTGAGATCAATAGATCATTGTCATTGTTTCTTCCTCCATTGAGAGCATTGTTGTGTGTATTGTCTTCAAGCTATTGTGTATGATCTTAGGTGCTTTCCAAAAGTGATAGGCTGATGTATTATGGACTGTATAATGCTATTTTGGGCCGCACTTGATGTTTATGGAAGTTTCCATTTGTGATAAATGCTTTTTGATCAAGTTCTTTGCATTCTAGGTAGCATAGAATGTGTTGCCAATTCCTAGCTTATGTAGTTTGGAGTGCAAGCATTCAAGCCAATGATCTTGGAGTTTAGATCCACTTAGGATCTGTATTTTTCACATCAGGGACATAACAATATTGGCCTCATATGAATGATTTATTTAATGATTGATGAATTGTGATATTAGTGTGTATAAATTATGGTTGAATGGATTGGGTGGACAAGTTTAGATTGATCTACTTGAATGCAAGCTATAATGAGTATGAATATATTTAGTAGACGGACTTAGACATATGGGGATGGATTGGGGTAGATGAATTTAGATGCATGTGAATGGAATTTGATTGTGGCAATATTCTCATGTGCAGATAGGCATCACATCAATGTATCCTCATTGATTGAGTTCATGGAGGATGATGAAAATAACTGATCGATTATGATGTCGATGAGAATTGAGTTACATGATAGATGTTGATAAATGACAATTGATTGAGTAAAGATGACAATTCGAATGATGTGTGAAATTGGATTTGGCTAGACATAGGTGAATGGATTTGAATGCAAGATGTGAGATGACGATCCACTACTCAAGACATATCATGATAAAATGCACCATGTGAAAATTTTTGTGAAGATCTTTGAAGTGCGCATAAAAAGCATTAGATAATTTTTTTTTTTGTTAAGGTCCCCAACATGAATTTGAAGAGTACTTGAAATTTTTTAACCTCATCAATCATACAAGTACTATAATAAAAAAATGATGACACTAATACTCTAAATAATTATCCATAAGATGTGTAGAAGATAATTATAATCTATATACATAAAGAAGACCTCTTGATATAATGCATTAGCTGAGATTTGTTGTGAAAATCCTTGAAGTGAAATTCAAAAGCATTAGATGAGCTCATGTAGCTTGTGTTGGGGAGTCATCATGGTCAATGACATTGTTAATTATGTGACCAAGCACAAAGTTAGTTGAGAGCCAGGGTACATCCATGTGAGCTAGTAGAAAGAGTTTATGGAACATCTAATATGTTAATAATGAGTTTATAGAACAATTATTAGTTGAATGAGCCCATGTGTTCAGCTCCATGTTTATACCAAACCTTAATAGAAGCTTTGAATGAATTTCGTGCTCATGTGCACACCAATACTACAATCACAATATACAATGTAGTTGCACAAAAACCTGAAGCAAGAATTAGGGTTAGCTAGTTACTAATTTATGACTACCCATCTTCCCTCGAAATTATTTAGGGACTCGACCTGTCCATTTTATTTTGCACTACATGCTTTGTTGTATCTCATTTTAGTTTGGCTCATAGGCGAGTTGTAGGAGTTGTTATGGTCCAAACTCGAGCTCAATGACTATGACAATTAAGTGACTTGCTCATGCATAGGTTGAAGGCTTAGTTAGAGCAAATCTAAAATGCTAGCTCATCCATAAGTTGGAAGCTTAGCCATGTTCATGTTATGGGATAGGGAGTGCCAACCTAGATGAGCTTTTTGGGAGCATTTTGGGGCTCTAAAGCAAACTTTACAAGGTGTTACAAAATTGAAAGGGTGGGCTAGGGAGATGTTTGGCCACATTTCATACTTCGTCTTATTTCCACGAGGTGAGACTCTCAAGGCTCTCAAAACTAAAAAGTCCTTGTCCAAAAAATTGCTTATCTTCAAGAAGGGGAATGCAATTTAGAGTGACCTTTCTACTAGCTTAGTCAACTCTTAAAATCATGGCTAGGTCATTATTGGTGACTTTACTAGTGCATTAGTATGAGAAAAGTCTAGTCCAAAAAAGTTTGAATGTACACTATATTGTTGCAAGAGAAAAATATATATTCTCTATCGATACAAAGGAAAAACACATTTTTTTATGTTGACAATATGTAATTTTATACACTCCTTGCAAAGCAATTTTCAAGGCAACATGCAAAAATATAAAAGGTCAATATACTCTTTGTTGACAACATCTACATGCACTATTTGTGAAGCAATTTTCAAGGCAACATGGAAAAATAAAAATAAATTATGCTTTTTAAAAAAATGATAAAAACAAGTATGTTTATTACACCATTGTTTGTAACCCTAATTGAAAAGCTTACACCAAGTTATAGTAAAAACAAGGGAGAGAATATTACGAGTAATAAACAAAAGACATTTTAACTAAACTCTATTGGTCCATGTGTAATCTAGGTTTGACTAGCATTGGTCAACGAAACTCCATTGATGTACATTGCAGTAAAATATAAAATATATCTTAGGCTTTGCAATAGTAGTTGCTTCATTTTGTTGACATGACCCAACGGGGTTGGCTCAACTGGTTAGCTTGGCATCCAAAGTTTCTTTGGTCCCAGGTTCGAGCCTCCCCTTGGAAACCAAGAAGCATTTTGTTGACATGAACCAATGGGGTTGGCTTAGTTGGTTAGCTTGACATCCAAAGTTTCTTTGGTCTTAGGTTCAAGCCTCCCCTTGGAAACCAAGAAGCATTTTGTTGACATGGCTTTTGATCAAGGTAAGCCATCCCATGCCTTGGGTCAGTAGTAGTTGCTTGCCAACAAGGCTTTTGATCATGCCGAGCTATCCACCTTCTAAGTCATAGAAGGCTAATATATACGTACTTATGTGCATAGACTATAGAGTGTCCCTTTCTTTGCATGTGGCCATTAAGCCGAGCTGTAGCCACAAGCAATCTTGTTGGTGGGTCACTATGATAAACCTCGTGTGGCAAGCCTAAAGCTTTGAAATACGCCTTAGACCAAAAGAAAAAGGGAAAAAGGGTTTATGGGCCTTTATCAAATAAAAAGTTAAAAGAAGTTAAAGTTAGAGAAGAGAAGTAGGTTAGCATTTTAAGTCCTTCTAGGATTAGGGCTATCAATGTATAGGTTCTACAGCATGTTAGGGACTTCTAGGATTAGGGCTAGGGTTCTAGTGCTTGAGATTTTCTAAGATTTTTATTGCGTTGCTTTCAAGCTTCTGTTCAGCTTCAGTTTCTGAGACGAGAGAGAGCGAGCGAGCGAGCGAGAGAGAGATGGTTGCGGTGATGGGGGAGAAGGGAGGGCCGGAATGGCCAGCAAATCGAGTGAGGCAAACGTTTCTTGACTTCTTCGAGTCCAAGGCTCATGCGGTGCTGGAATCCAGCTCTGTTGTACCGCTGGATGATCCTACTCTCCTCTTCACCAATGCCGGTAGTCAAGTGTTTGCTTGCTTTTCTCTTCTTAGGGTTTATGCATCATTGTGTTTCCATTCTGAAGTTTTTAGATGGTAAACTTACAATTGTTCGGCTTTGCAACTGCAGTTTTCTTTGTAAATCCCCTATAACATGAATGACAAATTGAGTAAATCTCCACTTTACTTGTTTGCCAATCAGCCTTTTTTTACATGAAAATATTTTCAGCCAAGTCTTTATTGCTAAGATTTGCTTTGCTTCACACAGTGGTACAAATAATTATTTTGCATGATATGCAATCAGAGGATTGCGATTTGAGCTCAAATGTAAAAAAATGCCTTGTTTATTAGCACATCTGGGTTTGCAATTTTGGCCATTGGTATAGGAATTATTATTCTATGCTGTTCAGATGTTGACTTCTACGAAAAATCTGACCTGGTAGAGACTTGTCTGTTAGCCACTTTTGTGTGGAAAGCCTATTTTTGTTTCAAGGCCTATCTTTTATGCTTTTTATCTTCTGGAATGGCCAACTTCTTTTCAAGGATATTTTCACGGGCATCGAAAACCTTAGTTTAAAGAAGATGTCTTCTTATCTTGGGAACCGTTAGCATCTGAACTTGCCATATGGAGGGCGTTCTCTGTCAGTTCTTTCAATCATTTCCCGTGGTTTCAGCTTTGTGGCATATCAACTTGTTCTAAGCAGAGAAATTAGTTTTTATGTAATTAGATGGTCTCTGATTTGATGGGATCAGCTTTGTGGCATACCAGCCTATCCTAAAAATCAGTAAACAAAGTAGTTAATATGCGATTGGATGTTCTCTGTATTGATGGCATCACCTTTGTGGCATACCAGCCTATCCTAAAATTCTTTGCTCAGTAACATCAAAGTAGACAAAGTAGTCAATATGATATTGGATGCTCTCTGTGTTCACGGGATCAGCTTTGTGGCATACCATCTTATCCTAAAACTCATCTGCACAGTAACATCTATGTAGAGAAAGTAGTTATTGGACGTTCTCTGTATTGATGGGATTGCACTGCATGCTGCTTGTCAAACACAGGTTTTTAGCTTGCATTTTGCTGTTGCATATTTTAATCTCAATCCACTCAGCTAGTAGAGCAATCACAATGTTGCTTTGTGCTGGACTCGAATGAAAAAATAATCTGTTTTATGTTGTTCGAATATCCATAGTCAGGATGGCATCTTGAGCTTCAAAAAGCACATCTGACCCGAATAATGTTTTTTCAGGCATGAACCAGTTCAAATCCATCTTTTTGGGAACAGTGGATCCAAAAAGTAAACTGGCTCAGCTCAAGCGTGCCTGTGACACACAAAAATGCATCCGTGCAGGGGGTAAACACAACGATCTAGATGACGTTGGGAAAGACACTTATCACCATACATTCTTTGAAATGCTTGGGAACTGGTCCTTTGGTGATTATTTCAAGCAAGAAGCAATTGGATGGGCCTGGGAATTGTTGACAGAGGTGCCCAATCTCTCTTATAGTTTACTGGTAGTTTTTCATTGATTTTCATGTTGTTCACAATAGTTTTAGAGAGAACAGAGCCAGCACACATTTACATATATAAACTAAATCAGACTGCATTCTCAGGCTTGTCTTTCAACCCTTGTTTCCCGATACATGGAGGGATATTGTTCTGTGGACGGTTTTACAGACGTGCAATGTTTTTCCACTTTCTATATACAGAAGGTGGGATTTTTCCACGTTCTGTGTACAGGATGTGGAATTTTCCCCCATGCTACTAGTTGTCATAGAGCCTGTCGTAATAGTCATATCTCTCTGATCATGAGTGCAACACAGCGTGGATCCTCATATGCCATAATGGACCTCAATGTGACAGATGCATCTTGGAAAAGACGGTGGTATCTCTCCCTGATCTCATATCTCTCTCTCTCTCTCTCTCTATATATATATATATATATAGATAGATAGATAGAGAGAGAGAGAGAGAGAGAGAGAGAGAGAGAGAGAGAGAGAGAGAGAGAGAGAGAGAGAGAGAGAGAGAGAGAATAGAATATATTAATGAAAGAAAAAGTACATTAGGAAGGAGCATTGTCCATGATGGACTTATTTCTATCAGCTAAAACATAGAATAAAACAGAAATAAACCGGAAATAAAACCAAAGCTTAACCTCCAGCTATGGTGAGGGTACAAAGCAGTAGCTTAACCACCAGCTACGTGGAGGAATAAAACTTACTAACTGAGAGAGAAAAACTGTGAGATCTGGCGTGAGGCACATGGTAGCCTTTGGTGGCGAACTCCGGATCTGGATGGTCGAGGAAGACGCTGGAGCTTCGGTCGTCGAGCTGGAATGTCAATCTCACTGTCCGAAGTATCATCCCTAACTCTTTTCTGAAAGAAAAGTGTAATATGTGGCTGGCTGTGGTCAACATCCTGATCATTTGACAGAAGAGAAGATCTCAAAGAGAACATCTCCCGTAATAGCAAACCAACAGATCTCGCATCTGGATAGGCAAAGAAGGAACCAAGTGTGAGTGGAATGTCCCGATAGAGACAATGGTATCTACCTTTGATCTCATAGTAAGCTGGACATCTAAAAATAAAGTGAAACTCGTCCTCAACTGCCTGTAGTGTACAACACTGACAGATCTGTAGGGGCGTGGTGTGTCTGTGTATCTGTCTGTCTCAATAGCGAGCTGATGAGAAGAGACCCGAAGCTAACCAATGCGGTACCGTAGGCCAAAAGACAGGGCCTGAGAGAGATAACTCGGTTTGACGGGAAGCCCTGAAGCATCAAGGTGAAGAAAGTGAGTGTGATAGAGCTGAAGCTTAACTCGTGATGGATCCAGGTGAGACCAGACATTGTGTATGTATGCTCTGTAGATCTGTCGACTAATGTACATATGAGTCCCATTTGGGAGGTCAGACATAGATAATCCCCAGCTATGAAAAACCATGAGGACTTAGCCCGTTGCCCGGCCAAAGTGCGAGAAGATTTAAAAGCCGCTACGACGTATTTGGAAGAATCAAGCTCTAAGACTCTATGAATGAATGTGATGATCCAGAAAATTTAATGTCTTTTAGCATGAAGGACCGCTGGTGGTCGCTGACGTCGTCTAGGAGGATGAAGTCTCCTTGTGATAGGTCGAGTAGCTCATGCTGCAACATGAGTATGCGTGGGACATTGTCTCAGATCTCTATGGGCAGGTAAGTCGTCATCATCATCATCAAATACTAGGTCTCGTTGTCTCCTCTTGGAGACGAAACAGGTAATTTGAGGCTGAGAAACATGGCTCCGCTGGGCTGTCTGACACAAATCCTGTTGCAGTATAAACATCTCTCGTATCAGCGCATCGGGAGTCCTCATAGGCTAGGAGGGATCGTAGGGTGACAAGCGTGTCACGAAACAAACAGTGGTATCTTCCTCTGACCTCATAATACACCGAGCACCTAAAGATAAAGCGCTCCTCCGACTCCTGCTCATCCAAGGAGCATAATCAACAAATCCGCTCCTCTCTCATAAATGTACATGTCAAGTATGTGGTATCAGTGGGAACGTATGAAAACGTCTCCGAAACAATAGCAAAAAAAAACAACATAACTAAATACTATGAACTGAAATGAGTGAGATATGTAGGGGTATAAATGTTGCTAGATGTATAAAGTAAGGTATAGCCTATCATCTTGTCCTGCTATTGAAGAACGATGTGATGCAAGCTACAACGTGAGGTAACTATGGTATCTGCTGACGTCGTCTAGGAGGATGAGAAGTGTATCTCCTTGTGATAGGACAGATAGCTCTAGCTGCAATATCACTATAAGTGGTGCATTTTCTCTGATCTTTGTGAATAGGTGCGTTGTCGTCTACATCATCATCATCGAGATCTGTATCCCGGTGTGGTATTCTGCTAGAGAAGGAAGAAGTATTATGAGATTGAGAAGAAAAGTACTCTCCATAACCTGTGATAGGCCCGTCCTCATCTGCAGAATGTCTCAAAAGCCCAAGCTCATGACTATCTAATGCTCTGATACGTAAAGGATCCTGGTCCACATCATGAAATGAAGTCTGCCGTGATCTTGTCCTGGCATTAAAGTCCCGTACTAATAAAATATGTCCTCTATTAGAAATCTTGATGATATCTCCAAACAAATCCATGTATGGAGAGCCATCCTTGTCTGAGAAAGATGTATCTGGTGGAAAATAACAAACTGCAATATAAATGTCCCTGTCCAAACCTATGGGCTCCCCTCTGAGTTTGATCCATATGTATCTAGAGTGATCATCTCTGTGAACCACCTCAAGCACTCTATGAGTAGTATCTCTATATAAACATGCTACACCACTGGAACCATGTCCACCTGCTGATCTGGTCTCTGCTTTGAAAACCAATTCCTACTGGAAACCGGGAAATAAAGGTAAACCCCGCTCTGCACTCTCATGTGTCTCTGTGAACAACAGTATATCACCACTATCTATGAAATCAATAAAATCCTTTGCCGAGGACGAGGTATGTATCCCATTACAATTCCACACACGGGTGTGCTCCCATGCCTGAAAGACCCAAATCCCTATTGATTATCACCAATATATTTCACCTGGCCATCTCTATACATTATTCGTCTTCCTGATGCTTTAGCTGCCTCGAATGCCTTCTTCCTCTCTGTCACTTGCATGAATGTGAGGTCATCATCCAGAAATATTTTTGTGCTTTTTAGTTTGTTTTGAAGTCTCAAAACTGACCGCCTCTCTTCAAGAGTCTTAAAATGAATAATTAATGTCTCCAAGCTCTATCCATTTCTTGTGTAGTGTGTCCTAAGGTGGTTTCCGAAAATCTGGTCGCCTCTTGAATGGCATCTTGCGTATCAACAATACCCCTTACTCTCACATTGAGGGCTTTTTGATCTCTCAAATTCTTCTTTTGAGAGAGAGAGAGAGAGAGAGAGAGAGAGAGAGAGAGAGAGAGAGAGAGAGAGAGAGAGAGAGAGAGAGAGAAGTAGAATTAGAATTATTATTATTAACGTCTTTTGGTACCCAAAGGTACATAAGACAAAAGAGGAGCATTGTCCGCATACGGACTTATTTACTAGTAGAAAAGAGAAGAAGACAAGAAACTAGCATATCTATCTCGCTATCTCTAAGAAGAAGAAATATCCAAGCTTGACCACCAGCTTGCGAGGGTACAATGCAAGAGCTTAACCACCTACTCTGCGGAAGAGACTAGCTACGAGTAAGCTGAAAATAATGAGTGATAGTAGTAGTGGAGCGTGCTGTGGACTGGCGAGAAGCCCGTGAAGATCTAGTGATCCTGGATCTAGCAGAAATATGTGAGACTCTCTGTGTCTTCGATCTCCGAGTGGGGACTTCAAAATCCAAAACGGAAATGTCCTCTCTGTCTCGTTTCTGGAAAAACTGGGTAATATGAGCCTGGCTATGATCCATATCTGTGGTAGGTAGAAGTGAAGCTCGTAGAGTATACATCTCTCTCAATAGAAGACCTACACATCTGGAGTCTGGATACTCGAGGAACGATCGCAATGTGAGAGGGGTATCTCTGTATAAACAATGGTAACGCCCCCTAATCTCGTAATATACTGGACAACGAAAGATGAAATGGAACTCATCCTCTATTTCATGAAGAGAACAAAGCTGACATATCCTCTACAATATGGGAGTGTCCGTGTATCTACCCGTCTCAATAGCCAGCTGATGAGAAGAGACTCGGAGCTGTCCCATACGGTATCGCAGACCAAAAGATAATGGCTGTGTAAGATATGCTGGAAGGACAGGGGTACCCGTGGTATCCAACCGTAGTAGATGCGTGCCATAGAAATGTATCTTGACTTTATCAGGGTCGGGCTGTGACCATATAGTGCGTATGTAGCTACGATAAATATGCTGTTTGATATAAGCATGAGTCCCGCTCGGCAGATCAAGTATAGATAAGCCCAAGTCCAAAGAAGGACTGAGACACTGCCAAACCAAGAATGCTTGGCCCCCTGTCCAGCAATGGTGCGTGATGAAGTGAGAGCAGCAACAATATATCTGGAAGTGTCTAACTCTGATATCCTGTGAAGAAAGGTAACGATCTGAAACATAGCACTGATAACCAGGGGAGGGGAAGCAAACTCCACTAATATGATATCATGTGGCACTGAGGGCTTAGCCCTAATCATCCTGCTAAGCATGAGAATCTGGATACGAGTAAGATCCCTCCAAGTATCACGTGATAAATCCGGACACCAACTCTCAGCAGAGTATAAAACAACTGGGGAGACTGTGGTAGAAAATAGTAAGTATTTGGTAGCAGGGTCTTGTACATAATATGTGGAGCAGAATCTCTCCATATGAACAAGAGAAGTGTGCCCCTTACGGAGTCTGGTGAGGGCTGCCGGTCGAAATGTGAGTAGCGGACCAGAAAAAAGTACTCCCAAATAAGTGTAAGAGGTCACAATCTCAATCGGCAGCCCATCATAATAGAAGGTCACATCTCTCAAATGCTGTCTATTGGTGTTGAACACCATTATCTTGGTCTTCTTAGTATTAACCGTCAATCCCCGAAGCAGAGAGGTGATGTAAAGCAGAGAGGTGTCTCTGTAAGCCAGCTGCAGAGGATGAGAGAAGAACCACATCATCAGCGTATAGGATAATAATATTTGCTAAGGGACAGCCCTCTCCACCTTCCTCTCGAATAATCCGCTCGAGGTCATCAATACATAGTGCAAAGAGAGTAGGAGATAAGGGGCAGCCCTGCTTCACTCCAATGGTAGAGTGGATCAGCGAGGACCAATCACTACCGTCCCTGAACCGCGCCCAAACTTGCTCATATAAAGTAATGATTGCGGCAATAGTCTCGTCTGTGAAGCCAAGCAAAGATAATCTTTGGAAAAGGAGGTGTCTCGGAACTGAGTCAAAAGCTTTGCGAAAATCCACAAAGCAACAATAAACTCTCTGTCTCTGATGTCGTGCCTCCTCAATGATGCATCACAAAATGAAAATCTGATCTGAGGTAGAGTATCCTGGTCTGAACCCAGCCTGACCCATAGCATGTAAATCCTCAGTCTCAGCAAAAGATCTAGTAACCGTCTGTAAAATGGAACCATAAATCTTAGCCAAAGTGTGACCAATCATAATAGTACGGTAGTTTTCTACATTTATGGGATCACCTGCCTTGAGAATGGGATGAAGAATATTAGTACACCATGCGGTAGGAAAATCAGAGGTCACAGCAGTGTTAAAAGCATGAGCAATAAAGGGCGAGATAAGATGTGCTACAGGTTTTAGGAAATCCACGTTTAGAGAATCATAGTCAGTGGCTTTATGAAGTTTGGCATGATTACTGCCATTTTCAACCATGTGTGGAGTAAAAAGCGTGCAGTGGGCAGGTCGTGGTGAGAGTAAGGTAGGAGGGGAGTCTAGGGTATAAAGTTTTGTGGCATATTCAACCCAAGATTCGGTTGCGATGGGGGCCAAAGTCGAAGAGGATCTGGTGAAATGTTTCCAGAAAAAGGAGGAAGAATCGATCAACCTTTGGCAGAGTGATCGTAGGTATGTTATCTTTTTTGTTCTGGTGGCTTTACGATACTTTTTTCTGGTGTTGTTTGAGTGTTGCAGGGGAGTGTAATCTGGCATTTGCCACATGTTTGTGAAGAGAGCGACATTCTGCATCATACTAGCGGTTGTGAACACGTCTATGAGATGATATCGTCTTGGTGGGGAAAGATGAGGACGCTGCAGATAAGAGGGATTTAGAGAGAAAAGTGGCTTGTTGCTCAACTGATGCCGTGAAAGGGAAGTAAGTAGTTGGGACAGGGTTGTGGTGTAGTTGGCGAGTCCAGAGTGAGTAAAGGGAACACGTTTGTTAGTAGAAGAGGAGCGTGGAACTTTAGAAGACGGGGTTATGTGACCCAGTGAGAGGCGTAGGAGTGAGTGATCAGAAATGGTAGGAGATGTAATGGAGAAATCAGAGATGTGAGGGATCAAAGCAGGTGATCCAATAAAGTAGTCAACTACACTATGTCCTCCACCATGAGGATAACATGTAAACGCTGATGAGGAAGGCCACTGTGTGAGGCCAGAGAATGTGTCTCCACAAGAGTAATCAACTGCTCTGCAAAAGATGTAACTGAAGTGTGTGCATCCTGTGATACTCGATCAAATCCCATATCCAGAGGATGAAGCCGAAGAACGTCAGTATCTGCATGATTCTGTCTGTCTGGAGCTAGTACGGGTGTTGAAATCTCCTGCTAACAAAATGTAGCCCTGCTGAGAAAAAACAGCAATATCATCTGAGAGTGCCTGAAATGGGTCGCCACCAAATTCAGCAAACGCCGAAGTCTATGGAGCGAAGTAACATACAACCATATAAATGTCCTGCGGTAATCCCAATAATGAACCAATAGTATGTAGCCATATATATCGAGCATACGGATCTTGCTTAACCATCTTAACTGCCGTGGCTCTGTATAAACAAGCTACTCCGCCAGATCTACGACAGGTTTTTCCCCTCACATATGGGCGAAAAACAGAATGCCAAGAGTAATCCTGTATATGCGGAAGAGGATGATATAAGGACTCATGGGTTTCAGCCAACAACAAAATGTCACATTTGCTTATAAAGTTAGCAAAATCTCCTGCCGATGATGATGATAAAAAACCATTGCAATTCCAGAAGCCAGGTCTCAAAATGGTAGGGGATCTCGTGCAGCTCCTAAACCCGGGAGCCCCAAGTTCCTAGTGTGAGAGGAGGTCGAAATATCTTGGTTTGCTGTCGATAAAAACGACCTTTTTCTTTGGCTTCATGAATAATCTTTTTCTTGCTAACCATTGGGTATTTGTCAAATCATCATCCATATAAATGAAAGTGCCTTTGAGTTTTGTTCTAAGCCGAAGGGCTGCATTGCGGTGTTGAAGAGAGCGAAATTTGATAAAAAGAACGTTGTCATCGAATTTACTACGCCATGCCGTATCAAAACCATCAACAACATGAGATAACTTGGAAATGAGTAAACATGTAGCTTCGTCCATTGGTTTACCGCCGTTGGCAAACTCTAATATTGAGAGCCTTTTTAGCTCTTCTAGCTTGTTCATCCAAAACTGTCTCCAAATTGTTATCCATCATAGAGGCTGAGATATGGGGGTGATTACCTTGTTTGAGGATCGATGTCGTTTCTTCAACCTATTTTGCAAGTGATGAGAGTTTGCTGCCGATATCATCCGGTTTGAAGAGTGCTGCCCATGTCTTTGTCTCTTCGACTTGTTTTTCCAAGCAAGATATTTTGTTGGAAGTTCCGTCCGAAGAAGGTACACGTTCTGCAAGCCGTTGCTTAAGATATACATTTTCTTGCTCAAGCTGCCCCATCCGTTCTTTGACACCCACGAGATCTAGAGCCAATTTGCCATTCGCCATTTCAAAAAAGTGTAGTTGTTTCTTAATGCCGAGGATTTCGTTTCGGATGAAACCAGTATCATAGGCATAAAGACTCTCAATAGGCTTGGAAGGAGTGTAATCGACTGTGGACAGCTGATGCGTTTCTGTGATAGCAAGTGGATTGTCGGTGAAAATAGAGGGTGCATCATCGATGCCTTCTAGTACAGCTAGCGGTGGGATTGCTGTAGGTGAATAGCATCCCCCTCCCTCTCAAATGATGGAGGAGGAGAAGAGGTGAATAGAGGGGGGGCGTAGGGGCACCCCCTTTTTTCTTGGGAGCCATGGAGCTTCCCGAGGAGAATTGGCTTATAGCCCAGATTGCGATGGCTCTTCCAAGAAAAGCAACCTTCTTTGGAGTGCGATGAAGCAGAAGGAGCAAGCCTTCTTCTTTGAAGTGCGACAGAAGGAGCGAGCCTCCTAAAAAACAGTTGTTTTGCCTCTGATTATTGACAAATCATTTAAGTCCAAAATGCGATGGATGGCAGAAACAATGCCCATTCTTTCAACCCTCTGTCAGCGATGGAAATGAGTAGCTTTTTGCCTCCTCTGTCAGCGCTTTGTTAGCGATGGAAGTGAGTATTGCTTCCTCTGGCAGCGATGATGTAGGTCTGCCTCCTCTAGCAGCGCTCTGACCAAAGGAGCTTCTGCCTCTGGAATGTGTTTATTATAGCTCTCTCAAATGTGATCGGAAGTAGTTATTATTCCCCTGGAAGCGCACCTGCAAACCCATGACTCCACCACTCCACGAGAGAGAGAGAGAGAGAGAGAGAGAGAGAGAGAGAGAGAGAGAGAGAGAGAGAGAGAGAGAGAGAGAGAGAGAGAGAGAGAGATTTATTAATGTCCTTGAGATACCCTAAGGTACATAGGACTAAGAAAAGGTACATGTCAAGTGTGCACATATAGGAGCTTAAAAGCTCAACTAGCTAAGAAAAACAAATATCTGCAAACTCAAAACTATATATAGTGAGATGGCTGGCACAGTCAAAGCCTATAAGCCTGGTATGCTAAATTTCTATCACCCTACAAAAAAATGGTGTATAGTATGTTGTGAAACTCTAGCTGAATGCGCCGCGGACCTCTATCTCCAAGTGGACTATCGGTGTCGTCTCAGTTGGCGTGGTGCTGTGGACTATGGTCTATGAACTGGCTGTCTCTCTGGACGTCGACAATGTCTTTGCCATCTGTATTTGGAAGTGTCTAGAATCTCAGCCTCTTCATAAGAGTCACTACTAAGGGCTATCTCCTGTCTCTATCTTCGGTGGGATAGGCACTCCCTGATGTTCAGCTGTATCATCGGAGGTATAGGTATGTCCAGTCTCGTTATAGGCAAGTCTAACATCTCTCGAATTATCAGTGCAACACATTTGGGGTCCTCATATGATATGAAGGTAGTGACTGTGTGCTCTCAGAACAAGCAGTGATATCCCTTTCGTATCTCATAATAAGCTGGGCATGTCAAAAGAAAATGTGACTCATCCTCTACCTCGTGCGTATCACACATACTACAAAATCGGGCCTCTTGTGGAGTGCCACTATATCTGCCGGTCTTAATGGCTAGTTGACGTGAGGAAACCCGAAACTGACCCATCACTGTCTGCAGTCTGTGTGAGATACTCTCCGACAGGTATCTAGGTACTAGAGGACATCCAGTTGAATCTAGAGATAGGAAATGTGTGCGATAGAACTCGCTCTTTGTCCCCAATGGACCTTGCCAAGTGCTCTGGAGATAGGCCCTATAAAGGTGACCCCGAATATACTGATGAGTGCTAGCAGGTAGGTCAGTGATAATACCCAATGTGGAAAGAAGATGACGGGCCTGGGAATACCACGAAAAGGGGTGTCCCTCTGAATGTAAGTGCCGAGATATTGGCAAAGCTGTTGCAGCATAGTGTGTGTCAACAAACTTTGCCAGAATAATCTAGTGTGGTATAGAGGGCTTAGCCCGTATCATCCAAGATAGCATATGAATCTGGAGTCGTGAGATGCGTGCCCACTCAGTGGTTGTCAAACCAGTACTCCATGTGTGCTGCGTACAAGGCCGAGGGGACGACCATCGTGTCAAAGAGTGGACACTGAAGAAACGAAATGTTTCTAATGCCAAAGCTTTGCTAGCTTTCAATCTTGAACCTTTGACAAAAGACGACACGACACGACACGACATGACAAAACACGAAATCAGTCGTGCTCCTCAACTGACCAAGAAGATCAGCCAAGTACCATGGGGTACAAATATTTGATCAGATATCATGACATCAGCAGAAGTACTCTAGATCGTGGCTAATCTGCCACTCTTGTAATTCGTGATTAGTTGTAGATGTTTAATTGCTCTAATCTAGAAGTTACACGAGGCGACTATATGCTTTCTGTTTGATACATAATATAGTATGCTAGTAGTAAGCAAGACAAGAAGTTAGAAGACAAAAAATACAGAATACATGTCCGCCTGCGTGCGAGATAATTCTGTAGAGGATCTGTAGATCCAGAAGTCCGCTAGTAAGCGAGACACGATTCGTGAGAGAATTGTATTTCTCTCACGCCAATGCACTGTGTGGATCTGTTGCACAGTGCTTGAAGAATCAAGAAAATCAATAGATAATATTGTGGCTGTTGTGCACATATTAATTTGTATGATTGTATGATCTTGAAGGTATTTCTGTCTGCTATAGTTCGTGTGTCTGATTCACTTGCTCGTTCAATTCCGCACATTGGTTCGATTTCGTTGAATGCTATATTAATTTGTTAAAGTAGATCAGCAATGTCTGTTTACACTCTGAAGGATTGTAGGAATGATATAGCGGGCAGTGAGCAGTGATCATATCTGAATTCCTGATGAACTTATCTTGTTCGCGAATCCTTTCGCTTCGTGTTTCGCCTCGCTTCGCTTCGTGATCACTTGGCCATAAGGGTAAATCAATTTCAGAGCTCACCTAACTACCTCAAGTGGATGGCCATCCCATATAAGCTCCTATCGTATCATGAAGGATCTAGAAGTGTTGAACACCATAACCTTGGTCTTGGCCACATTCACTGACAAACCCCACTGTGTACAAAAAGAATGAAGAGCATCCAGATGCTGCTGCAGGCTCTCCTGCGTCCTCGAAAAACCACGTCATTCGCATATAACAAGATAGCAATAATGAGGTCGCCAATGTGCATCCCTGCCCTCCAGCCCTCCATATAACCTGCTCAAGCTCGTCTATGTATAGGCTGAAGAGTGTAGGTGAAGTGGACAGCCCTCCTTAACCCCAACCGTACTATCCACCTTTGGCGATATAACCCCTAATACCTGGATCCGGTCAATAACTCGCCTGTACAATGCTACAACTACTCATATAATATCCTCCTGAAAGCCACGGTCTTGAAGCCTATGCATCAATAGATGCTTGGGCACAAAATCAAAGGCTTTGCGGAAATCCACAAAGCAGCAGTATACACGCTCCCTGTTATCCTTAGCCTTAGCCTCAATGATGGATCACAGGGTGAAAATATGATCTGATGCAGTATATCCTGGTCTGAAACCGGCCTGACCAATGGCAAAGAGTGCTTTGGTATCCATCTACGCACTGATCTTTGATTGTAGAATAGAACCATTGACGTTGGCAAATAGATGGCTAATCATGATGGTGCGATAGTTGTCAACTTTCATAGGATCACCGCCTTTATGGATAGGATGGATAAGGTTTGTGGACCACGGAGAAGGGAATCCAGATGTGACATCAAGTTTGATTAAGATGGAGAGGAATGGTGAGAGGATGTCGGGAGCATTCTTCAGAAGTTTAGCCTCTAAATCATCAAGGTCTTTGGCTTTATGTGAGTGTAGTCGGGTGATTGCCTCTTCTACTTGAATATGTCAAAATTGTCTCTGGATGTAGGCGTGGGAAGTGGGGGTGCAGCAGATACGGTGTACAATGATGTGGCATAGGTTACCCATGTGCTGAGATCCGTGATAAGGGTGGAGGTGCTCATGGGAGGAATTTCTTCCAAAAGGATCCTGATGAGGAGCTAAAAGGGAGGTCCATCAGGTTGATCTCATATGTGATTTTTTTCTTTCGGGTAGTCCTACGGTATATACGAGATAAATCCTTTATCAAATGGGGAAGGTTGCCGTGTGCATAGATCAGATTTTGGTGGAGGTGGTTGCATTCTTGGTCATACCATGGGTTGTGTGGTTGATGGCGTTGGGCCGTGAGGATGGAAAAGCAAGGGATGCTGGGTATGGATGGAATGGACAAGAAAAAGAGACTGGTTGGTCCTCTAAGGTATGCTCGTATGGAAAGTGAGTCAGAAGTTCAGATAGGGCTTCCCGGTATAGAGTGGTATTATGGGAGGTATAGCGGTATATCGGCTTCACGATGGGGGTAAATGCACCAGTGTGTGTGGTGTGGAGAGATCGTAGACCACCTAACAGGTATATCAATGAATTTGCTTGTTATCTCATTTGGGAGCCGACTATTGTCGAAGAAGCACTCAATCAGTCAGATTTCGATCTATGGAGAGAAGCTATGGATAGAGAGTATATATCTCTCATCAAAAACCAGACTTGGACTATTGCCAAATTACTTGCCAACAGAAATGTAGTTGATTGCAAATGGATATTCAAGATCATAACAAAGCGGATTGAAGTATCAATCAAAGGAAAGCTCGACTTGTCACACGAGGATTCTCTCAGAGCTCGAATATCGACTATATTGAGACTTTCAGTCCGGTAGTAAAGCATTCTTCAATGACTTCTACTATCATATGCTGCTGCAGCGAATCTGGAGATACATCAGATGGATGTTCAAACAACATATCTGTGACCTTGACTCGTGTGTGGATCTTTGTCATCGAACCTTACTTCTTGCTGTCTCTGTTGCTCATCCCACCGTCTCTTTTGCTCATCCCACTATTTTTTGTGCTCACTCATCTCACAGTCCGTGAATCTCTTCCAAGCACTCTTTGAAGGTAGTTGGCGGCTTTGTAGAGAAACACATAAGGTAGATGAAAAAGCTATCACGCTTGAAAAGTGATGAAATAACTCAATGATAACCTGTGTAAGCATTATACTTTGTCCAAAGCAAATGTAATATCCTTTCTCATGAAGAATTGTAGCACTTAGTTTTAGCCTCTATTTTTTACTTGTCCTTCGAACCAATGATGAGTGAAGTAAATTTTTATCATTGCATATAAATGAAATCAGAAACTGGAGAACATACCTTTGAAAACAGTAGTTGGTGAATGGTGTCATAAGCACGGCTGATATTACCAAAAACCATAATGCTGTAAGCATCTTCCCACATGTGGTGAGTTGAGTTGGGCTCACCCACACCCGGGTTTGATTCTCTGTGATCCCATGGGGTGATGATATCAAGAAGCATAACGTCATAAGCAAGTTCCGCAAAGAGCTGGTAAAATAACATTATTATGATGATTGGTGTAAGGAGGTTTGACAAAGATAGCTCGTAACACCACTTTCACTTGTTTTTGGTGTGAGCATTGAGGAGTGAAATGGATAAAAAGAAAAAATAAGAATTTCACGTGCCCAAAAATGTTTGAGTTGTCTCGCTAACATAACATCTTAATGCTTTTCTCAACAATAGTAAATTTTTTGACAAACAAGTATATATGTGGGTTGTCTTTCTCAACAAGCAATGTAATTTAACTAGACACAAAATAAACTAAACTAAACAAGCTTAATCTGAGCCAAGCTACAACGAACTGAAAGCAAACTAGGAACAAAAGAAAAATTATTCCATGACATTTGTGTTTGATGGGTTTAGGAATCTTTTGGGTTGTCTTTCTTGCCCAACACTCAAAATGGTTTTCTGAAAACACTAATGCTAGAAAACTATACCAACAAAAACATAGTGAACTAAAAAGAAAAAGTATTAGATTGCCTTGACATAAGAGTGGGACTGGAGGGGCAGTCTACAAATCAAGAGTAATACGGGCAGGGTCAAGAGGGGAAAATGCAGCAGGGGTGGGAAGGGAAACGTAGAAAATAGGAGGAATATGGATGGTGTTAACAGGTGAAAATGCAGCAGGGGTGGGCAATCTACAGGCATGACATACTGTGAGGTAGGATTGGGCATAGAAAATGTAACGGGACTAGGTTTCTAGGTAGGATCAATGGAGGGCAATGGGAGGGCAGGAGGGGTTAATTTGGCTAAGCATAGATGGGTGGGGAGCGAGGGATTGAGGAATGTGGGTGGAGTTGTGCAAAAATGGATTGGAAAGATATTGAGTAGGCAAATTGGGGCAACGAACTGGGAACATGGTGGGTAGGAGATTCAAGCAAATAGTTGGATTATCAATACAGGGGCAGGTTGGAATGATTGCAAATTGATGACATGGAGGAGATCAAAGGTTTGTGGAAGGATAGGTGTAGTGGATCAAGGATGCACAGATGGTGCAGGTTAGACAAAGACAGTCCTACACATCATTGTCAATGAGCTATACAATGACCAGTAGAGACCTATTCATATAATAGTTTAAAGGCCTTTCAGATAACCCTCAACGTGCTAGGTTAAAAC
Source organism: Diphasiastrum complanatum (assembly GCA_029204225.1). Taxonomy (NCBI): domain Eukaryota; kingdom Viridiplantae; phylum Streptophyta; class Lycopodiopsida; order Lycopodiales; family Lycopodiaceae; genus Diphasiastrum; species Diphasiastrum complanatum. The sequence continues at coordinate 9,791,188 of CM055093.1, read as the reverse complement.
TGATCCCCCAACCCTATTCAGACATAGGGCTTGACACTTAATTAATGAGGTTGGCCTAGATGTGTAAAAGTGTCCTTAACTGGACCCTAGGCACTTGGTCCAATTGGCCTCCAATATGGTTGTAAAGGCCCTGGCGATCTAGGGCAGCCTATGGTTAGCAAGCTCGAAGTAGTAGGAGTTTGAGACTATAACACAAAACCTCAACTATGACAGATCAATGCTATAAACAATAAGCCACCTACCTTTTTTCCTATAAGAGGTTGTTCTACCCATAAGCACACATTACAAATAGAAAAACTTGTAACTTTCAGAATGCAGCTGCGTATATGCCCACTTAGGGTCATTTTCCTTACCATGACAAAGTGGTTTGTATTTGTGCTCTCAAAGCATAAATCCTCTAGCATTCCTTTTGTGAACATCTTCTCTTTCTCTTTGTAAATGTGAGCCTTGAGATTTAATTTTGCTAGGTCATGTGCCCATGTTTTTTGGGCTCACACACACCGATCTATTTTAAGTGATCCGATGTAAATGACAGGTAGCCAGTTCTAACTATAGCTAGCAGAATATGTAAGCTTTGATAGTACTAGTGTTACAGCCCTGAGAAGAAGGCCTTGGCCTCTTACTTGATTAATGCTAACTCTTGAATCGTAAGAAATAGCTTGTAGAGCGTAGACTAGCTCGCCACCTAGATACACCACAACGAGTTCTTGTATTTGACGCTCTCCCTTGCAAGGTTACCAGCCGATTCGAATCGGGCCGATTCGTCCGGTTCGAACCGATTCGAACCTGCCAGGCCCCCTGCTCTTGACTTACCAAATCAGGTTGTGAATCAGATTTTTCCAAGCAACATACTTTGACTGTTCTGGGTCTAGTCTGAAAGCATGTCATTTTGGCCTGTTAGCCTAAGGGTTCAACAATAACTGCGATATCTACTTACCTGCATTGCCTTGGCCAGAGCTCTTATAAGTGAGAATAGTGACAGTCCAATCTGCTGGGCTTTATTTAAGTCAAAGTTTTTTTCCTTCTCAGGTGCTAGCCTTCGCTTGTTTGTATCACTTAGACTTAACATGTTTGTTGACTCTTGTTGGTTCAGTTTTTCTGCTCTACTGGTCTACTTGTATCTTGTTCTGGAATTCATTCTTTATTGACTAATCGGAAGTAGATTTTCTAAATCTTAGTTTGCTGTGGAAATAGTATTCTGTGCTTGCATCAATTCTTAGTCATTCTATATTGGCAGGTGTATGAATTACCGAAGGATCGTTTATATGCTACGTATTTTGGTGGTGATGATAAGTTGGGTCTTCCTCCTGATGTAGAAGCAAGAGACATGTGGTTAACCTTATTACCCAATAATCATGTCTTACCATTTGGATGCAAGGTAAGTTTAAATGTGTGACTTTGAGATTTCTTGCGTTCTCCTGAGAAATTTTATATTTTCTATTTGTGTTTCAGATTTTAAAATATACTACTTTTCCAGGATAACTTTTGGGAAATGGGTGATACTGGTCCTTGTGGGCCATGCACTGAGATTCATTTTGACAGACTGGGAGGCCGTGATGCAGCTTCATTAGTGAATAATGATGACCCTACCTGCCTTGAAATATGGAATCTGGTCTTCATACAGGTATTGAGAGCTTTATTATTGTAGGGGGTGCTTTCCCGGAGGTTGCACTTTCTACTTGTTTCAAAGAGATTGTCTCCTTTGCTCCATAATATCAACTTACAAATTGGAAAAGAAGACTCTGCTGTGTTGCAAGCAGGCTACATACGATAGTTGCCACGAATCGTGATTCTCTGGCAATATCGATTCGCGAATCTCGATTCTTGCAAATCAAATCGCGATTCGTGGTAGAGAATCACTGTTCAATTTTTTTTTCTTTTTCTTTTTCTTTTGAGCTGGTTTTTGGCACATTGTTTCAGCTATATATCTACTCTGAAATGGACCATACTGTAGTGGCAACCTGCATAAATGCACTGCTCTCGTCAAGAGCTTCAAGCTGAGACCCATATTGCTCACCCAAAAAAAAATGATTATCAAAACCCTAACAAAAACCGTGAATTGCAGTTGCAACTATGCTACATACGTTCTGGGCACTCGTGAGACAGACATATTTGAGGAGTGAACAATGTACAAGACATGCTCTTTCAAGTAATAAGTTGATTATAGTTTTTGAAAAAAGTGGGGATAGCTTAGGCAAGAAACTGCATTTTAACCTTTAGGTCCAAAACTTATGCAGAGTAGTGGCCATTTATGTGGTGAATCTTAAGTTGATAGATGAGGCTAATGTATGAATCAGATGCCTCATTTTTAGCTGTTAGAATGTAATGCCTATTTTGTTTGTACTCCCAGCGCTTTTTTCAGTGCAACTACTTGTATTCATGTGATTGTTAGGCATTGCAACCAAGTCATATGTACTTTATTGTTGAAAAAGTCCATGCATCAATGTATCACGGGAGTCTTGTAGTTGGTTGGTGGGGCCTGGACCAGCATAGGCAGTAGCTCATCCACCTACCTCCGTCATATGGACAGTCTAGAGGAAGTTGGGGACTGGAAATAGCACCCCCATTCCCCCCACTTTTTGAGATCTATTTTCTGTGTGACAGTTTTTTTTTTGCGCTTTCCACTTGTTTCGAGATGTTTGTCATTGGATGTATAATATGAACTTGCTATTTTAGATGAATCAACTTCACTTGATGCCCCTTTCACAAGCACTACCAGTTTAGGCCTCTATTAGGAAGTCCCAAGTGGGCACACTATTTCCCACCAAAATTGCCACTGCCCTTGGTTTTCAAATTATGCTATCAAGAGCTTCTTGGAAGGCTCCTTACGGTCCTCCATAGGACTATAAATAGGGATTACAGAGTTCAATTATCAGTTTTTAATTATTGAGATGCTTGAGCTCTTTGTGGGAGAACTCATTGCTATTGCTTGTACCGCTTTACTCGTTGATTATTTGTGATGTCATTGATCATTCTTTGTGGGAGATTGCTATTTAGATTTGATGTAGTCTGTATTGTATATAGTAGAGGAAGAGTTCCATTTCGAGTGGTACTATTCGATTGTCGAAAGTGTCAAATCTGAAGGAAAGCAAGAGTCAAGTCACCAAGATCTAGTTATCAATCAATCTCCACAAGAAACAAGAGAGAAGAGGTTGGGCGCCCAACTCTAAGAGAGAGAGAGAGAGAGAGAGAGAGAGAGAGAGAGAGAGAGAGAGAGAGAAAACAGCAACAAGAGCAATGGAGAGCAATGCTTAGCCAAACTGAAAAATGTGACACAATAAGCCAATATATACTCTACCTACTTACTGACTGTAGGGCACCCCCAAAAGTCAAGGTAGGGCCCCTAAACCAAATTAGACCCTAAGGACCCATGAGTCAGTACATGACCAAAATTGGGTCCAACTGAACTTAAGACAAACTTAAGATGGCCTAAATAACTAAATACCCATGGTTACACAAATCTCGACCTTTTGGGTGAAAGTAACCTATGGATTAACTTTAGCATAGTCATTTATTTCTAACACCCTCCTTAAATGACAATGCAAAAACTGAAATCTTCTCTATGTAATAAAACCAACACGTGGTATTAAATTTAAAGCTTTGCATAAAGCTTCAAATCTGACTCTAGGCAACGCCTTAGTGAAGAGGTCTGCAATATTATCCTCTGTAGTACAATACTCAAGTAAAATGTCGCCATCATGAAGTCTCTCCTTAACAAAGTGATAATGGATCTCGATGTGCTTCGTCCTCGCATGAAAAACAGGATTCCGTGCAATGGCAATAACACTTTGACTATCACTCAAGATAAGAGTGGCTGAGGGCTCGGCGAACTTCGTGTCAACAAGTAGTCTTCTCAGCCATAAACACTATGTTGTGGCTGAAAATATTGCTCTATATTCTGCCTCACTAGAAGAAGTAGCAACAGTGGGCTGCTTTTTACTTGACCAAGAAATTGTAGAATTTCCATAGAAAAAGCAATGTCCACTTGTAGAGCGTCTAGTGTCTTGATCTCCACCCCAATCCGAGTCACTAAAACCAACCAAACATGCATTATCACAAGCAGGAAAAACTAGTCCATGATTTCTTGTTCCTTGAAGATATCGAAAGATCCTCTTCAACGCTTTCCAATGTGATGTCATCGAGGCATGCATGAATTGACTCATGAGTCAGACACTATAAGAAATGTCTGGCCTTGAATTACATAGGTAAATGAGACAGCCAATAGCTTGACAATATAAAGTAGTATCAAATGGTTCACCATCACCTTGACTACTTAATTTCAGGCCTATCTCAATAGGTGTAGCAACCGGCTTGCAATCTTCCATCTTGAACATCTTTAAAATCTACCCAATGTAGCGTTCTTGAGAGATGAAAATCCCAACCCCTTCTTGTACAAATTCAAGACCAAGATAAAAGTGCAATAGGCCTAAATCTGAGGTTTCAAATACCATACCAAGATCAAGTATTACGACATCAATCTGTTGCTCATTACTTCTCGTCATAATAATATCATCAACATAAAGCAAAATAATGATGATATAATCTGAAGTATGCTTGACATAAAGAGTAGATTCGCTAGGACTATTAGTAAACCCACGATCACAAAAATAGGCATGTATCTTTTGATACCACATCCTTGGCTTGCTTCAGTCCATAAAGTGCCTTCTTGAGAAGACAAACTTTATCTTTTTGGCCTTCAACCAAAAAACCATCAGGTTGTGTTGAAGGTACACTTCCTCATTGAGATCACCATTGAGGAATGCTATCTTTATGCTAAGTTGCCGCAAACGCCAACCAGAATGGGTAGCCAAAGAGGTTACTACCCTTACTGTAGTCATCCGAGTAGTAGGAGAAAAACGCTCCTCATTATCAATCCCCTTTTGTTGAGCATAGCCTTTGGCAACAAGCCTTGCCTTGTACCTTTCAATGGTACCATCTGCCTTATACTTGATTTTGTATATCCATTTAGAACCAATTGCCTTCTTCCCCTGAGGAAGATCAACAAGAACCCAAATCTGGTTCTTCATGAGTGAGTCATACTCATCTTGCATCGCATCTTCCCAACATTTTACTCCCTTGGTCTGTTCATAGAAAGCAGGTTCTTCCGCAACATTTCCATGAGATGTAAGAGCAAAATTTGAAAAATCAGCATAGTCCACTGATTTTGTAGAGGAACGTGTCTTTCCACCCTAAAATGAACTTACTTTGCTGTCTCGCAAAGTCGACAACAGCCACCGTGGGACTGTTTTAGGTTGTCCAACAGCCATGTCTCTTCTTGCAATTTGCTGTCCAAGATCTTCTGACACTGCACTTGGCTGTCCAAGATCTTCCAAGACTGGTCCTTGCTGTCCAACAGTTCTTGCAGGCTGATTTTGAGCAACAACGGGCGGTTCTTGATGAACATTAGGCTCTAAACTTGATGAGGTGTTGGGAAGGTCGAAACTGGTTGATTGCTGCCCCTTATCTCCAGCAATAGAAGATGGTACCAAATCTGGAAAAACTTCAACATTCACACTATGTGGGCTTTCCCCCTTCAAGATGTGAGTTGGGGCCACATCTAATGAATTCTTTTCATCAAAATGCACATCACAACTAACAATAATCTTGTTACTGCTCAAATTAAACAACCTATAGCCTTTGCTTTCACTACTTTAGCCAACAAAAATGCATTTAACTCTTTTATCCTCAAGCTTTGTACGAAGTTTATCCGGAACAAAAGCATAAGCCGTACAACCAAAATGCGAAAGTGAGAGATTGAAGGCTTCTTCCCATACCAAACTTCATAAGGAGTTAATACTTTCAATGCTTTAGTAGGACAACGATTGCTTATGTATGCTGCCGTTATAACCGCTTCAGCCCAAAACTTGTGAGGCAGCCCCTTTGCTTTGAGCATGCAACGAGCCATCTCCATAAGTGTGCAATTCTTTCGCTCGGCAACACCATTTTGTTGAGGCGTATAGGGAGTTGTCATTTGATGTAGAATTCCCTTCTTCGAAGAAATGCACTGAACGTATTCTTAATGTATTCCCCTCCTTGATCAGTGCGTAGGATCTTCAAAGAATGCCCAAACTGATTTTCCACCATTGCTAGAAAATCTTTGAAAAACTTCAGATTTAGCCTTCATAGGATAGATCCATGTAAAACGGGAAAAGTCATCAATAAAAGTCACAAAATTGATGCACTTTCCAATGGATTCGGTCCTCATTGGACCACAAACATCACTATGAACCAAATCAAAATTATCAAGAACCCTTATAGTTCCATCAATTGGAAAAGGTTTCCTTTGAAACTTTCCAAGTATGCACCCCTCGCATACATGCCCTTCCGGCTGCTCAATAGTAGGAAAATCTTTTACCATATTAAATGTCTTCAGCTTCTTCAAACTTGCAAAGTTGAGATGTCCAAACCTTGCGTGCCACAATTCAGCCAACTCCATGATTGTGATGTAGAAGCAACAAGACATATAGAGGGATTCGTCGCTCACAGGTATCCATAATGAATAAGCCAACATGCATTGTTTCCGAAACAATAATCAAGAGAGATCTTTTAGGATCCTTGACAAGACACTTATCTTCTTTGAACTCAACAACTAGTCCTTGCTTCAACATAGTTGAAACTGAAAGAAGATTCTTTTTGATTCCCGGAACATAAAGCACATTCTTAATGTACTTTTCTTCACCATTAGGCAAAATGATGGCTACAATTCCAATTCCATGAATAGAATAAGATGCAGTATCCGCACATTGTACCTTGCTTCCATTTTGGACTTTCACTAATTTAGTGAATGCTTCTTTGCGAGAAGTCATATGACGAGTAGCACCACTATCAATCAGCACCTTGCAAAACAGAATCTGACTTCCTCATAGATGCAGAAGTACTAGTAGAAGCAATATTAGACACAAAAGCATAGTCTTGGTTGAAGAGATCACCACTAGCTTTGAGCTCTTGCTCCAAAGTAGCAAGTGAAGCACTAGTATCAATTCCTTTACTCGCCTCTTTTGCAAGCTTCTTCTTACAATCCTTGATGAAGTGCCCATACTTCTTGCAATAATGGCACTTCCCTTTTTCTTTTGAGTGTTGACATCTTGACCTCCAATGGGCTTTTGCTCATTCTTGGAAGGAGGCTTCCCCTTTCCTTTTGACTTGCCTTTGCCCTTGCCTTTCGCGTAGAAAAAGAGAGCCTTTCCACAACCAAATCTACTCAAAAAACTTGGAGCAAACAAAGAGTTGAAAGTAGGAGCACAAGATGTCTTTCAATCTGCAACCAAAGTGCCCAAAAGATAATGGATAGATGGCTATCTTTCTGCACAAAAAAACCAGCTTCTTGAGAATTAGGTTAGCTTCGATTGAAGCCTACACCGAAACCCAATAAAGAAGCCAAATAATGTGATCAACACACACGTCAATAGGGATGTTGAAAGCGCCTTACTGCTTGCTGAGAATCTGCAAATTTCCAGCCACAAGTTGACCTAACCCTGAATAGGGTTTGCTGAATTTTGGGCGCCCTCCTACACAAATGCAAATCTGAAAACAAAAACAGCAAGATAAGGAGACATCACAACCAAAAATTAGTGGCAGATTTTTGGGTGCCCTCCTCCAAACAGAACTTGCTGAAAACTGGTTGCATAAAAATCAGATTTGCGATTCTGATTTTTGGGTGCCACAAATTGCTCCTCCAAGATCTTTGATGGGCACCCTCCTTCAACCTGAAAAGAGACAAAAAGCTGATCCAAACTCCACTTGGAAAGATCAGCAATATGCTGAAATTTCAGAACAAAAAGTAGAGAAGCTCCTCTTCTGGTAGGGCGGCAGCATACAAGCTTGCTGCAAATCCGGTAGCTCTGATACCATGTAGGAAAGCAAGAGTCAAGTCACCAAGATCTAGTTATCAATCAATCTCCATAAGAAACAAGAGAGAAGAGGCTGGGCGCCCAACTCTGAGAGAGAGAGAGAGAGAGAGAGAGAGAGAGAGAGAGAGAGAGAGAGAGAGAGAGAGAGAGAGAGAACAACAACAACAAGAGCAATGGAGAGCAATGCTTAGCCAAAGTGAAAAATGTGACACAATAAGCCAATATGTACGCTACCTACTTACTGACTGTAGGGCACCTCCAAAAGTCAAGATAGGGCCCCTAAACCAAATTAGACCCCTAAGGACCCATGAGTCAGTACATGACCAAAATTGGGTCCAACTGAACTTAAGACAAACTTAAGATGGCCTAAATAACTAAATACCCATGGTTACACAAATCTCGACCTTTTGGGTCAAAGTAACCTATGGATTAACTTCAGCATAGTCATTTATTTCTTACAGAATCTCGAACATTCATAGACAAGAGTCGTTTATGCTTTGCATATGCCGCATTTGTGAATGTGTTCATAACTTGACATTAGAGTGCTATCTTGCTCCTCTATTCCCTATTCTTATGAGGGTTTGGCCCCCCGTGCACCGGAGCAGCCCATCCACATCACCTTCATAATGGTTTATGGAACATTCATCCACAACCGCAGGAGACATAACAGATTTCATATCATAGGGGGACATATTATGTTCTCTATAGAGACACACGAGAGTTAGGACAGAGGATTACCACATTTCTAGGGATTTGTTTGCGACTTGGTTTTTAGGTCAGAAAGCAGATTTGCAGGTGGTAGAGGATCAGGTGGGATTGGATGCTTACATAGAGATTTACAGTTAGACATGATGAGCAGGCGCATTTCCTTTGGATCCGATTATTGGGCAGATATATGGGATCTTGTTATTTTTCTCCTAAGACATTAGTCTTTTCAGATAGTATGGGTTCTTCGATTTATCCTCATATATTCTTCTATTTTTGAGCGTTGTCATGTTCTTTTAGTTGAAGATTTTAATGACAGGGCATCCTCCAGGCAAATTGAGTTTCATGATATTGGTATGGATCCTTTGAGGACACACATATTGGACAATGATGATTGCTATTACTAGGATTTCTATAGACGTTGATGGCCCTATCTATGGTGAGTACTTTCTTCTGCTGGGAGAGGCATATGAGCTTGCCATTTTGAATGGCTTATTGAGATGGCCACATTTTGGTGATGTCACTTGCCACCCTCATAGTGGTGGTCATAATGTGGTGGATTATTTCGTGGGGTCATCATCTCTTGTACCATTTCTCCCAGATCTTATTGTTCCTCCTTCGATCATTCCTTTCTCACACAATCCCTTGGCACCGTGACATGCCAGTCTCCATCCACTCTCCCTACGCTACCGAGAGCATCCAGATAAACTTTTGACCATGCGCACACACACTTATATTCTAGTTTCACTGAATCGTGATTTGATGCTGATCGAATCGCGATTTTGATTCGAATTTGATTCGGCCAATTGAATCTCTGAATCAGATTTCCCTGGAAATTTTTAAAGTTATAATCATAATAATCAGACTTATGTATGACCAAATCGGATTTTCCTAGATTCATCTATGATTTGACATCACTTTCAGGTTTTCCTGTTTTAAAGTTCAAACCCTATTAAGTATAGATAATACAGGTGTCAGGTAGCACATATCGCGTAAAGTGGTTAATTGTTAAAATATGGAATTTGGAATCATTAATGCTTGTGATTCACCTGTTAATCGTTAAAATATGGAATTTGAAATCTTTAATGCTTATGATTCAATCATGATATCTATTATCATCAATGCACTATGCAACTGTGTTTTTGGCTTTTCTAAATTCTAGACAAATCTACAAAAAAATTTGAGGTTTGAAAATTTCCCTGATCACACTATTTTTAGTTAGCTCTCCTATCATCTCAGATGTTAGATAACTGGGGCCACCAGTTTTTATGATACTCACAACTTATAAGTTTCTCGTTTATTATGCACATATGACATGATTACCTCAGAGTTACCCAAAGGATCTCATCAGTGCATTCGAGGCTTTATTTATCGTGCCTATCTATAGCGGACATGGGGAGGTTCTCTTGGGACAAAGCTAGATTTCTAGTATTCCCATTTCCTCGAGTTGGACATTATTGGTGTACTAGTATTACCTTGCTATCTGGATAGTGGTCTCTCACATTGTTTACGGTTCACATTGGGACAATTACGGGTTTCCTCACACTAGCTTTATGTGGAGACATGACATTTTCAGAGCATTCCTGGAGAGCGTAGGATTTGTTAGTTATGCACATTAGATGACAGGTGTCCTCTATATTATGAGATCAAAGGGCGTCATCATTGTCCTTTCCGTGATACCCCAGTCACACTACGCTCTCTTATTTCCTATGTGGACCCATGTTGTGTTGCTTTGATGATACCTGAGATGTTCTTCTACGTCGACATACATGCAGACCGATTCGGAGATATAGGCTCCCAGCCCCAGGTTACCTCTTTTTTCTCGAGGGGACATTTCAGCAACAATAGGATTTGACAACAACTTGCTACACCATTACCATTATAGTTACATTTGTAGTATAGTCATTTTGATCTTAGCAATTATACTTCATAGATGTTTTTTTCTTTATTGCTTTGGGGATGTTTTATACACTCCTATTTGCACCACATACTTGACATGTATGTTTTGTCCTATATGCCTTTTGGCATGGAAAAGACATTAATAAAGCTCTCTCTCTCTCTCTCTCTATATATATATATATATATATATATATATATATATCGCTATTTCTCCTCCTGAAAACCCATGCTTTTCATTCTGAAGGTCTATGTTTCGAAAGAGATCAAAACAACCATGATATTATAAGCTTTTGGTTAAAACAAAAGCATTATTATGGGATAAACTGAAGTGGATATGTCCATCAATGAGATTTCATTGACCAACGTTGGTGAAATCCTAAAATACACGTGGCAATAGAAATCGCTAAAATGCGTTTTGTTATCATTGCTGACATTCTCTCTCTTAGATTGCTAATGAGTCTTCTTGCCACCTACCTTGAAAGCTTTTCATACATTTTTTATGCTAATCCCACTCTACTCACACCAAAATGCAATGAGATTGTAAGCTTTTGCTTTGCCATGAACAAATGATAATTGGATCCATTTAGCTTGTCCATGGTGAGACCAGCTTTGCTTTGTCAATCCATATGGAAGTTAGTCTATCGATAATTCAATGACTTAAGGATAAAAAATAGTATATGATATTATCAAGACACTGTTACCATGCAACGCTCTAATTGGAAATCAATAGAAATGACATGATACGAGAAATTACTGCTTTGATACCATGTTGGAAGAAGGAAAGGATGCTCGATAGAGGCTATGGATTCACTATTGGGCTCTGCGGAATAATCCTTCTCCTAATGTATGACTATGCCTATCAAATTCGAACAAAACTATCACACTATTGCCATGTTTGAATTCTAAGCGATTCTAACTTCGAAATCATCAAAATCTGTTAAATTGATTTTGTAAACAAACATCACAGAATAAACATTGCTGTATCGAAGTATTCGATAGTTCAGACAAAACTATAAGAGAACGTAATCAGATTACAAATAGAACAGAGAAGCATTCAACATAATAATAAACACGATAAAACTGTATAATCAATTCAGTAAGTAGCATGTACAAATAAGATGAATCGTGCGTACAAAACAATAGCGGATGCAACCGCGTACTCGAAACTGTCTCTGAGTATCTAATTGACTCTGTCTGACACGTCCGCTAATAAGCAGTAAACGTTTCTAGCAATGTGCTATATTAATCTCCAAGATCAAAAGCTGAAGAATTGAAGAAGAAGAAGAAGTTAACCTAGAAAGTGATCAACTATTTATACTAGTTATGAATGCCATTTAGGCTTATCCAAATGACAGTTGAAGACAGCTCTTAGAGTGTTTATTTGAACCTTTTTGAGACCTTTCATGTTAATGGAGCCGTTGGTATTTGCAGTTTAATCGTGAAGTTGATGGCACATTAAAGCCTTTGCCTGCAAAGCATGTTGACACAGGAATGGGTTTTGAGCGCTTAGCATCTGTTCTTCAGCAGAAAATGAGCAATTATGACACGGACATATTTGCACCTATCTTTGCTGAAATACAGAAGGTTTGGTTTTTCAAGAAACATTTGTCTGTGATGGTATTCTTTGGGTCCATGTGTTCTTTGAAGATTCTTTTGGCAAGAATTTGATGGAGAGGATATCAATAGAGTTTGTCTCCCCAAGTACAGATGCGGATGTCCTATTAGCAACCCCGTGAACCTATCATCTCCTTTAACTGGCTCCAAACAGTTATTTTTCCTGCATTTAGTGTTCTTTCTTGATCTTACATCATTCACCAATGCAGTCAACAGGTGCTAGACCATATTCTGGAAAAGTGGGAGTGGATGATGTGGACAATGTCGACACTGCTTACAGAGTCATAGCAGACCACATTCGCACTCTATCATTTGCGATTGCGGATGGATCACAACCAGGTTGATTACAATGTCAATGCTTGCTGCTGCATAAGTGGTTTCCGGAATTGCATTTGAGAAGAAAATGTACAATTTGTGATAAGGGGGAAGGCATGTCTGCCTGAATGCTTTTTCACGTTGCACGCTCTTTACTTGACAGGCAATGAAGGTCGTGAATATGTGCTTCGACGAATACTTAGACGAGCTGTACGATATGGTCGGGAGGTTCTCAATGCGGAAGAGGGATTCTTTAGCGGGTAAGGGTTGGCAAAATTTTCTTATCAGTTAACTGACCATGAAACCTACTTTTCAGTATCACATATTTGATTATTCTGTTTGCTTTTCAGTTGCATGTTCATGGTAATTACTTTCATTAGTAATGCATGCGTGAGCTGTATGCTGCTTTGCATGATGTGGGATAAGTTTGATCATTTACCTGTGGTGTTATCTTCCCGTAAATATTGTATGCATAATTGAAAGTGAACTGTTGTCAGTTTGGTTGGAATTGTTGTGTCAATCATGGGAGAATGCTTTCCTGAGCTGACAACAAATAAAGCCAAGATTATCGAGATATTATCGGAGGAGGAAGCTAGTTTTGGCAGAACTTTGGTCAAGGTGTGTATTATCTTGTATAGATCCTATTTATGCTGTATAGGACATTCTAGTTGACGCTATAATTTCCTCTTAATACGTTGCTTGCAATTGTAAGAATTTATTAAGTTTTGAAAAGAATGAAATATTCTGTTTTGTATATTCTTGAGGACTGTAGGGTATTGAAAGATTCAAGAAGGCGATATCAGAAGTGAAGGATGGGAAACTCAGCGGACAAGTATGTTGTAGTTGTAACCTTGTTACTTGCAATTATAATACTGCCAAAAAATCCTCAGATTGGAACAAAGTCGGTAGAATATGATTGCTAACTTGTTACTTCTGTTTAGCTTGAAAAAGTAATGAACAGATCCATGTAAAATAATTTAGAGTGTTTTGTTTACAATACTGTGAACATAAAAGGTTTCTAGAACATTAGTTAATATGCACGAATCTAGATAGACTATATCCATGTTTGAGTATCCATGGACATGCCTGACAAACACTTATGTCATTGAAAGATCTATATACAAAAACCAAGAATATGTTATGCTTTCAATTTTCAAGACCAAAACTCAAATCTACGAACATACGTTAGGTAGAAAGCTGAAAGTAGAATCTTATGACCAAATAACAACATCACATGAACATAGAACTGGAATCAGATCTTAAAATAGCACAACCTAAAACAAAATGTGTAAAATAAACTGTCATATAAAGCGAGGCCCATGGCCACAATGTTTGATGGCTTGGTGGTTTGAACCTTGAATGGGGTTGAATTGGTACCTGTTCGAATCGGGATGATTCGAACAGGCCTGATTCGAACAACTACATAGCATAAGTGCCACACAGCGTGGGTCCTCGTATGAGATAAGGGACCGTAGTGTGACATGTGTCTGACAAAAAAGGCAATGATATCGCCCTCTGATCTCATAGTAAGTTGGACATGTGAATAGGAAATGCTCCTCTGACTCGACCATAGCGAATGAGCACAATTGGCAAATCCGCTCCTCTCGCGGGGTGCCCTGGAAGCGTCCAGTCTCAATAGCCAACTGATGTGAAGATACTCGAGCCCAACAGAAACCGAAGCCCAGAGGTGAGGTAGTGTGGCAAAACTGGAAGTCCTACTGTGTCTAGCTCTAGAAAGTGTGTCCTGTAATAGTCGGGTTTGACCCCGAGTTGTCCCTGCCATGTCCGTCTCATATATGCTCTATAAAGAAAGCGTCTAATGTACTCATGGGTGCCTGATGGAAGGTCTGTGATAGATATGCAAAGTGTGTCCAGTAGTTGGGTGGCCTGAGAGAACCATGATAGTCGATGTCCCTGGTCATAAAGGTGTCGTGATGAAGCAAGTGCTATCTGTATGTATCTTTGCTCATCTGTGGGTAACATCATGATACGCTGGATACATAGGATAAGCTGGAAGATGGCGGATAGATGTATGGGTGGAACCGCGAACTCTGTCAGTATAATCTAGTGTGTGATGGACGACTTAGCCCGTATCATCCGAGATAACATGAGGACCTGCAATCGTGAAAGCTTCGCTTGAATCAACCGAGCTAGTATTGTAGTCTGTAATCGTGAAAGACTGGCCCAGTGTGAAGAGGGGAGACCTGTACACCATGCCTCTGCCGCATATAGAGCCGTAGGGGTGACAATGGTATCAAAGAGGCGACACTTACTGCGAGCATCCTGGATGGACTTTTGGAAACAAAATCGCTCTAGTTGAACAAGGGAGGCATGTCCCTTCCCCAATTGAGTGGTAGCGGCCTGTCTCATACTAAAAGTAGGACCCGAGAAAAGTATCCCCAGGTATGTATAGGAAGGGACCACCTCTAGAACCTGTCCATCAAAAGTAAGCTCTTGTCTTTGCATGAATGCTTGAGAAGTGTTGAAGACCAGAACCTTGGTCTTCCCAATGTTCACCCCTAGGCCCCATCTGGTGCAAAACTCCTTTCAGCAATCCAACTGTCGCTGTAGACCCTCTCTGGTCGGTGAGACCAATACCACATCATCGGCATAAAGGAGTATAGCATTCAAGATGTCCCCAAGCCTGCAACCAGCACCACCACACTGTGTAATGACTCTCTCCAACCCATCAGTATACAAGCCAAAGAGGACTGGTGAGAGGGAGTAACCCTGCTTCACCCCAATAGTGCTCCAAATGTGATCAGATATGCCACTGCTATGTCGGAAACATCCCAGGACACGCTCATAAAGTGCCATCACAACAAGAATGATGTCGGTAGAGAAGCCGAGGTCTCGGAGTCTCTGGATGAGCAATGAGCGAGGAACATAATCAAAGGCTTTCTTGAAGTCCACAAAACAACAGTAAATCCTCTCTCTCTTGTGCTTAGCCTCCTCAATCAAGGCCCGTAATGTGAAGATGTGATCTGTAGTAGAATAATGGGCCCGAAAACCTGCTTGGCCCATAGCATGTCGTCTCCTAGTCTCCGCCGCTGAGCTCACAACAGACTGAAGTATAGTACCATATGTTTCGCCTGGACATGCCCAATCATGATGGTGCGTTAGTTATTCGAAATCATGGGGTCACCATTCTTATGGATGGGGTGGATATTGTCAGTGCACCAGGATGATGGGAAACTAGAAACAACTGTGGAATTAGGTGGGAGCGAGTAAGTCAAAGGCATGGGAAAGAAGTTCAAACTCAAGGTCTTCAATATCTCTAGCCTTGTGAGACTTCATCTTCTGAATGGCTGCAAATACCATGTCAGATGTGAAGGAGGAGAACTCAGATGGTCGTGGAGATATAGATTAGGGACGGATACAAGCTAGTAGCATAAGCAGTCCAAATGCGGAGGTCCTCTAGGAGAGGTGGTGGAGAGCGAGGAATGAACTCACGCCAAAAAGCGCCCTGAGGAAGAACCGAAAAGAAGGTCAATAAGGCATTTCCCTTCAGAATCATCATACGAACGCTTCTTACAGCGAAGAACATGATGGTAGGAGCGTCGGGAAGATCGAAGTAGATGTGGAGCATTGGTACGTGAATAGGTTACTGACTGATGAAGAGAACGACACTCGGTATCGTACCATGAAGGGTGCAATGGTCTAGGTGTGCGTCGAGTCTTTTTGGGATGGGGTTTTGTGGGGAAGGTTCGTGATGCAGCCGTGTGGAGAGAAGTGGTGAGAAAAGTGGCCTGGATGTCAACTGGACTGTCATGAGGAAATGAGTGTAAAAGTGAAGCCAAGGACTGCCGGTATAGTGGCATGTAAATGGGGTCAATTGTGCACGGACTGTGGCCCCTTGTGGGCTGTAACCTGTAGTGAATCATGAATGAAGTTTCAGCTGTCAATAGTATTAGGTTGTTACTATTAACTTGTTAGTAGTAAGTTGGTATTTGTAAGTTGCTATGTAGCTAGTAATTAAGTCGTAAGCTGTAAGTAGTAAGTACGACTTAGTGACTCCTGAGGACTAAGGACTCCAGAGTCGGGACTTGGGACTCACGAATCAATAGGTAGGATGCCGAACGTGCACGCCACATCAACACTTGTTTTTTGCTATATTAGATTGCCCCTCTCAATTTGTCCATTTCTGTGCGAATAGGGGATGCAACCTACATCTATGTCTGGCTCGGGATCTACACGCATCTCTCATCCCTAGTATCAGGGTTTGTTTGATGCTCTGCTTCTCCTCCGTGGCCTCATCACCACCCGCATTTGTAACCTTTTTTCAGCGCTAATGATGGCCTTAGTGACCTTTTGCTACCTCCTATTTAAAATATCGATCAATATTGGAATGAAGCAAGGCCATCGCCTCTCTGCTACACTTTGGAATTTTCATACAAAAGCTGGAGAATGTTTAAGCATGGAGGATGATCAAGTATCGAGCTTCTAAGTTTTGAATTATGCGATTAAGCGCTAACTTTATGCAGGCAATCTGGTTCATTTATTCTTTACAATTGATTACCTTCAACAAACATCTTGTGGCTCTAAAATATTTTTCCTGTCTTGTGCTCAACAGACAAGAAGGTCATGATCTTTTGATTGAAGAGATTAAATAGATGGGAACAAAGTTAGAATTGCTCTGAAGAAGATACATATGGAGTACGTTTAGTTTGACAATAGTGTTTAAATGGAGTCATTGAAATATGACTTTGATGATTATTGTTATTTGGTGAGTGCCATAGACTGTTGATCTCAACGAATGTTATTGAAGTTATTCTATGGTATTTTTGCTCTATTTTGAGAGCTTTGGTTGGTAAGGACGTCGTGCAATATTTGTGCCGGCAAAAGCATGTGAGCCAAAACTACCTCATGACTCTTATTGCAAAGAAGCAGAGGCCAATTGCTATATAAAGAATGTGTGATAGGGCTTGAGTTCTAATGACAGCCTTTGCGCGGTATTAGTATCCACCATAGCAATAAAGTGCTTTCCTACTATTTGTATACTAAGCATATGGTGATAGGTTTAACCTGGTTTGTCCATGCAAATGTGCTATAGAAGCATTGCACGAAGATCCATTTCCAGGTGCCAAAACATGTGATATCTGATTGAGAATTTGTACTTAAACTATATGCCATTAGTTCATCTCCATGAATCAGTTTAAACGTTGAGGTCTGAAATTGGAGCAAATTATGCTGTACACTGTACGATGATATAGACTTTTGCAGTTAGTAGTTCTCTTCTTTTATCTCAACCTCTGACATATTAGATTATCAGAGAAGCAGGTTGTGTATTTGTTGCTGGGTGGAATATCTGGAATATACTGGGCTCTGTAGTCAAGTACCTTAGAGAGGACTAGGAGGCTTAGCTGGCAAAGGAGATGGAGATGCACGAGGATGAACATCTAAGCATATGCTTCATGATTTCTTAGGTGAATGCCACGGGGCTTCAACCTTGCCATCCATACGGATAGCATTTAGCTTAAGTTTCTCCATATTCATCTTTTTATATGCATGCAATCTGTATACTTATTCTATGATTCATGTTCATCAAATTATTCCATAAACAGACAACCAAACCTTATATTTGGACTCTGCATAAGTGATGGATCATGCTTTGGTTGTTGAAGGACTTTTCTAGTTATGGTCGCTGAGAGAACCCTTAGAACTACAAGCACCATTTTAATTTGTTGCACAGGCAACTGTAAGGTAGATGAAAAGGATGCAAGTTGGCCAACCATCGTTTAAGTGTTAGTATTCTTATTCAAGTGCTTTATCTACTAAGGTGAAGTTCTGTTTCTGTTTCCTGAATGTGCAAGCTTCAAAATCTGAGATCTCCAGTATGCTTAAGAATATTCTCATTGGGTCAGTTTCTATGCATTTGTTTGTACAATTGAGATGCCTTTGTGCCTTATTCTTTGCTGTCTCGTTAATGTTTTGTGCAGGATGCCTTCATCTTGTGGGACACTTTTGGCTTTCCAATGGATCTTACTCAGGTTGTAAGGGTTCTTCACCTGGGTTTGATGTTAACAGAAGATGTTGACTTAAACCTCTTAAGAACCTCATGATCATTTTTGGTCTCTGTTTTAGATTAATTGGCAGCGTCTAATTCTATATTTCTGACCCATTTTGCAGCTGATGGCAGAGGAGAGAGGTGTGAAAGTGGATGTTGAGGGCTTTAATCAAGCAATGGAAGATGCTAGGAATCTGGCAAGAAGTGCTCGTGCAAAAGTATGTTTTATGGCTCTGATAGGTGCATTAATCAATGTATCAGATGTAAGAACAGTGAATGGGGTGCAAGTTAGTATAAAGATCTGCATTTTTCACTAATCAAATATAGAATCCAGTACAAATGTGTGACAGTCAGAAGATAATCCAATTGGTGGAGTTCGGCTAGAGCTTTCTATGAACGATCTTCTCCATGAGCGCCAGCCCTTTTTTGAGTGAAATTCAAATGTTAACTAGTCTTAGCTAGCTAACGAACTCCTTAATTAGTCTTTCAAGTACTAAAGCTCTTGGATACAGACCCTTAACAAGTCCTCTAATGTCATCTTAGGCATTTTATATCAGTTCTACTCGATAAAGGGGTCTCTGCGTAGTGCCATGGGTATTCAAAATTACCGATCCACGACACGGCTCTTCCCCATAGTTTCCTCAAAAGATGGCCAATGGAAACAGTAAGAAAAAAACGATATCATGTAATTAAGTGATCAAAGTCCACAATGGGGTTGGTCCAATACATGATCTGTCAAGCCTGGAATTACTGACAAAGGTAAGATTTATTTGTGATGGTCATTGGGTAAGCAACAGTCTTTTCAAAAGTTTTTCCAGCTGAACTGCATATAACCTGAACCTTGTGCTGCAACCACATTGTGAAAATGAGGTAAAAATAAGCATTAATCTATCCCATGTCCAAACCTGGATCTTTCATCCTAAACAACATAGTACTAATCATATTATAATGACTTGATTTGTCAACTTTGGAACTTGAATATCCCTAGAAGGTGTCCTTGTTGGAGCGCTTGGGAACTGCCAAACAAGACCGGCTCTTTCCCAATACAACGTGCTCAGTTCTTCAAAAAATGACAACATTTCCTCAGAATTGAGAATTATTGCAACAAATTCCTCATTTGGTATTGTTGTATGTTAAACTTTAAATAGTCGAAAGGTGAAAATTTTGAGGCAAACATCTTATTTAATATCATAATCTACTGTCTGAGCAGATAAAGGATAATCTTGAACAGTTCCATAAAATGCTTTTTGAGTAGGCAAATCTGTGAGACAACTTTGATCAATTTCTTCCAGTGTTCATTCTGCTTTGACTACTGGAGGATTAGTTTATTTTTCTCAAGGAATCAGCAAACATCTTCATTAACGTATCGAATAGTGGCTGTCTATGAAATAGCATCAATCTTGTCCTTCCTATGTTGTCGGCTTCGATTCCACTTAGTATCTTCTTGATCCGTGAATTGACACTCTTTTTATATGCTTTTGAACCCAATACCTTCTGAGCAGTTTGATTTGTACTGGCTATGAGCAATGAGGAAATCTTCAAATTGATAGCAGATGTCAATGGATTCCTTTTTTTTGGCACAGGTACCAACTATGGTTAAATCAAGACTCGAACATCAAGATTTGGAGATCTGAATCTTTTTCTGGAAGATTCAAATCATGCAAAGTACAAAAATATCAAAATTTGCAAATCTTATCAAGGATCATGTACTTTTACTACAGTTGTACAAGTATACATCTTAACATCACGTCTCACACATTCAGCACTTTCAAAAGATATAGCACTAAATGCTACATGGTCTGACAATTTTCCATATTCTTATAAGAGTTCAATAAGATTCCGTCGCATACATGGTTCACTTATATCGCAATACCCAATTGTCCTGTCGAGCTAATTAACTCCCTTAGCAATCTTCCTGATTAGTTAATCCTTACTCAGGGACTCTTCAAGCTAATGAGCTGTTTATGGTCTTCTCAGGCATTTTTTATTATTTTATTCATTGGAGGCTTGTACATTTAGTGCTATCGGTGTTCGAAATCGCAGGTCCCCCTGACAGTTTTTGAATTTTAAATTAGAATTTCTAATTAGTAAGTAGACTAAATATTTCATCCTTGACGTCATTAAGTCTGTTGCTTTTATCTATAAAAACTGCTTACGAACCTTTTTGGTGTAGATGGGTGGGGGTCTTCTAGTCATGGAGGCTGAAGCAACAGCCGAATTACAGAAACGTGGTGTTTCTCCTACTGATGACCAAAGCAAGTATATTTGGCATCAGGTTCGCCACCTCTTGTCTCACCATTTACCATGCCCTATCGAAGTAAATATGTGCTTCACAAAAATTTGCTTTCTTCTATGAAAGATTTCGGTTTGAGCGAGCTTGTACTGACAACTTCTTTTCACAGGTCCACAGCAGCATACTTAGGGCAGTTTTTGGCAAATCAGGCTTTCTGGAACATGTATCTTCAGATGAAATGGATGAAGACATCGGTTTGGTTCTTGATAGCTCCAGCTTTTATGCAGAGCAGGGTGGTCAGGTTTATGCTAAATCTCACCCACTCGATGTAGGTGGAACTAGTGTCAGCTAGATTGCAGGATGCAATATTTTTTAGTAGTTTTCTGCATAGCTTATCATGCCAAAGGGGAGGACACTTCTAGTAGTTGCAGAAATCTATACGTTCCAGTATGATACTCTTATGTCATCCATATCATTTTCTTTAATTTGGTGGTGGATTTAGTACTATAGTTTTTTTCGTTTTTCACTTCGTAAAATTGTCAAAAACAACCATTGTTAGCCAGTTTGAAATTTTGCTGTCAGTTATGAGCTTAAGCTTGTTATGTTTTTTATTTTATAGCCTGTTTCTGCTTGAAGTCCTGTTGTACTTTATTGGCAAATGATAAATTCAATTCACGGAAATACTGAACAGAATACTTGCTTACTAAGTCAGTTTCTGTTTCTAATCTTTTGAAAAAGGCTGATGCTAATAAGGCTCAGAAATTGATGAGGTCAGGTGATGTATATGCCTCCTTACTTACATCTCTGTTATTAAGTTAAATATTTATCTGGCATGCCTATTCTAATTGGTATTTTCAAACTGCTCAGGTTTTATTTCAAAGTAGTGATAATTGTAATGCAAAGCCCATGTGTTTGAAGCATATATGTTTATCTTAGACCCATTTGTCAGGAAGACCTCAGATTTTTAAATCTTAAGAGCATAATTTGTTTGAGCATGATGAAGTAACAGGCCGTGTATGAGGGAAAGCTGATTTCCTTTGTCTTATAGAAAAAGTGCATGCCTAGCTGTGCTTTACGTATTTTGATGTAGTTATTTGAAGTTGGGTAAACAACTTAGAAATTGCAGACAATATGCTGGCACTTTCTGACTGCAATATGTTTTTGTGCTGTGTATTGCAGATTTATGATACCGGATTAGTGGAAGGTCCAAATGGATTATTTGAAGTTAATAATGTCCAAGTTTATGGTGGATATGTGCTACATATTGGTCGATTTATATCCCCCAGCGGGAGAATATCTGTAGGGGATAAAGTTTTTGCCAGAGTACTTCCTTTCCTTTACCTTCCACGTGTCATTTATTATTTTCAAACAGTTGCATTTTCTTATTTTCTGTTCTTGTTATATTGATCATTCCACACATGTCAATTATTATCAAACAGTTGCATTTTCTTATTTTTGTTTTTGTTATAGTCATTGACCAGCATTTTCTGATTTTTTATTCTTTTATATCGCTCAAAACAGGTTGACTATCAGAGACGTTCACTTGTTGCTCCTAATCACACCTGCACACATTTGTTAAATTATGCTCTCAAGGTACAAATTATTTTCAACTTTGAGTTGACTTCAACTCTGGTATGTGGAACTAAAAGTGAAGAATTTTTACTTCAACATCTTCAAGCATGCACTGTTGAATTTTTAGCTACATCCACTTTGTTGATCATCATAAAGACCTCTTCAGTATTTTATAAGTAAATAGCTTTCTTGTTTACATTGTATCATAGTTGTCCGTTCTGGAACAGAACGCGTTCCAGAACGTTGTCCGGAACAAGCCTCGGAAAAAATGATTTAGTACGTATTTGTTTGAAAAATAATAATATAAAAGCTCATTGGAAGCTAGACCTAATGACAAGAGTAGACCTAATGACAGACCATAAGGGAGAAGCCCATTGATGTGATTGCTCATCAAACTTTGCTGCAGGATCATCATCAAACACTTGATGTGGCTATTCAATCACAAGCTGTAATGACTCAATCAAATGATGACAACATTGATTATGTTAAATAGGGAAGAGTTAAGATGTCTAGTAAGGTTTTATTGGCTTTTTCAGTTGTTTTGGCAGTTAGGACCTTATTTAGCTGTATTTGGAACCTCAAATATATGTTAATCATTTAAATCCCATCTGAACCATTGTCACAACATCTAGGAAACAGCTTTTCTAACATTGATTGAAACCATCAAAAAATGTTTACTGTTTGAATGTATCCAAATTGCATATGCATGGACTCTGGATTGTTGACACCAATCGAACGGTCAAAGACTGTTGCAAACATATGCTTCCAACAAACCAGGATAAAGCAATATCTGATCAACATAGTACTGATTGTTTCAGATTCCAGATCAGTGCTTATAGAAGTTGGCCCATTTTTTCTTTTAGTATTTACTACTTTTTAGGTGTTTTTTACATGTTCTGGACCAGTACGTTCTGGAACGTATAGTACATTCCGGCCCATTTTGGTCGGAGTGGGTTTCTGAGCCTTGTTTGAAATCCTCAAAAGCGTCAATGATTACATGCCCCCGCTTTTATCAGTGCTCGTTAGACTTCAATTCTCGTCTCCCCTCCATTGCTTGCCATTTTTCTCTCATGTTTTTGAACTTATATCTTCTATTATTTTGTGTTGTGCTCTTTTTCGCACATTTTGGAGACCCTGACAACTGTATGTGGCAATTTATCTTTTCTGTGTGTAGGGAAATTCTAGGCCAGTATTTTGTAAGTACTTTATCTTGCTATGTGCAACTTCATCCTTTTTAGTCATGCAGAAATGTGATGCTACTGCTGCCTATCTGCAGACTGTTCTTGGGAATCATGTAGATCAGAAGGGTTCATTAGTAGCTCCGGACAAGCTTCGATTTGATTTTTCACATGGTATGTAACGATACTGTAAGTTTCATGTTTTTTGTTAAAACATTTTTTTCCTTTGGAATTCAGGTGTATGCTTTCAAATATGATCCTTGAAACAATGACGAAAGGCAAAACAGTAGAATCACTTTCAAGGTACTAGATCAATTTGGCCTTTACTCCTTTGGCATTTTGAAACATTTCCAAGGCATTTTACATGTCACAGGGAAAAAACTTGAGAGCCTATATCCAATAAGATCGTTAGAGATGTTAATGGCTTGTGCCTCATCATACTTTCAGCCCAGTGGCCCACCTTACATTCTGAATTTTGCTAGTAAGATTGACACACAATTTGTCTTAGTTGTCTTTGCAATTCACAAGCTAAAAAGAAGACTGCAGTGCTAAAAGATGGTAATGACCAGTCATCACTGCTAGAGCTCTACTCAATCTTCATTCTGAATGTTCTGACAATTTCTTTGAACAATTTTCCAAAATTGCTTATTTCACAAGAGATCAAATAATGTATATTTGCGGATCTTTATGTTTCAATCTGTAGCTATCAAAGAGAGAGAATAGAATGGCTGCTGAGACATGGTCTATGGGACCTAATGCCCATTAAGATAATACAATACCTAACCTGAAGTAGTTTAATAGTTGTGAGTTGTGACTAATAAAACAGTGTAAGTGACCAGGTTTTATCGAAAGTGCTGTGTCAAACGTGATGACTCTAGTAGAGTTTTCCCTGTGATGTGCTTTAAAGATAAAAGGCTAAAAGAGGCATCTCTCCTTTAGTGGATTGCACTTATTAAAAGGGCTGAAAATCTCAGCAAAGGAGGAGGCTAGGTTGTGTGCATCAAGGAGGAGAGGAGCAAGATTTGCTGCGGAATGCTTAGAGCTTTTCTGCTTCTATCGTTTTGAGCCTTTGTTGACATATAGAGCTTGAGATGATGGACATTTCAACTACGGGGTCACCCGACTAGATTGTCCTGGACAAAAACAAACTGCCTAATATACTCATGTAGAGTTCGGTGCTCACTAGGGTCTAATGTAGATGTGGATGCTATCTTCTGAAGGTTGCAATGCAGAAATATGCCTTTGCATATCTATCTTATCTAATGTAGATTGCAACACATTACCGTGCACCTGCCTATCTACCTTTTTAAAAACATAAGTACAAGTACTCAAAACCTATTTTCTTAGTTGTAAAGTAAACATAAGAGGGTCATCAAGCAATTTCCTCTTGTTCATAATGTATCGATACTCCATAGGAACAATAGATATGTCATGTATTATAATCCTGCCTCAGTGTGAACACGTTGGACTTATAAATTGTAAATTGTATATATTGAAATGACTCACACCGGACTATGGTGTTTTGGAGAACATGTCAATAGCAGGTTTTAGTCGACTTGTTGACATGCTTGTATTTCATATGAGGTACCAAGTCTTAATTTAGAGGCCATTGGACTTACCTCCTAAAAAGTAGGAGCCGACCGGTCAATAGGACACGTGTCATATGCTCACTAAGACGCTTGGTCCAATGCATGAGTAACACATGTCGGACGATCATCCTACTCGCTTGCCTATGTGTCAGGGTATTGCCAAGTGGCGAGTGTCGGTTGTGCATGGAGTATGCCATGTGTCAACGTTAGGACGGGTTAGGGTCAAGTGGGTGCTTGAGGTAGGAGGGCGTGGGAGCTTAAGAGGGGGCAGCGTCTTGAGTATGCCTCATCTTTCTACAATGCAGTAGGTGGCTAGAAGGAGACTTAGCAGCAGTGCTCTTAGGTGTTTATGCTAGGATCTTAATATTTACTTTCAGGAGAAATCAATAAAGTGGATATTTGGTGCCTACTTTGGTGTCCTTAGGTTTTAGTTACGACGAACGACAAGTAAATGTGGCAACAAGGAAAACTACTACATTACCATGAAATTGATGATTAGGCTTGATTCTTAAAAATCTCAAACGTTTTCTCGAAATAATAGCCACCTCACGTTTTAGTCTGTAATATTTACACTTGTTTTCACTCACCAAAGAATGTAAAACAAAAAGTGATAAAATTCGAAAAGGTAGCAAGCTAATTTCTAGAAATAGAAAACATGTAGAGTGCTGCCTTGAATCTTATTGTTGGCTGCCCTGTAAATGGGTGTCGAAGAATCCGCCAAATCGCTTGTAGGCTGCCAATGATGGCTTCGCCAAATGATTTTAATTCCTCTTCCAATCTTGACCCCAATCGAAGAAAAAATGCTAAGTTTGAAGATCTTTTGCTTGCTGAGATTTCAACTCCCCAATGAGCCCTAATGTGACTTCAAATAGATGCAATTTCTTGCTTCAAAATGGACAATTAGAGGTCTGAAATCACAGCACAGGCTTGGCTGTAAAAGTGCCCAATAGGTACCCAAAACTCCTCCAAACAACGAGCAAAAATGTCTCCAAGAGATCAGCAATAGATAGAGATTCAAAAGTGCTTTAAATTCTTCACAAATTTTGACCAAACTACTATAGATAGCAAACACATCTCACATCCAAAATATTGCTTATCGAATGGATTTTGCAATTTCAGATCATCTACAAAGATCTCAAATTTCAATTTCCTGATTGCTATGGGCTGTGCCTGTGAAGGAACTTAGATAGGTGCCCAAGGCTCCCATTTCACCCAGAAGATTCTGTAACAAAAGCTATGATGGGAATCTATAAAGAAGATATCAAAAACTCAATATAGGAAGTGTGCTACACCTTCTCAGAGTAAAATTTGATGGCAGCAATTCATGGTGACCTCAAAACACCTTCAAGATGGCCGTTGGAGGTCCAAGAACTTCTTCAAAGTTGAAGCCAGTTGCTTGAAGACAAGTAGAAAACAGCGTAGGAAACCCACGTTCAGCACCTCACATAAGTCATGCAACAAGACTTTCAAAAAGCTAATGTAGGTACTACTAGGAATGCAATTTACAGTTTGGAACTGAATTTTTTTAGAAATTTATAACAATGCATGACGTGTTTTTCCACCTGCCCAGCTATTTCATACAACATCACCATAGTAAGTAGTTGCTCTATTCTTTTCTTTCTGCCCTTTTGCTCCTTATATAGCCGTTATTTCCCTCTGGCTTCCTCTTCCTCCAACTAGCTTCATCCCCTGATCTCTTCCACCTGGTTGCCTCCCCTTTCTTTTCTCCAGGTCGTCCTCATTCCCTTCTTTCTGGATTCTTCCTCTTGGCTCACTTCTTACGGCTATTTGCCCTTCCCTTTGTGGCTCGTCCTCTGCCTCTGGAATTGTGAACTGTTCGGGAAGCCCTTCAAAGCTTCCCAAGAACTATACAGGGGTATCCCTAGTCAGCAGCAAGAAGGTTTGGGCCAATTGTAATTTTGTGTACTCTATCAGCTTACAATCCTACATGATCACCTTCTCAGAATGATTATTGTATTGCTTACAGGAAAGCCAATCACTCACGTGGATCTGGAAAAGATAGAGTCTATCGTTGCTAAACAAATCAAAGATGAGGTGCCTGTTTATGCAAAGGAAGCAAGCCTTGTGGAGGCCAAGCGCATTATGGGACTTCGAGCTGTTTTTGGTGAGGTAAATATTTGCAGTTATGGTTTTCATATCTTCTGTTGGTGTCCTATTTTAAGTGGACAAGATTCGTGACTCTGGTAGTTCCTGGTTGCAAACATGCAAACCTCTTTAAATTTTCTACTGACACATTGTGGCGCATAGAATAGTCTGCAGCTGGACTGTAAATTTTTTGGTTGAGTAGTATTAGATTTTGCTTATAATTGCAGGTTTGACAGAAGATATAAAACTATGGCAAGAAAGATGTGATTGATCCTTGGTATTGTTTTCCAGTCATTTCTTATATCATGTATGATATGCACTCTTTTTATGAATCAGTTAGCTTTACTATTTCGGAAACCTTCATTGTGGATGAGTTCATGTAGTGTTGTATTTCCTATGGACGCTGCACATGTTGTGTGGTGGACAAATATCTATCTCTGTATGAAAGTAAATTTTTAATGCACGTCACCAACACATGCCTGTGAAACATCTTGTCTGCAAATTGTCTTCTGTGATGCTTTGTGGGCACTGGGGAGTTTAAGTGCGAGGAGTCTTTTTTTAGTAATTTGTATTTTGTAGGCATGTTCTATGTTTGCAAGAAAGTCTTTGCTCTATTTACAGGTCTGCCTTAAAGAAATTTGTTCCACAGAATCTGAAATTTTCGATTGGAAATTTGGGGCTTTTCTTCGACTACGTGCTACATTATGCGTTATATAGCAGCATGACGTCATAATACACATCTGTTAGGCATTTGCCATTCGTGATAATCAAGGTTCACGATTGTCGTAATGATATCTGGTTTCTAACTTTAGAGCTTTAATATACTTATATCAGATGTGTTGAAGTTGTCACTGGTGTTTGGATTAAATCGACCTTACTGTTTGGTTTTGGTGCATGTGCCTGTTCTTTCTCGGGATTTTGTATGATTAAAATCACTTTGTTTATCCCTATAATGTGAAACTAAGTGGTATCATACCTTTGATATTTTAGAATATAAGAATTAATTCCATTGTGTGCTTAATCTTTCTGGTTTATGAATCCATACATTTATAATGTGAAGTGCTCTTCCCTCATATGTCGTGAAACTTTGTTTGCGAGCAACTGCAATCCGCTCTTTGAAACTTATGCTCAGGTATATCCAGATCCTGTTAGAGTAGTCACAGTTGGAAGGCCCGTTGAGGATCTGTTAGCTGACCCAGAGAATCCACAGTGGGCATCCATCTCAACAGAATTTTGTGGAGGTATTGCTGTCAAATCTACATATTTGTTGTCTCCAGGCAATCGAATGTAAAAATATTTCCTCTATTAATCCCATTATTTGTCTATGCTACAGTTGATTTTTTTAGAGGTCTGATTCTGGCTATGGTCCTTAAGGAACACATATTTCAAATACGAGGGAGGCTGCAGCATTTGCATTGATTTCTGAAGAGGGCATTGCTAAAGGTGTTCGCCGAGTCACTGCTTTCACAACAAATGCGGCAAAGGAAGCAATTCGTGTAGCTGAGTCTTTTGCTAGCCATATTGCAAATGTCTCAAAGTTGGAAGGATTGGCATTGGAGAAGGTAAGTAGACATCAAGCTACTCAAACAAAACAGTATTGCACCGGAAGTTTGTAGTTTATTTGAAAAGTTTTGGTATATAATTATTACAAATATGCTGATTATTGTTGTCAAATCATATTGTCCTTGTTTTGGAATCTGAGAAATGTTTGAAGCATTTCTTGCACTTCTACAAGGATTATACTTTGGATGTTCAGTTTCTTTGAAGTGTAATTTTCTTATAAAACTTTTAGCTGGACTTTTGTTTCTAATCAGTGAAGCTATCAGTGAAGCTCCTGCAGCAGTTTCTTGCAGTATTTACGTGAAGCCATATTTGAATGCTGATTTATTTGTTATCTGGTGCTGTATATAGGAAGTGTCATCATTAAAGAGCTCATTGGATGCTGCAATTATCCCTGCAGCTCGAAAAGCAGAGCTGCGGGGTCTTCTCCTTGATCTTCAGGTCTATTACTCATAAGTTTACATCCACAAATTGTATGGTGGTAGTAATTTTTCTAAGTTCAAGATGCTTGGTATAACAGAATATCAAATTTCTTCCGTGCAACTACATGTCTTGCCCCCCACAAATTGGCGGATTGGTTAGGACTTCTCTGCTCCTTGAGATCAGCAGTTCGATTCCAATGATGAATCCACCGCACAAATGAGGACATACAAGATAAAAGAAACTACATTATACCTTGAAGAACAATCTCAATCGCATCATCAAACTTCAAATAGCTAATACTCTAGACCGCAAATTTCCCAAGGACTAAAATTTATGCATGTGGACCGCTGTATGCATTGGTATCAAAGCCGAGAATGATTTCTCACTTGATTAGTACAGAAGGCTGAAATAATAAAACCTCTTTGTCTGTCTCTCTATGTGTATATTTATATAAAATGTCATAGCTGGGCAACGTTTTGAAACGCATGTGGAATGAGCTTCATAGAACATTCCACAATGAACTTCATTCAATGAAACTAATTAGGTGTGCTAGATTTTAAAATTTGGCTGTTTTTTGTACCCATAAGAAATATTTTTCATAGCATTTTGCTCATGAATGGTGTGGTTCCAAAACGGCATTCTGATGCTACTGATCTAGAGATGCTGGAAACAAATAATGCTAAAATTACCTCCATACCTATGGAGCAGAGGAGGCTATCGACAAGAGGAAGATTTCAATGGCTGCCGTATAAAGTCATCTGCATGTGATGGAATACCCCATGCCAGTCAAATGGACCGTAGTTCCGAAGAATTTTATTTTTTTGGTTTTTGAATCGACCCTGGATTCGAATTTTAATTCTGTCTAACCTTTCTTACATTTCAAAATTTACCCCCATATTTCTGACATTTTTAGAAAGTCTGAAAATTTTCAAGGGTTTTAGCAAATCGTTGCGCTTAATTCAAACTTTCTAGTCTTTTTCTTCAAATTAATTCAAATCAATTGTAATCTCAATTACTTTTTTTTTCTTTCTAAATAAAGTCTTCTTTATATGGAATGAGTTTCCTTGATTTGAATCACTGACGAACTATGAATTGGACTAGGAGTGCACATGTTGAATATGCATTCTCTTTTTGGCTTTTCATTTGTTCGATGTTATGATGTTTGTGATGCAAAAATGCTAAAAAGTCTCAAAGAACTTGTGTCATCAACTATAAATTACTTGCTGAAATCCTAATTATATTGTTTCGGTGAAACCCTTAAAGAAAGCTACTAGATCAGCTCATATATCAATATGGCACGGATTCCGAGAAGGTCCTGGCCTATTACGTACCACTTTAGTCCTGGACTAGTCAACCTAAAGCTATCTATTAATATAAAAAAGCAACCATGATTCCATTCTATCTCGGTAAATGACCAAATGGCTAACACTGTTTGTATTGCTCTTAATCAAATGTTTCAAAGACATCTTGACGAGGATGATAACACTCTACTTCTATGAGAATATTTCTTCCTAAACCTTCATGTCCTCTACTATTGGCTCATCTAAGCCTTCTACGTTATGAGAAAAGATGACTTTCTCCTAGATCTACAAAATATTAAAGTATTACAAACATGGACGAGAGAGTGGAGAAAAGTTGAACTACTAATATGGCTAGGATTTGGCCTTTGCCTTTGCTTCTGTCTCTTCTCATTGTTGGCATCTGCGTGAATCCTCCTCAACCTCTACAGAATATTTTTGTTGTTTGAGATTTTGCCACTGCTGCTGGTGCTGCTTCCCCTATCTCAATAACTAAGTTAATATACCCGGGCATGCCTCTGGGCGTACCTCTCTATGTCTGGACCAATGGGGAATGCTTCGTCTGTCTCGATACCTAGATCAATAGGTTTTGATCTTTAGCCCTCTACTTCCTCCTCCCCCAAGTATGAGGCTGCCTCATTTTGCTCCTCTTCCTCTCCATCCTCATCTCCATTTGTCTCATCTCTGTCTACCTATCAGCACCTGGTCGTCATGTGATGTCTCTTGATATCATCCAACATATCGCAATGCCACATCATATAGACTCCCTCATTGACATCTTCCTCCTGAGGACATGGAGGAGTTGTACGATCTTGTAAAAGCTTGCATTCATTGTGACAGGACAGATGCACATTGTGAGAGAATGTGAATGCCCACCACATACATTCCACCATGTGGCTGACAGTAAGAGTGACTCTTGGCCATTGCAATGTTGTGAGAACACTTTTCCTCCAAAACATTAAATTTTCTTATTCCGTTTTCATTATCTGTCGTTTTTAATTTATGTAGTCTTGCTGTCAG
Organism: Diphasiastrum complanatum; assembly: GCA_029204225.1. NCBI lineage: Eukaryota > Viridiplantae > Streptophyta > Lycopodiopsida > Lycopodiales > Lycopodiaceae > Diphasiastrum > Diphasiastrum complanatum. The sequence continues at coordinate 9,759,819 of CM055093.1, read as the reverse complement.
TAACCTCACGGTCTCACTGCTCATGTTTGTCTAGTCAGGACCCAGAGTGAACGAGGCATGAAGATTGTTGTGCACATTGCATGGGTCTGTGGAATTAGCTCTATCTTGTAAGTCATCAAGTTTGGGCCATCTTGCAAAAACAAAGGTTGCACATCAGTCATTACACAAGTTGTGGGGGAGGGGGGGGGGGGGGGGCATGCAAAAAGCACCACAGACCCTGTATGTGGGATCCAGGCTGCAAGCAATGGAGCATCAAAGGGCTGTCCCCAATGTGGTTCATGTACTTCTATACAAGGCACAGTGCACCTCTCTGTCTACCTGCTCCAATACATTGTACACCGGTCAAATTGCTGAGTTGCTTGGCTTTTCCTCAAATTTCCTCTTAAATAAACTTGGCTTCTCAATCAAGCATTGACAGACACCTGTGCAAGATGATCCGAGATGTTAGCAGTAGTCTTACTAATACCAATCTATCTGTCAGTGGAGCAATGAGAACCCTTTCAAACTGAGGATGTCTGGCTGCCTCTATCTCCTCTGCAATAGTGGATGGTCGTGCTTTAGTAAATGTTTCTGAAGGTCCCTGCTCTTTAGAATGGGCTTCCTGAGGGCGTAGCTATTACAAATAACAGGGCCGTTGCAACCACCTGCAGGTACTTGTGTTGGAAGATGAGGATGGTGAGCCCTTTGCTGTAGGTGTCTAGTTGGACCTTGGCCAAGGGGTGAGGGGCCTAGAGGGCCCTACATTGTCTACCAGTATCTAAGCAGGGAACATGACACTTGAGTATAAAGCAATACTCATGGTTCTGCTGTCAAGTCAGGTAGATGAACCCAAAAGTTGCCATACCTAGATGTAACAAATGTCCAGCACGTCCATGTCCAATCATGTTCCTTCAAGTGTTGTTATGACAAACTGTGTGTGCAAATCTGACGAGAGTAACCATAAACCAAACATAAGCATGAGCTTGCAAAAGACCTGAAATTGCAGTCCCAGATCGGAAGGAAAGAACAAGGAAAAACACTATCTATTTGTAACTATGCTGTAATAAAAATTTATAATGAAAGTGAATGAAGGCTATAAAAACTACACTGTGCTCTCCCTGCCCCTAAGAATGATCATCATCGCGACAAAAAGTATGGTAATGATATCTGTACAGATCAATCCACGCCAAAACTAAAAAGGAGACAAAAGAGTGGGCACAAGATATATTGACTCTCGTTTCTTTATCCACAAAGTATCACATAACTTGCTGCCCTTGTGACCTGTCACTTAGTCCCCTGTAAGCTCTTGGGTGGCCTTGCAATGTGACCTCTTGGCACCACTATTCCATTTCCTGAAGCCTTTATAAGCATAAGAACTGATCAAACCTATCAACCTATTATCATGCTTCTCATAAGTTTTTATGTGAAGAGGCAGATGTTGTAAACCAGGAGATAGGATATGCATCAGTTGCTTGTCTTGTTTGCGCATTGCTACACATTCTTCTTTTAGTTGTAACATTCTGTTTCCCAATTGTTGAGGACTACTAATATGAAATCGGTCTTGGCTTATCAAATACAGTGGGTTTATTACTGACTTTGTGCCCACTCTCTTGGTCCTTGTCTTTGTGCAAGTCCAGAGACATTTGTGGCTAAGCTTAGTGCCCTGTTTAGGCTGGTGAATAAATTGGCTTTGTTAAGTTACACAAGCAGATTGAAGCTCATTAAATGTTCCTATCACTAATCAAGTTCCTTTACTGTGGAAACTGCATGTATGGTACTTCCTGATTATATCTGCAAGGATAGATTGTTTTTTGGGTGGAGCAACATTTCTTTTCTTTCTAGATTGTTTGAGTTATTTTTCTCTATCTGCCTGTGATTGTGCCTAGTTGCCGCTAATAGGCCAGCACCTCCAAGTTGATTTCTGATCGTACTGTCAAAACAAAACCCTGAAGAGGCATGACTGAATAGCCGTAGATTCTGCCAAACATTGAAATTATCATTACATAAATCATTTTTAAACAAAAATTTATTCCCTAAAAGTGCCACGTGAGACAATGGTGTAAGGAGCTTTATGGTCGACGCTATTCAGTGCCGTTCCAGGATTTATGAAGTGTATTAGTTCATTGAAGAGTCCAACATGATCCATATTTGAAGGAAATTTGCATTTCAGGATCGAATCAGGAAGGAGCAGAAAGCTGCAGCAGGGGCTAATTTGCAATTGGCCATCAATACAGCTATTGATGTCGCTGATAAGAAGGCTTCTGATGGTGAAGCTTGTTGTATTCTGCGTATTGATGTCGGTTTAGACACAAATGCAATAAGGGAAGCTGTTACTTCAGTGATGGACAGGCACAAGGTACATGAGATATTTGCGACACTAGGGTTATGTTGAAGTCTACCACAACCAAGTTGGTCTCTAGGTCAATTATCTGGGCATGACAAGCCTAATTGAGTTCTTTGTAAATGCAGGATCTTGCAGTCATGCTCTTTAGCGTGGACGATGTATCAAATAAGGTTCTAGTATATGCTGGCGTCCCGGAAACTGTATCAAAGCGTGGTATTGTTTTACTGGAATGGTTGAGAAAGACTTTGACACCCATAAATGGCAAAGGTGGTGGAGGAAAGAATGGCTTAGCTCAGGGACAGGTAAATAGTAACATGTATTTATCTGCTGTATATACACGGGTGGGATAAATATTGTGGTTCCATAGCTAGGGCTAGAGCCTGTTAGGCAATGATGTTATTTTGGGTCAATAAAGGTGGTATTAGGTGCTACTTCAAGCCCTTTGCTCACTACCTTTTCCTGTATTAATCTGAATTCTCTAGTTTTATTCATGATCAAGCTATACCAAATTGTGCATCTTAATGTGCGGACTTAAGGAGTGGTTTTCACTTGTAATTGAGCTTTTGTGCTGTTTCCAATATAATCGACATAACAATCAAGAAGGTAGGTCTTTAGAAAGAGGTTCCAGTTTAGTCCACAGTCCACACTTTCTCATGCCTTGAGTTATATTTTTCATGCACATTATAAATCTCCAGATGCGTCCTGATTACAGTACTTCTCTTGATAGTGGCCATCTCCAATTGCTATATCTAGAAGTAAGTTGTGTGAGTTTTATGTCGTTTTCTATTTGAGTCCTTAGATGCTGTTCACGAGTGTTGAGCATCCTGCTGCTAGTTTTACAGCACAGCAGCACATTATGTTTGAGTATTCAAACACCCGTCTATGATTTTTCATTTGAGATTATTTGTTGACTTTGTGTTGAAAAAAAGTGGAATGGCATGATGGTCAAAAACTTATCTAGAGTCAAAGACAGACTATTTTCTATTTTTAGCAAATCAAGAGAGTATGGATAAACAAAATCTCTGAAAGATGCCGGCATGGATTGTGCAAAAATGTTGTAATTTGGTATTTTGGAATTCTAAATTTTTATGGTTTCCAGTTCACATGATATGCTTCACATTTCCTTGTGCTGCCCTCGCGCATTTTTTCAACCATTTTCAGGGTTTAAGCCAAAGATTGTGTTATAATCGATTCAGTTAATTTTTTGCTGAGCATTTTATGTCTTTAAGAATATAGATCTCAGCTCTCAAACTTTCCCAAGGTAAGAGGAGAATGCATTTTACACCAGTGTCCAGTTGTTCCAGCTATGAGATTTTCTCTTCCTGCTACAGAGTAATATAATACATGACAAAGTAACATAGTTGAAAGTTGTGTATAGAGGGAATACTGACACATTGATTGACCTACTGTCTTGCAGGGGAGTAATGCCGAGGGTGTAGATGATGCTATTAAACTGGCTCATGCATATATAAATGAGAAACTTAGAACTTAGAAACTTAGAAAACAAGATTGGCACACTTTTGATTCAAAATCACAATTTCCTCAATGCACTCAGCAGAAGAGGTGTACGATTGCTGGAAATTTATGACATTTTTTGCTGATGATTTTCATCACGTTTTGATTTGTATGACCTTATAAAAATTAATTTACTTTGTACATTATTGTCGATTTGACACTTGACTCAAAGGTGTTCCCATGGTTGGTTACACATGCGCTACAGTTTTGTAGTAACTTGTGAAAAATAATTGTTGACACTTGGTATATGCTAATTGATAACAGTCAATTCTAGTCCAGCACAATACAGGAAGGCTAATTTCCATTTATTTATCCTCTCAAGATTGAGAGTGAATCATAACTTACATAACTTGTGTTGCTGGTGTTTTTCGATGTTGTGTGTTCAAATTTAAGTTCATGCTCAATTGATTATGGTTTTTTACTGGAGCTGGCCGAATGCTGGTTATTTATGTCAGTGGACATGTAGATGCCTGTGAGTTGAAGGCTAAAGAAACATTTTTGCAAAGAGTCCTCTTAGCTTTCATCTAAGCAATTTATAATCGTCAATTGTGGTGACAATGTTTTTTTTTTAATCATGTAGTTCATCCGTTTCATTTGTCATTTGTGGAGCATTTGTACATAAAAGCATTTGAAATTGGTTAGCCATAATCCGATTTTCATGAATATTAGCAGTAGTACTTTCAAGGCTGATGCACATAGAATTTAAGTCAATATCCACAGTTTTGGATTTTGGGTGACTTTATGTGTTTGCTTATGGTTGCATCTAAAGCTTGAAGATGGTAGTTCCGGAAGCTAAATTATTGATAAGTTCATTTTATTACATGAAGATGAACTGGTTGTCAAGTGAATACAAATCTTCAGGCTTAACATTTTCAAGCTGTTCCTCACATTACTCTTGGACCTTGGTGTGTTTGTAATCTGGCATCTGTCAAAAATTTGAATCATGTTATCCCACTGCTGGAGGAAGGTAGCTTCTCAAACGAGCTAAAGTATTATTACCTTCTCCAGTCCAGGTCACTTTAATAAGAAACATATTTTAGCTTTACAGTAAGGGGTACGTTCAGCTCAAAAATTTACCATGGCTCTTGCCATCTGCCTTATCATAGACATCTTCATATTGATGAAGAATTCACTTGTCATAATGTAATCAGACATTTTTAAAAGTTATACTTCATTCAAACAACTTGATTTGGACTTCCAACAAATAACCTCATAGTAATCCTTTTGGCGATATTAAAGAGAACAAGTGATAAACAGAAGTGATGTACCAAGCTTTTCTTATTTAGATATCATTGCTATCATGCTGATAATGGCTTTTTTTGTACTAAGGCTTGCTCAAAATTGGTATATTGATTTTTTATCTCTTATATATATATATATATATATATATATATCATAGTTCCTTGTGGTACTGCCGTTATGGTACCGCTGGTACCATAATGGTGGTGGTACCACCATTATGGTGCTGCCTTGTAGAGTGCGGTACCAGGGTGGTACCACAATATATTATTATTTTTTATTTTTTTAGTATTTTGTCCTAATATTCTTTAATGCTGTATCAGCCCAAAAAAAGCCAAAAGATATTGTTTTAGCTATAAATTTACCCTGAAATGGATTGCTCTCGTCAACAGCTTCAAGCTGATACCCATATTGCCCACTAAAATACAATAATCTATATATATATTTAAATTTATGTACACTTTTGCGCATGGGTATGGGTGCACCATGCATGCTCCTCCCCTCACCCATGCATGAGCTTTTCTAACTAAAAAACTTGGGGAGGAGGATGCATGTATGGGGAAAAGGTTGCATGGCCCTCCTCCCATGCATCCATCTAAGGGGCCCACTCCAAATTCAAATTATCCTTTACCAACACACATAATGTTTTGAAGTGCATGTACATACTTTCATGGTGAAAGGTGTTAAACAAATGAGACTTTCATGATAAAAAATTTGAAGGGTGCTCTAAGGATTTTTTTAATTATCAGACTTTTCACGGGAAAGGTTGAAATAAAAATGCATTTCTATGAAAATCGGCCTCCATTGCCCGTCAACGACGGGCACTCTTACTAGTAGTAGTAGTAGTATATATATATATATATATATATATATATATATATATATATATATATAGATATATTAAATATTAGAAAAAATATATATTATGGTACCGCGGATCAGTACGGATCCGCGGTACCCAGATCTGCGGATCCTGGTACCGCTGGATCTATGATATATATATATATATATATATATATATATATATATATACTAGTTGTGAGTGCCTGTTGTTGACGGACAATGGAGGCCGATCTAGATGGCGGCCGATGATTTGGATTTGGATTTCGAGTCTTTGGAAAAATTCGAGCCTTCGAAAAAATATGAAAGGTTTCGGAAAAATTCTAGTCTTCAAAAAATTCGAGTCTTTGGAAAAAAAATCAAGTCTTTGGGAAAAATTGAGTCTTCGAAAAAATTTGAGTCTTTTGAAAAATTTGACTTGACAGTAGTACAAAGAGTCCTTCGATCCTCCGGATAAATTTGATCCTTCGGATAAATTCGAGTTGTGAGTGCCCGTTGTTGACGGGCAATGGCAGATTTGTGTCGATGGCAAACGTGCTCGCGCGCATGTGCATGCATGCCCGAATGGCTTTGTGTGTGTGTGTGCACCGTGTTTGTGTGTGTGCGAGTGTGTGTATGTGCATGTGTTGTGTGTGCAATGTGTGTGTTTATGGAGTGTGTGTGTGTGTGTGTGTGTGTGTGTGTGTGTGTGTTTATGGAGGGTGTGTGTGTGTCTGTGTGTGTGTGGGTGACGACTGATGATTTGGACGACAACTGATAGTTTAGGAGGAAGTTTTGAACACCTCTCGTCCGAAGTTCTGACCGTTTCTAAAAAACAGTTTTCGTGCGACGACGCTGGACCAATTCTCGGAAATGCTAGAAAGTAGTCCATATAGTGGCATTCCCCCCGGCAGAAAGGGTGTTTCTGGACAAATGGTGGCAGAGTTGAGCTGCAAATGGTCCTATTTTTTCGTGGCGAGCCACGCACCTGTGGACACCTCCCGTTCAAACTGTTTTTTACCGCGTTTAGGGTTTCTAATTCAGACACATGTTTCACTGTAAAGACTGAACCGTTTGGAGCTTGGTTTAGTCCTGTATCGTTTCGACGTGCAACATAGGATGGAATAGACTTCTTGCAAAATGGACTCCGTTCGTTGACACTGGACCAGTTCTCAAAGATGTTGGTCCATTTAGTGGCATTCCCCCTGACAAAGAGCGTTTGAGCTACAAATGGTTTTGTGGGTTCGTGTTGAGTCCACGAACCTGTGGACACCTCCCGTCCGAAGTTTTGACCATTTTTGACTGAATCCGACCAATTCCTAGCTCGACGGGCACTACATTTAGGGTTTCTAACTCGGACGCACATTTCGCTGTGAGTACTGAACCATTTGGAGCCTAGTTTAGTGTTGTAGGTTCGTATCGGCGTGCAGCACATGACAGAACAAATGGTCTGAAAAATAAACTTCGTTCGTCGGCGACACTGGACCGGTTCTTGTGGATGCTGGATCAAATTCTACCTAACAAACAAATAAAAGTAAAAACACAAACATAAACTATCTATGTTTAATGTTAACGTTACACCGACATTATGTTGGCCATTTCTAAATACATAATGAGAAACAAAACATTAGCATTAGGCTTTATGATGCTTGTGTGTGTTATAGGGTGCCTGTGTTTTTGGTTTTAAGCTTGGACCACTTAAATCTTGGTTTTGAAACACTACAAAATGAATTTATTAGTTTAGTGTATGCAAAGAAGATAGGTAGAATAAAGCTTACAACCCCATCTTAGTAATAATAGCATGTATGGCATATGGTTTATATATGGCATGAGCATCATTAAAAGTGGCTAATATCACGGAAATGGATTCTCCAAGTGAATCTCTAAGCATGATGCATTATGCACAATATGTGCTCAAGAATGTAAATATTATTATCATGTACTGCAAAGAAATAACACAAAGAAATGATACCAAGTCAAGATAAACTCACTTGAAAGCATTTTGAATATGAATTTTTTTTTTGAAAGTGAACCACTTTACTATGAGAATCCAATGGCATTTCCAAAGTCAAAAAACGATGTTAAACAAAGAGAAATATTGGGCTCACTACTATTTATAGTGTAATGTCTTAGTAAGTGGCTCACTACTATTTATGGTGTCATTCTATGGCATTACCAGCACATTCATTGGCAAGGAATATGATTACGTGGTCCACTGGTCCTACAACAACAATGTATCTGTTAGTATAGATTTGTAGTGCAAAGTTCATGCCCTTATATCTATTATGTTATATCCATGCGAGATATATGACACTAAGTTGACTCACAACTATTGGAGTCTGGGGTCCTTCCTTCAGTTCGTAATTGTTTTTAGACCCCTTTAAAATACATTTGAGACTATTTTAAGATGCTCCTAATTTGGGCCCTAATATTTGAATATTCATATTTCCCTCCAAGTTAGATTGAAGGGGGGTAGCTTTTGCTTAGTATAAATAGGCACAAAGGCTATTCCTTATTCAGTCATGAGTTTGGAGTCTTGAGCTCTTTGTAGTTCAGTTCCATCTTTGTATTGGAGATCTTTGTTGGAGATTTGCCTAAGCTATCGGCAACCATTGATTTTATTAGTCTTCTTTATTGGAGAATGCTTGTGAATGATAATCATCTTGCCGCTTTTGGGAATGTTACTTTCTATCTTTCATGCTAAATTTGTAGATACATTCTTAACTTGGTATCAAAGCACTTCTCTTCACTTCCATTCCTTGGTGGGAGTGCTCATTTTTATTTTATTTTATTTCTCCAAACTTTGGCCAATTAACATTTTTTATAGCGGATCTTTGACGGACAAGCAGTGGAAGTTCTTTTACTGGTGGCTAAAAATAACTAAAGACTTTGCAAATCATTTTCGGCAACTATTTTAGGGACTCCTATCTATTCTGCAAGTCTAGTAACTCAAATATCCTAAGCTATTGAGAACCAGCATTTCAGATTATTTTTAATGGATCAATCATCGGCCGGGTGTCAAAGATTATAAAACTTCCCATCTCCTACAAAAAAGTCATCAGATCTGCAGCAGCACATGCTTGCTTGCAGGCTTGCCAAACCCTCTTTCACTATTCACAGTCTTGAACCATTGTTTGAGCTGCAAAATCTCTATTCAGCATAAATATGATTTGCTTTGGACTTAGTGGTGGTCTTTGATTTCGCATAGTAGTGCCTAAACAGTTCCCTATGATGGGTAGAGAGGATCAGCATCACTGCTATAGACAGGTATGCCAGATCTGTTTTTTTAGATGCTTTTGTTGAGAAACCCTAATGACACCTCTACATTCAACTAAGAAATTCTTCTCAAGTCAAAATCATCACACATATGTATAACATACTTGAAAGAGAGATTCATACCGATAAGGCATCGTCCATCCCCATTATGATCTTTCCAAATTCCGAGATGTAAGAATGCTCTATCCACCAATCACAAGCGATTGCAAGCAGATTTCCATGCCTGTTTAATCGATCCAGCAGGATTCAACAGCCCACTTTAGACTATTCTCTGATACCGCCATAATTAAACACATTTCGCATGAAAAATCTATCCAGGTTCTCTATTGACCTCGACCTCGACCTCAGCCTCCCTTTTTCAAAATATGGACAAAACTTCTGTTCTAATCAGCCAAAGAAGTCTAAGCCACAATAGGTTCATCTGCCATGCTTTCCGCCCCTCCCTGCTCTAGATCTCCCAATAATGATAGTAATATACATCAATGCGTTTCTGTGGTGATTGATAGCAGGAGCAGAAATCAGCTGGGCTTCAATTTGTGTGTGAACCGATGATAGCAGGTAGGATCGGAACAATTGAGCTTCTTTGGAAGATGGTGAGGTTGAAAGAAGATCCAACAAAGATGAGACTGTCTTGTTTGCCTGTCTACGCATTGCCTACTGGGAAGGATAAGATCAAAAAACTGATCAAAGCAAGTCAAATGAGGACAAAATGTGAGCATTTTTGTGTGAAATTCTATCAATCGTCCGTCAATCATCGCCGTCTGTTATGCCATATTGATCAAACTCCCATGATTCTTTCAAATCCAAAACCAGCATGAGAAGTCGAGGAGACACACCCGATCGAGAGAGAGAGATGGGGAAAGAGAGAGACCCTATCGAGAGAGAAAGCGAGAGCGAGAGCGAGAGCGAGCTAGCAAGCGGGGCGGGGCAAATTTTTTTTTGAAATATGTGTATGCAAAAAAAAAAAAAAGATTGTATGTGTTATTTTTTGACCTTATTTTTGGAAATGTATTTTAGTTTTTTTTTTTTTTGTAAAATGCGTGCGGGCAGAGCGTGACTTTTTTGGCGATACAGGGTTAATTTTTTGACGGTAACCCTTACACTCTCTCTCTAATATATATATATATATATATCCAAAGGCAAGAGGTTCTTAAACTGGTAGCATAGCCTTCAATAAGTATTGTGTGAATGAAGGCCTGATGAGACTAGCATTTGGATTATAGTAACAGAGCATGGTGTTAGATGTTGAATGAAGAAAATGCAGGTCACAATTATATTTGTCATGTGAGAATCTGTAGCTTATATGTAATAGCTCATCCTTTTACAAATTCTTCTTCAAATGTGTGAACAATTATATAGATCTCATTAGTGACCAAGTAACCTTCAAAATTTAAATTCATATTCAATCTATAACCACCAATTGATAATGACTTGTTGTGGACATAGCTTATTAAAGTCAAGAAGTAGATAATGTTACCAAGTTACGCATACATTGTGTGTTGGCATGGATTGTACAAACGAGAAATATTGCCAATAAAGCATACTTGTAATTTGATCCTACAACAAACTTGATTTGAAAAAGCTCTTGATCCTTGACATTGAATATTTTACACCAAGTAATTGATAGCTATTGTACTTATAATTTTTCATCTCCAAGAATTCCAAACCTAAATATGAATGAAGACATGTAGTTCTCTTACATCATCCTTCTCAATTGTACATGTTAGTATCCATAAGATGAACTCGATTGTTGAGATGCAATATTGTTGGAATTTGAACGATGCATTTGATGTGTCGAGTGGTCATTAAGGTGAGTGTAATCTTCCCACATTGGTGAGTTGGTGTATTGGGCTTGAGTTTGGGCCCACCTAGGGTTGATTCTCGAGGATCCCATGGGTCATAATACCAAAAAAGCATTGAGGTTGAGAGTAACTGATGGATTTCATAATGGGCTTCCTTTTTATGTCGTGAGTTGTGCACTACCATGGTGGGCGGGCACACTATCCCTCAATTGGTTGCTTCTCATAAAGAAGGATAATAATGTTTCACATCCGTATTTCATCTTCTTCAAGAGCCTCGAGATTTTTTTGTTTAATGTTTGCATGAGAGTTAAGACTTCAATTTCCTACCATGCTTGCCTATACATTTTTCCTTCTTCTTTTTGAAAAGATGACGACTCAAAACTATTGTATTATAAACATGTGTACGAATCTATAGACAACCAAAACAATCATAACTATTGAGGTACAAGTTTACTCATGGTGGCAACCCTTGATTTATAAGGGCTAGATAACCTAACTAGTATGATGCTTCTTGGTTTCCAAGGGGAGGCTCGAACCTGGGACCAAAGAAATTTTGGATGTCAAGCTGTTACTAGTATGATGAAGCAAGTAAAAGGAACTTGCTGTAAAAAAGAGACATCGTTTGAGAGGCCACTAGCAAATAGATGCTTATAGCCAAACATGCAAGTAGCATAGTTTAGACACCCAATGATAGAAATAGGTGCTATGCCCCTAGAGAGAATGAAGTTGTTTTTTGCTAGCCAATTCGTCCGAAAGCAAACTCACTTTACACAACACACAAAAGAGAAGAGAATCCATTGAACTCCTAAACAAGTAGTATCCACGTATATTATAGGGTGCCTTGAACTTGGTTTATTTTGAAAGAGAGATCCAAAAGAAGTGATTGTGGTGGTCAAAGAGATAGGGGATGGTAGCCCTTTCATGCCTCTCTTTGAAGATTTGCAAAGCTTTAAACTCTTTTCTGTAAGGTCTATATTATTGTGTCTGGATTCGACCGATCACTCCTAGGCCCTTTGTCCATGTGTGGGGTGTGAAACTTGAAAAATGCAAACACTAGCATTCTAGCAATTTACTATGCATCAAGATCCCTCATTAAAATCAATTACCTCAAGGATTGGACCCATTCAAGATACTCCAACTTGAAAAGTTATAGCGTGGTCTTAGCCATGTACTGTTAGTTTTTATTCATAGTTTTTAGCTTGGAAGATTGGTCACTCCCTCAATTGGCTAGAAAGCAGTTCACATGATCATCCAGTCCTGTCTTTGATGACATTGTACGATTTTGAGCTCTCTGCCATTGGATATCTTAGAGCTCTTATTTTAAAAAGTATTGACGAGCTTTCAACAAGTGGGGGTCAACGAAAAAAAGGATTATATGCTTTCAAGTAAGAATATGTCTTAAACTATTCATGTGTTTTGTTTCATCTAGCACTCAATGGTTGTGAATTGTTTTTTTTTTTCTAAATCTTATTTTTCTTTTGCAATTCAGCTTTAGTCACCAATGAAAATCTGAAAGACAAGGACATTATTGGAATTGAGTGCAGTACTTACAACCAAGTCAACAACAAGTCTACTTGGAAATCAACGATATTCTCGAATCAAGTCCAAGATTGCAGAGGCCTTTATGGGCGAAAGGTCGGCAAAATCATTGACCGAAAATTGATACAAGGGGCATGTGATTATTCTGGTATTAGCAGAGATGCATATGACACAATGTTTAAAATTATCAAAGAGGCATTTGGACAAGTACATATAAAAAAATTTCCTATTCCTCGGCCCTCTCAAATCAAATTAGAGAGGGATGTGTTAAACAGGGGTTTGCAAAACATCACTGGTATTCCTTACCATATAAATGAAATTTATAACTCAAAACATGGCACTTTGTCATATGATTCTACCAACAATATGTTTGTAGATCTGAATCATTTACTGAGATTTATTGTAAAGTTTTATGGACTCACAAATGAAAGTGTTGAAAAATTGATATTAGTTCTCAAGTTAGATGAATCAGATGAAGGAATTTTTGCTCACAGGTTTGGTGAGCATATCTGCAATACAAGATTATGTGTCAATGTGAAGTAATAAAGGGACAAAAGCTGGAAAGGGTTAGTGTTGCAATTTTGAATGGGACATTAAGCAATACAATAAACTCGGAGAGTCTTGATTTCAGTGTGCAGTCCGAAAATAGTATTTGGTGGTTGGTAGCTTGTGAAAAAAGTGGATCTTGAATGGATCCAAACTCCCAAAATACTTGGCTAAGGTCTTTGCACAACAAGCTACAAAAGCTAGAAATGGCAAAGCATCCTAATGCTACCTTTGATACACATGAACTTGACAAAGCATTCAAGAGACAAAAGAAACTAATAATAGGTACTGATGGCAGCCAGAAATAGAAGCAAACAAGGCTCCCAACAGCACCCTACCACTTTTGGAAACCTCTTAAGATCATACACAAAAGCTTGAAGACAATACACAAAGCAATGCTCTCAATGGAGGAAGAAACTGTGACAATGATCTATTGATCTCTCTCAACAATACAATAAGTTTTTCCACCCTGTTCTCCACTAATTTCAGCCTAATATAGGTGAGAGAGATGACTCTCTCTCCTCTCTCTAAAACTTAGGACCCAAATCTAGGGCACCAGTAGCCTCAAATAGCCAATTTTGGCCTATATGTCCAAATAACATGATTTTGGTGTCATTTTGAAGGTCCTGAAGTTTGAGACTTCTTCAACATGAAGTATATACTAAAATAAAAGTATCTAGTCCTCTTTCACATGTGTGAAATGTTAGATTCAAAACTATGTACAAAAATTGCCAATTTAGGCCTCAAACTAGCTAGGAAATGTTGACAATTTTCACACAGCTTTCCAAGTTTAAATCTATTCTATTGAGTACTAGCAACTAATTCATTTCAAGAATTAATGGTTTTGTGTTTCAAGCTAATATTGTTTTGTTATTATAGGTCTGAGTTCAATTCTCCTAAAATAGTTCATGATTTTGTGTTTCAAACAGGTTTTAAAAGAAGATCATGACATTCTATTTTGGATTTTTAGTAAAATAGAATATCCAAAGATAATTAAGAATCATATGAGCGACACACCACTCAATGTTCCTAGAATAGGTGATTTTAAGGTGGAATGGCATTTGGCTGGAGACCTGAAGTCGTTGAAGTGCATATTCAACGTCTCACATGGAGCAAATTCAAAACATCCATGCCTCTATTGCATGAAAACTACACATGACATGTCGAAGAGCACGAGAGTTTTAAGGGATATAGAAGATCCGACCTGGAAACCAGTACTATCGATTCCGCTTAAAAATGTTCACATTTGTACACTACATGGAGAGGTTAGAATTATTGAAAAATTGATATACCTTCATAATTTGGTTTGCTTGGAATACTAAGCCAGAGTCATTAGCCAAAAAGGCAATAGCTCGATTGGAAGAAGTTTTATCAAACGCGCGACTTCATAAAGGACACGTTAAAATACCAAAGGACGAGAAGCTTTCAGGAAAAACGGGAAATATCCCATGCAAACCAAGTATAGGAGGATCCAAAGCTCGTCATTTCTTATCAAATCATTTCGGAAAACCAACTAAAATCCAGTATTCAATTTGGATAGATGTACTCAATGCCACAAAGGATTTTGAAGAAAAAGGAACAACGAGGATTAAAAAAGTTGAAGTCTGGACAAAGCTTGACAACATGGTCAAATTGCTCAGAAAAGATAAACTATCTAATACTGATGTCCTACTAATTGAGAAATGAACAATTGAGTTTGTGGATGCAGTTAAAGACGCCTGGAGTGAAGATCATATTACGCATTATATGGTAAATCTCTTTTCAATGTAACTAACTCTTTGATTTATAATCTCATTGCACATATGCTAAATTTAAAATGATTAATATGACAATATTTGTATCTCTGATATTGCAGCACATTTTACGACATCATGCATAATTTTTTGCAAAAGCTTACGACAGTGTAAGTATTTGGTCATTACAAGGAATGGAGAAATCGCAAGCCAGAGCAGCATTTCATCGAAATACACAACGCGGTGGAACATCTCAAAAAAATAGTTACATCATCCAGCTATTTCAATGGTTCTACAGGCGTATTCAAATCCGATATAGAACTAGATCAACAAATTATCAGAAATTCAGAAAGGCGTGCAAATTTATAGACGAAAATAATATTGATGCAAGACTCAACCCATAGTAAATTTCATGATATCAGACGAAAAAAGTATATGTATTATATCACATCATGTGTAGTACAATGCAAGGCAAAATCATTGTTTCTCTTTGTCTTTAATGATCAGCTTTGCTGTGTGGTTATGAAGAAATTTTTTTCTATCATATGGATCTAGAAAATCAATCGATCTTCTTTTGCTCAAGTCAATGTATCCAGAGAAAATAGCTAAGGAGAAAGACCTTTTCGGAACTTCCTCAGCTACATAGCCAAATACTTTTATGGCAATGTCTCTCTTCACAAAAATAATTCTATATGTATTTGGAGGGTATTTATGCCCGTTCGAGAAATAGGATAACGCTTTAATTGCCATTATTATTGTCGCAGCATCTGAAGAAAATTTGCTATGATGAATGCAAATCTCTTTATTTACAAAGCACTTCAAATAATTGGACAAGGATGAATCCCTTTGTCATGATCCCTGGCTTTCCCTCAAATATCCCTGCCTTGTTGCAAAGGCATCCACCTCAATAGTAGCCTGTAAAATACGAGCAAAGGTCACATGTCTTGTAGAACAAAATGACTATATTTGATTAAAAATCTCATTAAGATAAAACCATATTTACCTACCAGATCACGCTCATCAGCTTCAATAAGTGCAGCAGTATGTAGATCATGACCAGCACCAATGGTCGTCGAAGCACTGGATGGACTAGTTTTCGAAGACTGTGACACATATCTGCTCGGTCCAATCACAAGTCAGGACCCTGCTCGGCGGGAGTTTTGAATTGTATAAAAATATGACCGGAAAGTTCCAAAAAAGAAATCGACCGGCAACAACGTTACGGTCTTGCATAGGTGTAAATATATAACTGGGCCAAGTGTACGTCAAATAGTTGAAAAGTCAAAAACAACATCTTGACAAAAGGCCCTTTTGGTGCTCAAAACTCCTCTAATGGCTTACAAACTAGATCTTCAAGAAAAATCTATTAGACACCTAGTATTGCATGTAAGTTAAAATATATGTCCACATCTTGCATATAGGATTCATAATAATCTTAGACTTGGATACTCGGTACTCCAATACTCGAGATTATTGGTTAAGCCTCATTATTCCATACTAGGCCAAAAATGTAATTAAACCTTGTGAAAATCCAATCACACATCTAATGACATGTGGAGCTAGTGCATGGGTTAGGATGGCTGGCATGGTGTAGAGTATCAATAGTAATGAAATGCAGATATGGGAATATTCTAGTCTTTCATGGGGGCATGAACAATAAAAGCTAAGCCTATATATCCAAGTGGAAACAGTACACAAGCTAGTTTGAATAATTTCCACTTGTAAATGACTTTGAGGCCATGTTGTGGGATGTCACACGTGCCAAAAGCATATGATACCTTATTCTAAGTCAAATCATTAACCTAGCTTTGGAATGGTACCTTTGGGATGTGGCCAAAGAGTGCATGGATAGGTAGAGTAAAAATAGGAGCTTAGAATAGCAATTTTTTCATTGTTTTGGGATCTCGAGGTATTGACCCTAATTAGGTTGGATGAAGTAAATATTTAGGTTAGATGTTAGGGTTAAGATGTGATGAATGCATAGAAGCCCTAATATGCTCAGATTCGAGCTCTGCATGTAATAAGTGATGGGATTTCCATCCAATATTGAACAAAATAAAGATTTTTCTTCTTGACTAGTTTGAGTCTATGATTTCGGATTGATGAAAGGTATTGGCATATGATTTTTTGTGATCATTGGATGAGTTTGGAGGTGCGGGTATAGTTGACAGGCAATAGCAGGCCGTACGCTCACACATGTGAAAAGTTTGGCATGATTTTGGAGCTAAAATTTCTAGGATCAATAGGGATTATTTTTTTCTTTTTGCATTTTTGACATGGTATCAGAGCCATTCCAAGAAATGAGCTTTAATTCATACTAGAATCATAGATTTTGATGCAATTCAAGCATTGATTGCTATCTAGACATAATCTATAATTAGTACCTTTAATCTTTGATCAATTTGAGTGAGGAGGGATCTAATGATTTTTTATTTACAAGCTTTTTAGCTTCAAAATCTGATTTGTGGAGTTAATCACAAGGAATAGTTTTCAATCGTTCAATAGGAAGGCAGATCATCATTCTTTAAGGTCCTTGGAAGTCAATTTTGGGGTCAGCCCAAAGGTTTTGACAAGTAATCATCAAGAGAATGCAATTCTAGTCAAGATTGTGTTCAATTTTGCTTGTTTTTTTTAATGAAATAGTTTGGATTGATTATTGCATTATGATTCAACCTGATCTTGTAGGGATGATTTGAAGAGGCATTTATGTGCATTTGATTCCTTTTGGTTCAGTTTAGGTGAATTCAATATCCTTGTGAAGTCGAGATCAAGGAGGAGGTAATTCTAGATCCGATTTTCATGCAAATTCAAGTTAGTTTCCATTTTTGTTGTCATTAATAGATTTGATTTGGCTTAAGATCAGGTAGGATCTTATTGATAGGTCAAGTTTGATCTTTCTCAAGTCCCTAGGTAGTGGGATATCTAGTTTTTCAATCATTTCTATTTTGCATCCATTTTTGTGATAAAGCTCTTGATTAGAGAGAGATGGCTTCCATGAATGCATATCTGGATCCAAATGATAGATTGAATGCTTTTAATTATTCAATTTGGAAGCTAAGAATGGAATCAAAACTTATTTTACAAGATCTAATGGATATAGTGAGTGGTGAAGAGAATGAGCCTATTTACCCTCAAGAAGCTACAAAGTACAAGAAGAGGTGCAAGGTTGCCCTCCATCGTATAAAAATGAATGTAGCTAATGATCTTCTTAAGGAGGTAGGTGCTTGCACCTCAGCTCAAGAAGCATGGGAAACTGTGGATGCTAGCCGAGGAGACCGAGTTATCTAACAATGATTTATGACACAAGAGACTTAGCCACATCAACTCAAGTTTAATGGAGGTCATGTGCAAGGAGGAGCTTACCTTAGGACTTCCAAGATCCTTGGCAAAAGAGGAGAAGATATGTGAAGCATGTGCCCTTTCAAAGACACATAAGAAAGCTTTCTCAAGTTCCATCACAAAGTCAACTCACCAACTTGAGTTGATCCACTCGGATGTACAGTTTGCAAGTACAAAGTCCAATGGAGGTACCACCATGTTTGTTACATTCATAGATGATTACTCAAGGTTTTGTTGGGTTTTCTTATTGTCATCTAAAACACAAGTGTTTGAAAGTTTTCTAAAGTTCAAAGCATTTGTTGAAAAGCATCATGATCACAAGATCAAGACTTTTAGGAGTGATAATGGTGGAGAATATATCTCCAATGAATTTAAGGATTTTTGTGATCAAGAAGGGATTAAGAAAAAATTGTCTTGTCCCTATACCCCTCAACAAAATGGGGTAGCCAAGAGGAGGAATAGGACATTATCTGAATGTTCTAAAGCTTTGAGGATTGATGCATGTCTACCAAAGTCTTTCTGGAGAGAAGCTCTCTTTTATATTTACCATTTGATGAATAGAGAGACATGTAGCTCTATAGAAGGCAAAACACCATTTGAAGTCTTGTATGGGAGGAATCCCAATCTCAAGGACTTAAAGGTGTTTGGATGCATTTGCTATGTGCATACACCTTTGGAGATAAGGACCAAGGAGGATCCATCATCAATCAAGGGGATCATGCTCGGGTATGGCAATGCAAGCAAAGGTTATAAGGTATACATTCCATCTTCAAACAAGTTTGTGGTTTCTAGCGATGTCATATTTGATGAGAATAAGATGCATAAGCTTGTTGATGGCTCAATCAAATCACCTATCAAGAGGGAGGTGGCCGAGGATCAAGATAATCTAGATCTTGAGGAGCAAGAGCCAAGTGTACCAATCACTCCAAGAAGATCATCAAGGGCAAGATTGGAGCCAAGGAGGCTCACATACCAAGACAAGGGCAAGCATGCCGAGGGTAATTCATCTTCATCCTTTGCACTCATTTCAAGTTTTGAAGAACCTTCATGTGTAGAAGATGCATTGAGTTCCAAGGAATGGTTTCAAGCTATGTTACATGAGTACAATGCTTTGATGGGGAATGACACATGGATCCTTGTTGATAGACCTCTTAAATATGTGATTGGATGTAAATGGGTTTTCAAGCTAAAACTCAATATGGATGGAAGTGTAAGTAAACACAAGGCAAGGCTAGTTGCCAAAGGATGTGTCACATGAATCCACACCCTTTCAATCTTCTTGTAATCATTTGGTCGTTTTTAAATGTGACTCCATGAAGATCCTCATGTTTTTTGCTTCTTATGAACATGTTTTCTTGAATGTTTCCTACTTCTCTTGCTTTCAACTTTAATTCCAATATTATTGCTATTGGTTTGGATTTGGCATATGAGATTCTTGGTATCAAAGTCTAAGATCCATGATTCATCATAAATCTATGTGAATTTCATAGAGTTGAAGAGTTTATTGTGTTTGTAGCATGCTTTTTGCTTATTGTTAACTTTTTAAGACAACCATTCAAAATACATTGTATTCATGTTATCACACCCACATATAAATATATGTTCATCCTATGTGTTTGGCACAACATAGCTTATTTACTAATATCTTCAGATATCTGTTACCATATGCACTTTATTAATGTATTTCCCATTCATAATTCGACAAGTTTGTTTGGTCTACTTTTATTCTCTAGTAGAGTATCACTTGAATATTTACAATTACTATTGTACATAGCCATTGTCAACAAAGCACACAGTATGAAGTGACTTAAGGAAAATTTTGTGGCCAAGTGGTGCTTTCAAACTGCCAACTGACACTAATCTGATCAGTCTGGCAACCGCAAGAAGGCTACCTAGCCTCGCTCATCCAACTATACTAATACCATGTATGAAATTCTATTGGTGAACAAACAAGCTATGAACACAGGGTCGTGAATGAACACACAATCACGTTATTTGTTCGAGACAGATTTAAGATTCAAGTAGGTTCAAGCTGATGTATGATTGCACAATTTTGACTAGTAGAGGGACAGTAAGTAGATTAGGAAGAACTATTGTTGTATTGTGTCCATTGCAAACCAGACTCCTGCACCTGAGCAACAAGTAGGACGGCTTGATTAATCAAGAGGATCCCTTATTGAATACTGAATACCCATATTGCTCCATGTAACTTTATGATCCATTAACAAATGGTATTGCTATCCCATCAGCATTTTCATCCGATGGAGTTTTGACGGTACCCCAATGTCAAAGAAAACCAATAATACCTGACACTCAGATGACGAGTACAGAAGGCAGGAGAAATCATAGGCAAGCAAACAGGCAAGAGCATGATTGTTCAAAACTTTTCATTTTCTTTACAAGATAATGAGATGACTATACAGCGCAGCCTCTCTTTTTGACATTCCACCAACATGGCTTTCATCTTGGCTTCAGCCTTAGAACTTTACTGGTCGGAATTGGAACCTCAAAACCTGCTAAAGTATATGCTACCTTCACTGAACAAGATTACTGATGACATAGAGCTTGATAATATATACAACAGTTTTATGCATTCTGCTGTCTTTGTTGAACTATTCTAGGGCTCGCCCATCTTATTAAACTGAAAGAACATGCATAGGTTTGCTCACCAACTTGGACAATAAAGGAGACTGCGGCCACTAAAAAGGAGCAAAACACCAGAACCTTGCTTTTGGCCTAACTAACATCCAGGAGGCTGGACCTTATGAAGTCACTCTTTGGTCAATTTCCCATATCCTCCAGCGTCCATGCTGCTTCCCTTGTTTGTGGAATAGGATTCCAGTGATGAGAGCAATTGAAATTTCAGATGCAATAATTAATCATGATTTTAGTAGCAAATAAAGTACAAACCTAGAATCCCAGATTTTCAAGCAGTGCACTCATAAAAGTTATAAAAAAAAACAAGTAACCTAAGACTTACACTAATTTACAAATGTACAAAATGACATGGTCAAGTGACACAAGGTTTTCTGATCAAAACTTTGTTTCATTGCAAAAGCCTTCCATAAAATTCCTCTGATTTCTGCATAGTTTACAAGGAACATTGATATCAATCACCATAATGGCCAATGGCTAAACTTTCCAATGTTGTCCAAGCCACCAAGAATCTTCCAATGGGTAGGGAGCATAAAATCACTCTTCACTGGTACATCAAATACCAGGGGTAGGTCCGAATTGTCCAAGTCGAGAAGAATTGATAAATGGATAGGTCAAAAAATAATTGTGCCACTTATTACAGAAGCAGAAAGATAGCCATTGTTCTCATATGCATACTTAGATTCTGAAGAAAGAATGTCTTGGCAAACACAATTACACCCGTATACAACAAGTTGGTGGTCATCTGCGAGCGCATACACTAAACGGAATCTTTCACATTCAAAATTCTCACAGATATTAGCAGATAAAAAACTGCTAATTTGCAATGCCAAATGAAGATCGACATCTTATGAGCAATAAAAAACAAAATCTATGCAACCATTTTCTGCAATGTGTAGTCCCTCTCATCCAAATTTAGCACATCCAACAAGCGGGGCCAAGTTTCCGGAATCCCACCAATAACCTCAAAATCCAAAAGTTTGCCCCGCAAGCGATAAAAGTCCTCCACTGGCTTGCTCTGCAAGAAATGTACTTGTAACCATTAGCCTCCTCTTGCAAAAACCTCCTGGGTACAAAGCTGCAGTTTTTTTATAACGAATTTTTGAACTCTGATGACAAAACTTCCACACTTAAAGAGACTCTTATGAACAAACCCACTTCTACCTTTAAATAGAAGCAAATGAAGCCATTTGCTACTATGTGTGTAGCCTCATTGTACATATGTGACACAAATTTTTTTAATTCAAACCAAAATAATCAAGAAGAAAGTTCAAAACAACCAGAACAGCAACAAGGTAACTGTGGCGCAGCACAGATTAGATGCCATGCAATCACAACCAACGACATGAGGACAAACATATGATTAAATAAAACATAAATTGGACAAAAATCAACCTCCTCAGCATAAACACGAAGCCTCTCTCGAACAGCATCTTCCGTATCATCAGCCCTAATTGTCATTTTCGAGGCACAGGCAGGAGGTGGCAACAGCGGAGGCATAGACACTTTAGAACCTCCATCAACCTCAAATTCAATGGTTGCAATATTGAAGTTCTTCTTACATTGATGGCATATTCTCCGACCCAAACATTTGGTAACAAGAATATCCTTTGTTAACTTGAGGTTGACTGCCATATCAATACCAATGGCTTGCTCTAGAATCTCCTGCAATCATTAGAAAAACCTATTAGACTGACTAACCCAAGGTGCAAATTGATAAAAAGGAACATATGAGTCCACCTAGAAAAGAAGAAAAGTCTTCAGGTTTTTCAGCTGAAAGACACAATCTTGTGCCAGGAAAATAACCCCAAAATAGTGCGTAAAATAGATGTAGGTTTTTAGTCTTTTAATTCTTAAAGGAAAAACATTGACTCCATTGAAATGCTTATGCAGTGATAAGGAAGCCTCTGCACGAGTCAAATGTCCTCAGAAAGGTAGAACTGCAACCATTGTGAGATGGAATATCAACCCCATTTCCATACGAAAATTGTTCCATATGTATAGACTTTTGAAATCTTTTGCCTGAAATTTTTTTTTCTGGATTGAAATATTAGAAAAAAAAGATCAATATTTTCAATTTTCTGTAGCGTTTCGTTTGTTTGGCATGAAATGGATTTCTATGATCGACTGTACCCTAATATTCACCTCTTTCTTTGCAACACACCTTAATTAAGAATGAAAATTTATTACTTCCACCTCTTGTTAAGATCGTATGGTTACAGTTCAACCATTGGCTTTGCATGGACAAAATAAAAAAATCCTTCGGTTTTTAACACAATAGCTAGTTGCAAAGTACTTTTGACAGGATTAAGAGCAATAAGTACCAATCTCCATTCCTTGCCCCAAAGTGAGAACTCTACATCAACATTAACAAGGGGGAAGTTCTCAAACCCCAAGTCTAGTCGAGTAGTTTTGTTCGGCTTTCCCAATCTACTCACTTGATCAGTCGATCACACCGTTGAACTTGATAAATAAACTCCTGGACAACTAATATCACAACAACAACCTCTCGATGCTGATGTTACAGAAATGAGCAGCTGTGGAACCACCCCTTCAACAGACTACTTCATGAGCGAAAGAGCAAAACTTGTTGCTGTTGGGGACTTGTGAATATAAGTACTTGAGTAAGTCATTCCTTGCCTTCACATATCTACTTCAAGCTATAAAAACAACTGCAAAGAACATATGAAGTGTCCACATTCTCCTCGATGACAACACAGTTAACCTGTAACTTACGAACCTAATCCAAAGTTTTTTGTACACTTGCATTGGTAATACAATTGCAAGCAAAAAAGCTCTTTGTTAATCAAACTTAAAAATGCATAAATAGCTTATATTGTCAAAACATTAATCTTTATATCACCAATTAGCTCCATTTTACAACTGGAACTAGTTTTATTTAAGTTGAGAAAATGCTATTGAAGTTTGATTACTGTATTATAACTGTTTGGGTGTTTACACTTCCTATAAACTGACAGGGATATCTCAAGTTTCTGGCTTTGAAAATAACCGAAACTGACATTATGAATATCGATAGCTTTGCTTTGACCAATCTACAACACTTGAAAGTTCTTTGCCCTTATATCTACTCTTGTCTGTATGTGAGTTAAACAAAATGCATATGCCATCATATACTAGAAAATAGTCTACACTTGCCACTATTCAACTCTGTAACCTGTTCTTGACAGGCTACAACTAACCAAAAACTGATTCAAAAGGACTTCCGAGTTTGTCATATTGCTGTTACATAAAATCAAATGAAAACCTGCACTATAACATTTACATTTGAAAGATAGCTTATTTCATGCCCCTCAAAATAAAATCTCAGAATTATTAAGCCATAACACCACCAAGAAACTTACAGCCTGGCTGGTAGTACGTGGGAACCCATCCAAGATAAAACCTTTTTCACCATTTGATGCACCCATTTCCAAACGCCTTGACAGCAACCCAAGAACCACATCGTCTGGAAGAAGCTGTCCTTGAGACATCGCACTTAAAAGCTGTATAACAAAACCTTGAAAGCTTATTGCAAGTCACTTGAAAGTTGAAACATTTGTAAATTCCTACCTCCACTATCACCTACTGCTACTTGGCATGCTTGGCTGATACAACTTTCTTAGAATCATTGTAAAGACATATACTTCTTTTTATGGCCAAGTTACTGGACCATTCATATTATAGTAAGCCCAGATATTGGATTATAGTATACCCATATCATCGTATGCCTTGTATTAAGCCATGCTTTAGCTATATGATTTCTTTGATGTTGCTTTTTGGCCTTTCTGGAGTCTACCTTCATAGGATGACTCTACAGCTGCTAACGTTTATATCATGCTACATGACAGTGTTCCACTCGTTTTACAACAATTTCTTACGTGGGATGATAATTCCAATCAAATTCATTTTGAGCTCACCATTTGGGTTCCCATGCATCCTTTAATAATAATAATGAGTTCTCTAGTCTCTACTTCCGTGATGGTTTTAAGTGCATTGGTGGCAGCCTAGAGTTTTAGGTATAAATATGGTTCCTTGGGCTAAATCTTCTGTATTGCAGTTTCTCTAAAGCATTCATGGCTCCTTGTATACCGTAAGCTCTATTTCGTTTGCGGTCATTGTATTTCCTGATCTTTAAGATCTTGAACTATCAAGTTGGCAAGGGACTCTTGTTATAATGTTCCTTCATCTCTCTACTTTACATTATGGCTAATGAGACGCAGTTGGGCCACTTCTTGATGGCAATGATGATCTCTGTTCATGTTCTTTGAGAATACCTTGGGAATCGGGATCCTTACATTCCGCCAATTTCCAAATATAGAAATTCTTATTGCTCCTATTTGGCATTTCTGATCAATATAACTTACATGGGATGCAATTGCCCTTATCTCTGAAATGGCTGTTTTTTATGCATGGTTACTACACAGTTTGGGATCTTGATGACATTTTACAAAATTTTCAGCTGTTGTTCACTTTTGTGTCCGTATGGTAGCATAATTTACTTACGTTGAGCTTCTTCATGCCTTTATATAGTGTCATTGGTTGGTGTTATAGGCCATGCATGTTCAGGGCCAAGACAACTACTTTTAACGGTCAAATCATTCCAAAACAGCTCCATATAACTCAGCAATCTCATCACAGATTTCTCAAAATATTAGAACAAGTTAGTTTCAACTTTCAACTAGCAAATACACTAGAGAATGCTTTCACCTCTTTAACTTGACAACATTGAGAGTACATTGCAACCTATCAAGTTATCACTGAGGTATGTATGTAGCATTTTCTTCCTTTAAAGATAACCGTTATAGAGCGGTAGAGTTACAACAATTTAAGTCCATAAGCTAATGAAAGCACATAGGCTATTATGATTGCCATGGCCTATGCAAGTACTCGGAATCAATGTACATCATCTGTAACCTTGTAACAGTATTATGTAACTAGCATGGAATACTTTAACTAAGATGACACTTGGAAGTCATGGGACTCGTTCCAAAACATTACTTGGAATTCGATCCATTCTTTTAGAATAATATATACGAATAATATAATGAAAAAAATGTAATAGCTGATAAACAAGGGTTAACACACCTATCAAGGTTAAAATCTTGCAGTATCTCACCATTGAGCCACATTGTTTTGCTGCAAAGGAAAATCATTTTATCATTTTCCCCAATCAAAAGCATTTCTATCCTTGACTTATATCAACATGGCCACCTTCAAATGTTAGCCTTGTGTACGAGAATGTAGTAGCTAGATGTATCCAAGATAGCATATGGGTGTGAACAAAGGTAAACATATAATATTATGTGTTCTCAAACATCATGCATTGCTTCTATGCTTTTGAAATTTCTAACAATGATCTCTAGTATTTACATACTAAAACCCTCACAGATTCAAAGGAAATTCCATTTATGAATAAACGCGGAGCTAAACCATAAAGACTTATGGTAATGAACTGAAAAAACAAACAGCCAAAATATCTCACCTTTTTAGATGCAAGCGACGGCTTTGTGAGTTCCTGCCTAATGAGATCCCCCATGGCAATATGGGGAATAGAGAGAAGACTAGCCAGTTTACTTGCATAGGTGCCTTTGCCAACCCCTGGACACCCTAGAAACACCCACTGAATCCCCATCTTGCTCCCATTGCGATGTTCCTCAATATCTTGTATAGGTAAACTCCAAGTGTTCATATCCAATGTCACCTGCGCAGCATTGCAAAATGCTCGCCTCCATTTCAAAGAACTCTCAAACAAACGAGGACGAACCAATGCCATTTCCACCACAAAGGCACAGCGCCGGATGGTTCCGGACACCGGCAATCTGCAAAAATGAGAGATCTGGCTCTTGTGAAAACGACTGTTTCATGAAACCTGTTGAAGTAGATCCATAAATAAATTACTATTTCATAAAACCTATCAAAGTAGATCCAGAAGGAAAAAGAACACGCTTTGACAGGAGCACCGAGGGCATGGGATCTGTCAGAGACAATGATTGTAATAAAAAAAAACTGGCAGCCAAATATTCTGTAGTTACATATAATAAATCATTTCTCAAAAAGGGAAAACAAACTAAAAGATCATAAACGCATATTTGAAACGAAAAAAAATCCAAAATAACACAACTTTGTTAAAACAACACCAAGACTATGATCCCTTTCATTTGGAAACTATCAATTGCAGCCACGATCCAAGAACAATCAAGTAAACCCCTGCACAATGTCTTCACTCTCACATCGAAACAACAGTTCAACAAAATATTACACATTCACAATATTTGAAGATGAACTGTTGAACGGGCATTCAAGGACAACGCTGTACTGCAGAATCAAATCATAAACAGAACTGTATGGAACGATCTTTGGCCTGATCTATCATAAAAACGTAAAATATATTAGGCTCTAACCGCTGCATCACATTGTCGATGGAAAAAAGAATGCAAATCGTGAAACACATTAGTACTTAATATCATTACATAGGCAAATATCAAGATTAAGCGAGAAGATTAAAACAAAATTGAGCGATCTTTAGCATCAAATCTAAAACTAGACACGTGAAGACACTTTAGGCTTTAACACCACTGCATCAGATTGCTGATGGGAAAAGAACGCAAAACATAAAAAATAAGGATTATAGAATCAAGGACACATCAGGATTAAGCAGGAAGGTTAGAAGGAGATTAAGCGGTCTTAGGCATTAGATCTCAGAAAAACCCGTAAAGGAATATTAGGCTTTACCACGACTGCATCGGATTGTTGATATAAATCATAATAGGATTACAGAATCACCGACATACCAAGATTTAGTTCATGGAAAAAACAAGGTAAAGAATAAACCATAATAGGAAAATAGAATCAACGGCATATTAAGACTAAGTTGATAGGAAAAAAAAAATGCAGAACTTAAAACATAACAGGATTATTGGATCGCCGACATATTCAGACTAAATTGTGGAAAAAAGATGCAAAACTTAAAAACACAATAAACTTACTGGATCATCAACATATCAAGACTAAGTTGATGGAAAAACGAATGCAAAACATAAAGCATTGTAGTATAATAGAATAAAAAACATACCAAGATGAAAACAGAATGGAAAAACATGAAACGTAATAGGATTAAAAGCATTCACCGACGTACCAGGATTAAGAAGCAAGAAGATTAAAAGGAGATTAAGCTTTTACTCTGATTAGTCCTGCATGAAAGAAGAAGATTCAGAGAGCACATGACAAAGCTTTTGCGAGAGAGGGATGGAAAGCGTCGCACACGTAAATACCTGCTGCTTTCCTCAGCGGCGATGCTGCTACGATCCAGAAACGTCTCCCTGCTAACAGACTCGACTAAAAGGGATCCCATGGGCCTAAACGGCGTGATATAGTCTCCGCCCGCCCTCTCGGATGCTAGCCACGCGTCTCTCCACCACGCGTCACAATCGTAATGGTCATCATTTAAAAAACGTGGCAAAATCTAAACAGCTCTGAGGATATCCAATGGTGGCGAGCTCAAAATAGTGGGGTGGCATTGGCCAAACGACTGGATGGTCACGCGCGTGGCATGGTGAAGGAGTGACCCAGCCCCCAAACTGCCAAACTGACAGCGCGTGGCTACAGCGCTTTTTTAAGGTGGAGTATCTTGGAATGGGTCCAATCTTTGAGAGGAACACTCTTCTATGGGTATTTCATTTTCGTGAGGGCCCAGTGGTAACACCGTCTTTATACCCGAGATAGACTTCACTCTCTCCATATGCTATTGGACTATTGTGTTCAGCATGTCAATGAAGTACGGTCTCTCGATGTCAACCCGATGGTAATAGCATGTGCTTGGTTGCCAACAACATCTGGCCACTGATGACATCAAAATTGTGCAAAATGGGGGTGTAAGAAATCTTGCTGGTTAAAATCTACTATTTGTGTTCTTCAAAAGCTCATTCAGACCCCCTCACCCCAAGCTATGAGTGGGTATATGCAAATGACTTTTCCAAACAACTTATCCCCTTCTCCACTCCATTTCAAGGGTGATGACATGGGCTCTAGATAATGAAGTCCTTGGCAAGGCATTCAATGCCATAAGGCATGGGCTTTTGGATCAAAATGACCTAGTTTAGGTCCTTTACTTGGCATTGACATAAGCCATGAAATGTTTGTTTCTTCATTACCTGTCTTGAAGTTGCCCCAAGAGATGTAGCTTGAAAAATCTGTGATGTGGCTGGGCATGTGGAGGTACATGAGAAGATGCATCCTGAGGACATGCAATAAGAGATTAAAAATTTCAAGACCTAATCATGATGACTAATGTGCATGTACTACAATATTGCCTAAGAAGAAAAACCATGGCCAAAAACAAGATATCGAGACCAAGTTACTCAAAAAGAACAATCCATGTGACCACTATAAAAGAATGGTTTGTAGTGATTGTAATATTATGAAACAAAATGGTCCACGTGATTGCAAAATTTTGAGGTAATCCTTTCATGGGCCTAATCACCCTTTTGATGTTTCATCTATGGTTTGGCAATCCCAAAAGCCTTGCCAAAGGATTGGAAATATGCAAATAATATGATGACATGTATACAAACCATCAGAGTCTAGAATAGAGCCCACTCTGGGGAGGAACCACACAAATTGAATTACTGACTGGATGAGTAACCCTCATAGATAGGATCAGTAGTAAGATTTGCCTTAGATCTGCTGTACCTATCCTGTGCATCGGTTAGTTTCTTACTTTCAAAGGCAACGGGCTGGCCCTTCTGTAAGAGAACAGCTCCAATAGCCGTATCACTCGCGTTAGAGAATTATGGGATGTTGTTATATATATAGAAGTAAAACCTGAAGACGATGACTCAAAGTGGAAATCGAAGGACGGTAAAGCTTTCGCGCTTATTATCCTCAATATATCAGATACACAGATTGGACACATAGCTGAAGCTAAAATGTCAAAAGACGTTTGGGACATCCTGAACTCAGCATATGACGCGAGGGAAGTAACTACTAAGTTACATCTACGAAGGAAATTCTTCACATTCAAGATGTCTGTTGGTGATTCACTTCATAACCAGTTTAAGAATCTCTTGCAACAGATGGCCAATGTCGGATCAGTCATAGACGATCAAGACGCAATCATGACATTGCTTTCAAGCTTGCCCTCTACATATGAGAACTGGGTGATGATCATATCGACACACTCAGACTTAACTCTTAATAGAGTTATCACTATGTTGCTGCAAGAAGACAATAGAAGAAGTGAAAACACATCGTCTACTTCCTCCTCTCAGGCTCTATATGTCAACAAAGGCTCTAAGCGACAGAAGCAAAAAGGTTCCAAGAAGGCTGCAACTAATCAGAAGCCGACTCAAAGTCAAGAACAATCATCGAATCCACAATCAAAGAAGAAGATGTTTTGCAGATATTGCAAATGCAATAACCATGAGATCAAGGATTGCCAAATTTTGCAAGCGAAGAACGCAACCAAGCAACCTGATCAACAAGCAAACACAGTCTCATCATCTCCCCAGGTCGAGTGGATGAGATCAAAGCACATTTTTGGATGATTCATGGTTTCTCGATTCTAGAGCAACTCAACACATGACCAATTAACATGAGATCTTCAACTCCTACACGCCTTACAGCACGAAGAAATTTGTTCATCTTAGTGACAATAGTACTCACACTATTGAAGGTGAAGGTACTATAAGATTGCGATTCTAGCATGATCAATTCAAATCACTATCAAAGGTCTTTCATGTTCCTAAACTCTCTACAAATCTGTTATCAGCAAGTAGAATTACAGATTTAGGTCATAAGATAGAATTCGAATTTGATCAATGCAAAATTATTGACAAGAGTGATAAGATCCTTGCCTCGGCAAGAGGCAGAGTTACTTATATATATTGGCACACTGTTATTTTGAGTCTAGTCAAGCCTTGAAAACCTCTGTTCTAGTCAATAAAACATTACTATGGCATCATCGCTTAGGACACGTGAATCGTGCATCTATTTTGAACATGTCCAGACAATCCATGCTTGATCTCGACTATCCTTTTGGTAAGGTCGATCTCCCTGTCTGCCATAGCTGCGTCTTTGGAAAGTAGGCTAGGATTCCTTTTAGATCAAACCATATGCATGCAACAAAAGGTCTGTTAGATGTTGTTCACACAGATATATGTGGGCCTATGCAAACTCCTTCATTGCTAGATGCAAAGTATTTCATTACCTTTATTGACGAATTTTACTGAAGAACAGTTGTTTATTTTATTAAACAGAAATCAGAGGCTTTCATCAAATTCAGACAATTCAAAGAGCATGTTGAGAATCAAACTGACAAACAAATCAAAGTGCTGATAACGGGAGAGAATACATCTCCAACGAATTCAAGGAGTACTGCCTTAACAATGACATTGAGCAACAATACATCACCTCCTATTCACCTCAGTCAAATGGTCTTGCTGAGAGAAAGAACAGAACCTTAGTCAAATCAACAAAGTGCATGTTATCACATGCGACACTTTCGAAGTCCTTATGGGTTGACGCTATTTCAACATCAACCTATTCAGAATAGATGTCCTACTAAAGGCCTCTCAAACAAAACACCATTCGAGGTTTGGACAGGTACCAAACCTTCTTTATCAAATTTATGAGTTTTTGGATGTACTGCTTTTGTGCAGATACCTCGTGATCTTAGGAAGAAGCTCAACTTCCAGAGTATCAAATGTGTTTTCATTAGCTACACTACTTCAGATCAAGCCTACAAGTTGTTCGATCCCATCGAGTCAAAGATATTCACTAGCCGAGATGTCATCTTCATCGAAGATCAGTTTCAAGATCTCAAAGGAAAGAGCAGTCCCCATGTAGCCGACTTGTCAGATTCTCCTGATGCTTTGAACTTTCTAGTTTCGTAGACGACTATTCCTATTGAAGTTCCAAGCTCTTCTACTTCCGATGAACAATGAATCAACGACGAGTCAGAAGATGATGATGTTGCAGGTCAACAACTACAGTATGTTAGAAATAATCAACTTCCTCTATTACCCAGAAGATCTTCAAGAACCAACAGACCACCTAACCAATATATCGACAAGTCTGCAGCTTACCTTGTTCAGGAACCGACGTCTGTCGAAGAGCATTCAATCAGCTTGATTCCGATCTCTAGAAAGAAGCTATGAATAATGAGTATTCATCTCTTATCAAGAACCAGACATGGATGATTGTCGAATTACCTGCTAGCAGAAACGTAGTTGATTGCAAATGGATTTTCAAAGTCAAGTACAATGCAGATGGAAGCATCAACATAAGAAAGGCATGACTTGTCGCCAGAGGATTTTCTCAGGTATACAACATTGATTATACTAAAACTTTCAGTCCAGTAGTCAAGCATTCTTCTATTTGACTTTTGCTATCATTTGCCGCTGTAGCAGATTTGGAAATACATCAAATGGATGTACATACAACATATCTCAATGGAGTTATCGAACAAGACATTTACATGGTGCAACCCGAAGGTTATATAATCAAGAGTAAACACAATCATGTGTGTAAACTCCATAAGGCACTTTATGACTTGAAGCAATCTGCTCGAGCATGGTTTCAAAGGATCAATACTTTCCTTATTGATCATGGCTACACAACTGGCTCTTCAGATTCAAATGTTTATTTCAAAGTAGTGCAGCAGTCTTCTATCATTATCACTTTATACGTGGATGATACATTGCTATTCAACAACAATAACAATCTGATAAAAGAAGCTAAGTCAATGCTATCTTCCGAATTTGACATGACCGATCTGGGGAGCTCATTTCTGCCTTGGTATACAAATCCACAAAGACAAAAAACAAAAATGGATCTACATTACACAACAGATATACATCTACAACATTTTAGTAAGATATAATCTGATCAATTGCAAGTTAGCTCTCTCACCAATGGAACCAGGACTCAAATTGTCAAAGGACCAGTGCCTCCAAACAATTTATGAGAAGCAGCAAATGTGTGAGTATCCTTACCATTCTATTATAGGATCTCTTATGTATGCCATGATCTGTACCAGGCCAGACATAGCTTTTGCAGTCAGCTCTCTTAGTCAGTTTATGGCTAATCCTGGTATAACACATTGGAAGGCTCTTATCAGAGTCATGAGATATCTTCGAGCTCCTATGGACTTTTGTACTTGTTATGGAGCAGTCAGCAACGACAAACTCAATTTTCTTAGTGGTTACATAGATGCGAGTTGGGCAGGAGATGTAGACACTCATAAATCTACTTCTGGATTTACATTCTTCCTCAACAATGGTCCAATTTCTTGGAACAGTCACAAGCAATCTTCGATAGCTCTATCTTCCACAGAATCAGAGTATATTGCAGCCTCTCAAGCTACAAATGAAGCAATTTGGTTGAGGAATTTACTCTCAGATATCGGTTTGAATCAATATGCTCCGATGACATTATTTTGTGATAATCAAAGTGCCATCGCTTTATCAGCCAACCTAGATTTCATTCCAGGAGTAAGCACATTGAACTGAAGTATCATTTCGTCAGAAGCAAAGTTCTCAATGAAGAGGTCAGATTGTAGTGCTGTAGAACACAAGATATGATAGTTGACATTTTTACCAACCCTAGATTTCATTCCAGGAGTAAGCACATTGAACTGAATTATCATTTCGTCAGAAGCAAAGTTCTCAACAAAGAGGTCAGATTGCAGTACTGTAGAACACAAGATATGATAGTTGACATTTTTACCAAAGCATTAAGTTTGGATACACACAGAAGATTCTGTGTAGAACTAAGTTTGAAGGTCAAGGCATTCAAGGATTCAAATTAAGGGGGAGTGTTGGATTATTCTCTTTCTTACTAATTGAATAATCGGTTTTAATCTTCATCCGTTGTTTATCCAGTTCTGCGTATTTTCCCGTGTCTTTACACAGTCTGCAGTTTTACAAGTGTTTTACACAGTCTGTAGAAATACATGGAATTTTACCATAGTGTCGCATTTTCTCTCACTTTGGCTTTTTTGCGAAATTGTCGTATGTCAGGAATCTTGTGTAAAAATGCAGTGTTGTTTTTTTTTCCATTTTTTGCCTGTCAGGATTTGTGAGCAAATATGCAGACTCGCATTTTTTGCTTTTTTCAAAGTGCCTCAAATGTTAAGAAAATGACTCTGGCAATGTGTGGGGCAATTCTGAATCAATTTATAAGGCACTGTCGGGTTTTTTGCAAAATCTCGACACTGTCGTCTTTTTATGACATTGGTTCATTTATGCAGACAGACGCTTTACGGCCAATTTCCACCGCTTATCAGCTATCAATGGCAAGGAACCGGATGGATGCCAGCGGATACCAGCCAACTGACAATCACAATTGATGACCTAATTTCTTAGTGTGAATCGTTATTCATATTCATACAGTTTATGCAATACAAAACAAGCAAGATTATCATAAATATTTTGAATAGTTAGCTCTCTCTCTCTCTCTCTCTCTCTCTCTCTCTCTCTCTCTCTCTCTCTCTCTCTCTCTCTCTCTCTCTCTCTCTCTCTCTCTCTCTCTCTCTCTCTCTCTCTCTCTCTCTCTCTCTCTCTCTCTCGCCTGCGAGCTTGAACACTCCTAAGAAATCTAGCTCACTTCTTAGAGTTATTTTAGAGATTGCTATTGCGCTACTGCTTATCAGCATCGATCTTCATTTTAGCCACTCAAAAATTGTCTAAAATACGCGGCTTCGATCCGAAATTTATTGTACTTATTTATTTCCGTTAAGTTTTCATACTGAATCAATACTATCCTTTATTGTGTTAAACTTTGTCTCAAAATGTATGCGTTTATGTAGTTCTTTGTGACTAATTATTTGTCTGATAATTCAATGCTTTATTGTTTGGATACGTAATCACTGTAGTACTGCTGATTTCAAAGTTAGTTACTATAAGATCGAACATGATTTCTATCACTATTGTTTTGTTCGAAATTGATAGGCGTAGTCATGCATTGTGAAAGAGGAAGATAGTTTATTCCACCACGCATGAAAAGTTTTCTTTCTAGACTCTCGAATTATTTTCATTCGTTTCTTTTCGAGTTCGACCTATCTTCACAACACCTCTTTTGACAGTCCTCATATGGGAATATTCACACCCTTCTGCCGAGAATGCGGATACGTGCACTGCTACAAGAATTGAGTGACATCATCACCACCCTCCTCAGTATCATTGGCAAATGATATTTGGAGTGAGTCATTGGCCATGTATAAGAGAGGGAGAGGGCGCCCAAATGAAGGGAGATTTCTTGTGTGGTGGCATGCTTCTATTCTCTGCTAGTGTGTAGGGAGCATAGATTGGCTTGCTTGCTCTTGAGAGGATCACCATCTTTGGTATGGGACTTAGATGGGAAGGATCTTGAGCATGCTTGTGATTGTGATAG
The DNA here is from genome assembly GCA_029204225.1 of Diphasiastrum complanatum. Taxonomy (NCBI): domain Eukaryota; kingdom Viridiplantae; phylum Streptophyta; class Lycopodiopsida; order Lycopodiales; family Lycopodiaceae; genus Diphasiastrum; species Diphasiastrum complanatum. Next base: position 9,724,645 of record CM055093.1, on the reverse strand, counting down.
TAGTGATTGTCGTTTAGCAAGGGGGTTTCTAGATGTGGCTTGCTTATGCATGGATCTAGCTATGGTAGGCTGGTAAATTCTTGAGGCCATCTTGTTTGTCTACTTTGGAAGGATCTTAGGAGAATTGGAGGAGAGGTGTGGAAGCAGGCACTGATATCACTCTATGGGCGAAAATAAATATCAACACTAATACCACTTCTATTGGAAGAAAAACAAATTGTTATAACCAGCAGGATCGTGGATTACTTGGAGAATGGAGTTACGAGCAGTTCTTTGTGTGTGAAATCAGATTATCAGTGTAGGAGCCATAGACTGCCGTGAAAGAGAGATTACAAAAGGAATTAGGCGTATGAGATAGGCATGCAATCCTCTAATACTGATAATCTGATATGAAGAGAATGTAGAATTAATTCAGGCGTAAGAGACAGCCATATAATTATCTTATAATGGTGTTTGTGTGAGAGGAGCAAGAGCTATCATTCAACAAGAATGCAATGAAGTAGAATAATAACGAATTTGTATAATGAAAGATTGTAAAACCAACAATCAGACCACAATACAATTGCGTTGATAAGCACGTGATCCTACTAGCAGATTCAAGACAATTTCTAAGGTTCTAAAATAGTTCTCTCTCTCTCTCTCTCTCTCTCTATGATCACCAACTCCGAGGAGTCAGCTACTGATAAAAGGCGTTCTCCGCTATCTGACCTTACATATCATAATCCTCTCATCATTTGCCCTCGCTCAATTACATGTGTCAAGTAGGATTCTTGGATTATAGTTATCCTTCTGCCTGCACGATCTCTGCTGATCTCCATACCAAGAAGGTAATGGATTGGGCCTAAATCAGTCATCTCAAATTTTGATGAAAGCAGAGATTTTGTTTCCTATAATAACTGATTTGAATTGTTGATAATTAAAGAATTATCAATGTATAATGCTATTATGACATAGCTTGACCCTTTACGTCTGAGATATACATTGCAGTCTGCAGAGCAAGAAGTAAAATTGTGCTGCAAGGATATGAGCAATAGTTTTGAGTTGCTTAAGAAAAGTGTGACGATTGCACCAATCTTGATAATGGGCGATCCTAGGAAACCATTTGTGGTTAGGACCGATGCTAGTGATTATGCGATTGGAGCTGTCTTGATGCAGGATGGACATGCTGTTGCTTTTGAAAGCAAGAAACTCAATCCAGCTCAATCTAGGCATTGCACCTATGAAAAGGAGTTTTTTGCTATTATTCATGCCTTGAAAATTTGGCGACATTATTTGGTATGGAGCCAAATTTGATGTTTTGACTGATCACCAAACACTCCGTTATTTCTGTGATGCCACAGATTTAAAAGGGAGATAGGCTAGAT